>CM034708.1:212183870-212224535 GCA_020142125.1 Phrynosoma platyrhinos | reverse complement strand
TATTATTATTATTATTATTATTATTATTATTATGAGAGCCAGCGTGGTGTGGTGGTTTGAACGTTGGCCTATATGTTGACTCTAGAGAACAGGGTTCGAACCCCCCGCTCAAGCATTAAAAACCCACCTTGGGCAAGCCACACTCTCTCAGCCTCAAATGATGGCGACACTAAAAAAAAAAAATTTGAAGAAACTAGAGGAGAAAACCCCGTGATAGGGCCTCAGTAAGTCGGATTTGAAGGCACACAACAACAACAACAACAACAACAACAACAACAACAACATAATAATAATAATAATAATAATAATAATAATAATAATAATAATAATAATAACGATTATTATTATGAGAGCCAGTGCGGTATAGTGGTTTAAGTGTTGGACTAGGACTCTGGAGGCCAGGGTTCGAATCTTCGCTCAGGCATAAAAACCCACCATGGGCAGGTCACACTCTCTCAGCCTCAGAGATGGCGGTGGCAAAAACTCCTCTGCAGAAACTTGCCAAGAAAACCCCAAGATAGGGCCGCTGTAAGTCAAAACAACTTGAAGGCAGACAACACAATAACAACAATAACAACATAACAACAACAACAAAGAGCCAGCATGATGTACTGCTTTAAGTGTTAGACTATGACTTTGGAGGCCAGGGTTCAAATCCCTGCTTGGACATGGAAATCCACTTGGTGACCCTGGGCAAGTCACACACTCTCAGCCTCAAGAAGGCAAAAGGCAAATCCCCTCTGAACAAATCTGACCCAGAAAACCCCACCTTGGTGGTGGTGTGTGCCTTCAAGTAGTTTCCAACTACCTACAATGGGGTTTTCTTGGCAAGGTTTGTTCAGAGAAGGTTTGCTGTTGCCTTCCCCTGAAGCTGAGAGAGTGTGACTTGCTCAAGGCCACCCAGTGGGTTTCCATGGCTAAGTGGAGAATTGAACCCTGGCCTGTAGAGTCATAGTCCAACACTCAAACCACTATGCCATGCTGGCTCCTGTTGGAAACAACTTGAAGGCATAACAACAATAAATTATTATTGTTTGTTTGTATCTTGCATCCCCACCCCCCAAAAAAACTGGGACTCAAAGTGGTTCATCCTTTATAAGAACAATGCAGATTGAAAGCATAGAATCATAGAGTTGGAAGACACTCCAAAGGCCATCCAGCCCAACTCAATTCTGTCATGCAGGAATTTACAATCTAAGCACCTCCGACAAATGGCCACCCAGACTCTGAGCCTGTACAGACTGCCAGAAATAATTCAGCTTGAGACCACTTTAATTGTCCTGGCTCAATGCTAGGGAATCATGGGAACTGTAGTTTATTGTGGCACCAGAGCTCTCTTGACAGAGAAGGCTCAATGTCTCACAAAAAAAAAAACTATAATTCCCATGATTCCCTAGCATTGAGCCAGGACAGTTAAAGTGGTCTCAAGCTGGATTATTTCTGGCAGTCTGTACAGGCCCTAAAGTGAACCTTAGAACAGAGTTAAATTCTTCACAGTATTCAAACAAAGCATCCTCAAATTGGTGATAGAAAAGAGCCATCTCAGGGCTCATCTACAAGCCTCTGCCGGAAGAGAAGAGCTATTTCCTTATAAGACGTTAAAATATGGGTATACATGGATGTGTGAATGAAAATACACACACTAAACAAAGGTCTGCAGAAATAATCCAGTTTGAAACCACTTTAACTGTCCTGGCTCAGTGTTATGGAATCCTGGAAACTGTAATTTATTGTGGCACCGGAGCTCTTTCTGACAAAAAAGGCTAAATGTCTCACAAAACTACAGTTCCCATGATTCCCTAGCATCGAGCCAGGACAGCTAAAGTGGTCTCAAACTGGATTATTTCTGCATTGTGTTTTGCACCAAAGTATTTTGAGTCATATACTATGGGGAGGGGGGTAACCTCCGGATGTAGATGTAAAGAGGGTCACAAGAGTAAAAAGTCTGAGAACCAGTAATCTACACACTATGGAAATAATCCAGTTTGACACCACTTTAAGTGCTTTAGCTGTGATGGAATCCTGGGATTCGTGGTTTTACAAGGTCTTTAGCCTTCTCTGCCAGAGAGTGCTGATAACTCACAAAACAAGAAATCCCAGGTTTCTGTAGGCTGGAGCTGCGGCAGTTAAACTGGTGCCAAACTTCATTATTTCTAGATACACCTCCAATCATCTGCACTGCAGAATGAATTCAGTTTGACACCACTTTAACTGCCATGGCTGCATGATATAGAATTTTGGGGTATGTAGTTTTGTGAGATATTTAGCTGCCTCTGTCAGAGGCCACTGACTCCACAACAAGCTACCAATCCCAGGATTCTTTAGGACAGAGCCATTGCAGTTAAAGCTGTGTCAAACTGCATTCATTCTGCAGTGTGACATCAACCAGAGTGGGATGGCTTTTTTAAAAATCTCCTCTTGTTGTGGCACCAAAGCTCTGACAGGGAAGGCTAAATATCTCACCAAACTACAAATCCCAGAATTCCCTAGCATCAAACCATGGCAGTTAAAGTGGTGTCAAACTGCATTATATCTGCACTGCAGATGCAGCCCTTGAGGTTAAGAGCAGAGGGAAAGAGAAGAGATGTGGGAGAGAAGAAGCAGAAAAGGCAAAGAGGATGGTGGGATGATCTTTTCACTTCAAACAGTGGAGATCCCCAGATCCTTCTGGTGCATTATTGAGAACTGGCTTCTGTTTTCAGAAATGGTCCCAGGGTACCAGTTGTCTCAATGTATAAGGAAAGTTTCCCGTCTTTGATGTGAAGTTATTGTACTTTCGTTTTAAAAAGTCAATTAACAATGAAGTCCTGAAATATCTACTTAGAAGTAAGTGCCATTGAGTCCAGAAGTTAGGCTTACTCCTGGGTTAGTGTATAAGGTGGACTTAAGGCTGAAAGACAGTATGACACAAAAGAGGTTTCTTGATCTATTGAAATGAACAGGAACATCCTTGTGCCTATTAGAGCCAGGGTTGTACGTATTTGGACTACAGAGATCAATGGATTGCTTTATAGTTACAAAACTGTAAGTCCCTGCAAATGTGAGGGACTTGGTTTATTGAGTTAACCCGGGGTAGGCAACCTTTCCCCTTTAAGGGCCGAGGGACTTCAGCTCCCAGAATCCCAGGAGCTATTGGCCAACATGGGACTATTGGCCAACATGGCTGAGGCTTCTGGGAGCTGAAGTCCCTCGGCCCTTAAAGGGGTTGCCTACCCCTGATTTAACCCATTGAGAGGCAAGACCTTGCTTGCTTCTTGCAGAACGGGTGAGTAAATTGGCGACTGCGTATTTTGCCTCATATCTCAGTTTCCTGGAAGGCTAGAGACCTCATTAAACAAGATAGGTTGGAATCTTGTCCAGAGTCATTAAAAAACTGCCCAAGCTTACTTCCTGGGAAGTATACTGATTTGATTTCAGTGCAGTTTTCTTCAAGCTTCTTCGAGAGTCCAGCTTCACTGTCTACTGCTGCAGTAGTATGTTTTCCTTCAGGGCTACCAAAGAAAGATATTTTGCTGCCCCAGCTGACCAACACAGAATCCCAGAGATATATGATCCAGGATATGTGGTCCCAGCAAGCTGTGTGTGGTGTAGGAAGTGCATCCACTGCAGCATCCTTCAAGCCATTTTCAGAGATCCTGAGGCAGTTCTTCTGCTCTTGGGCTATATTCCAGTTGTTTGGCATTTCTGAAAATTTTGCTGCCCAAGTGACTCCTTCAGCTTTGTCTAACATGGTAAAAGAAACAGCACCTGATGTTAAAATGCATGTGATTTTTGATCTAGGTTTCTAATGTAACCAGAATCTGTACTGTTAAGACTTTTAATATGTAAAAGCTTAATACTCCACATTGATGATGAATGAGTTATCTTCAGCATTTTAGTGTTTGTGCTCTTGTCTCAGGATGATACAGAAGAAAATTCAAATGATGGCAGCCAGCCATCTAAAAGGCGACGAATGGGCTCAGGGGACAGTTCACGAAGTTGTGAAACTTCAAGCCAAGATCTCAGGTATTACTGTGTTTTTTAAAAAATATTTTTTCTAGGTTGTTGTATTATGTATTCTTTTCCAGCAAACTCTTGAATGAATCAACAAAAATGTAATTATAAAATATATAAATGCTTGGGCCTCACTGGACTTGCTTATTCACAAAGTACTGGTATTCTTAGAATATTTCTTAACTAAAATTTATGAATTAAATTAAACTAGAATTAACTAGATCTCTGAAGTTTGGTGTACATATAGTCAAAAATGGTCACTACAAGAATCTGTAAATAAGACATTGGTGCTTTTCTCCTTTAAAATGGAGAGCTGGAAGTATATTCCAGAGTGGTTAAGCTGTTCTTACTTTTGCTAGAAAGCTGAAATTTGGTTTAATAAAGCAACAAAATGACATAATCTTCAGGAGACTGGCCCTGAAAATTGGACGTTTTAATATCTAATAGTTGAATCGTTGGATGTGAGGTTTCATTTCTAATAGGACAGCATTATTTATTGATTTGTCTATTTAGAATGTTGGTACAGTTACCTCCAAGCATGCTTAAGTGGTTTATAATATGAATACAGAACAGTACCAACACAGACAACCCTACTTGTGGGATGAAATGCCATACTGTTAAACTCTGATTTTTTCAGGCTTGATCTTTCTCTGTTTAGCTTTAGCTACTTTCCAGCTGAAAACCTGATAGAATACAAATGGCCACCTGATGAAACAGGAGAATACTACATGCTTCAAGAGCAAGTCAGTGAATATTTGGGCGTGACTTCCTTTAAGCGAAAGTATCCAGGTATTCATGTTACAGATGAAATGTTACAAATTAAAATGTGTGAATCTTTTAAATATGTAGGCCCATTCCTGGCATCCAGTGACAGATTGGTCTTGCTTCCATGTTCAAACCAGAAAGGCTGGGGTCTCTGTCATTCTCTTGTGAAGATGTTTGTTTGTAGCTGTGATATTGTGCAACTGCTTGTTTGTGATTTAGTCCTCATAGGATTTTTTTGTTCTAGACTGCAGAATTCCTAAAGCTGTCTTTGAGACTACGGGCCTTTACAGACTGCCAGAAATAATGCAGTTTGAGACTACTTTAACTGCCCTGGCTTAGTGCTAGGGAATCATGGGAACTGTAGTTTATTGTGGCACCAGAGCTCTATGACAGAGAAGGCTAAGTGTCTCAGAAAAAAACTACAATTCCCATGATTTCCTAGCATTGAGCTAGGACAGTTAAAGTGGTCTCAAGCTGCATTATTTCTGGTTGTCTGTAAAGGCCCTAAGTTCATTAAAATAATGTCTATAGCTTTTCATTCTTTTGTCATTGTACTGCTATTTATGAAAAAGAAGCTGACATTTTAAGATAGGTTTTGAGGCATTTGGCTTCCTAAAAGGGATGTTTTTGAGTACTTGAAAGTTTTGAGATTTTGTTTTCATACCTTAAAACCTTCAGTAAAATTAGTCAGGGTTATCTTCTGTTTGTTCCTTGCAATAGCAGTTGCTTTATTTCCTTAGGTTGCTGGTAAACATGACCTAGTCATTCTGTTTCAGGCTCAAGTTACAAGTTTATTAGCAAGGGAAATATAAAGATCATCTTAATGTCTCTGAGCATGGATGTTATAAAGATTGTGAAAAACTTTGGACAACTAAAAGAATTTAGTTGGCCAAAAAAATGTCAGGAGATTCTCTGCTTGAGCTATTTCATAGACATTCTGTGTAATTCAATGAAAATAAGTTATGTGGAAATTGTGTAAGGTGGTTTATAACACAGTAGCTCAAGTTTGTATCAGATGAGAAACAAAAGAGGAAATGCAAGTGATTTATTCTTTTCCTCCCCTGCTACCTGTGCTAATCGGTTCTGTCCAATATTACGCAAGCAGGTGTACTTTGCATTCCTGTGCATCCCAAAATCTGATCTAGAAGGCCTCCCAATAGGGAGAGCTGGAGGGTCAGATTTGGGAGAGCTGTAGATAGAGCTTATAGCAGCAGTGTCTGTTCTGCTGTCAGATGAACAAACCAGAGAACAAGTTTATGCGTGTGTAGTCTCATCTCATACATATATGAGCTCCACAAATACTTTGAAATCCTGTGTGAATACAGTTTTGAACACATACTTCATATGTTTTGTAGGGAGTCCAAGAAAGGAATAGATTTGTCACTCACATTTCTTATGCTACTGCCAGTTTCATTATTTAAAGCTATTCTTAATTTGAGCAGAGACCTTCTTGAGTTTATAGTCCTTTTTTAATAAATTGATTTGCCTTTTCCCCCTTCAGTTTGAACAAAAGTAGATTTGGGTAAACAACTGTTTTTCATTCCAGACAAACATGCTTGAAAGATTTGGAGAAGGCAAATGTTCTGTGTTTTCTGCACAGGATTGCTTCCCAAGAAAGTAGTGACAGCTTTTTAATACAAGTATTGGAGAAAATTCAGTGTGTATTTAACTTTAATTTAAGTATAGTTATATTTACAAAAAAAAAAAATCCTTTACACTTCCTTCCTTTTCCTTTACCACTTTTCCTCCCCTTTTCCTGGAGATTTAGAAAGAAGAGATCTATCTCACAAAGAGAAACTCTACCTCAGAGAACTAAATGTCATTACAGAAACACAATGTACTTTAGGTAAGGACCCAAGAAGTTATTTTATTTCTTTTTTATTACGTACAGAAGTCTTTGCCAGAGAGTAAAATGAAGCTTCCTATAAAAATATCCAATGTCTGCCTTCTGCTGAGATAAAATTATTGGAAGATTTGAAAGCTATCCTTCAAAAGATGATGCCCTAAATCCCATTGCTAGAAACAAGTAGAGTAGGCTCATTGAATTAATGGGATTTAGTTACCATTCAGTACTCCTGACTTATCATCCAGAGGCTGAGATCTTACCAGGCTGGAGGCCTAACACAAAGTAGTTCCAAGTCCTCTTCCTAGCAGCTGTCAAGCTTCAGGAGAGTCTGTTTCTTTTTTATGGTGTGGGAAGGGAAAGGGAAGGGGAAGGGGAGGTGATGTGATCCAGATCATGAAGTAGTAGCTGGATGGAGCTCAACGAGAAATGGGGTTGTACTTACAGATGGAATGTACTCTCTTTCCTTTCCCTTGAAGCCCAGAGCACCTGCATCTTCATGGTCTGAATTGCTTTCCCCCTCTCTCCACTTGCCACTGGTAAGAAGCAGTCGTGGCAGTTCTTCCCAACTGTTGGGGAAGATTTGATCTGGAGTACCCTGGCAAGAGAATAGCTCCCTATACTCTTGTCTAAGAGAGTCAGCATTGTGTAATGGTTTGAGCATTGGACTACAATTCACATTCCGCTCAGCTGTGGAAACCCAGTGGGTAACCTTGGGCAAGTCACACCCTCTCAGCCACAGAGGCTGGCAGTGGCAAGCCCCTTCTGAACAAATCTTGCCAATCTTTCCAGGAAAATTCCATGTTAGATTCACCTAGAGTCACCATAAGTTAGAAACTACTCGAAAGCACACAACAAACCCTTTTGAAAAAGGGACATACCTGAGTGTAAGCTACTGTTATATGTGCTTATTTAACTAACAGAATGCCAGACAAAAATTGCTTCAGTCAATTCTAGCTGGGATTTGTGTAGTAAGATTTAAAGGAATAACTTTTCTGTTTCTTAAAGCAATCTTGGTTCATTTTAATATGTGATATTGATAGACTGTCGAAGCAAGCTTTTTCAGCCCAAAGGGCATCAGATCTCACTGCAGTGGAGTTCCAAATATGTTTTTGCATTTGTATTGGAAACAGGTAGAAAATGCCTTGAGAACATTTTGGAAAGGGAGGAAGAACACAGGCAAATATCTGGAATGCCTATTTTGGCTAAAAGAACTTATTTGTGACATGCCATACATTTTGATTGCTTGGATCAGTGTGCAGTTTGCAGACCTGTTCAGTTTTACTGATGCTATAACCTATGGTGGCTACAAAACTTAAAAGACTTAAAAATTTTGCTTCCTGTTAATATTTTTCTTCTTTTTACAAAATCACTCAAGTCACTATTTGATGTACTCTAGGTCTAACAGCCTTACGCAGTGATGAAGTAATTGATCTCATGATTAAAGAATACCCTGCCAAACATGCTGAGTACTCTGTTATACTTCAAGAGAAAGAACGTCAGCGAATAACTGATCATTACAAAGAATATTCTGTAAGTTCACAGATGTAATTCTCTAAGATCTTTAAAGACATAGGACTTTATCACACTGCGGAAAATTGGTAGTATAAATGGTGATTATCCTGTCGAAATTGTACAGTCGCTATTAAAACATGATTAACATTTTCACACTCAGCATGATAAAAGAGCTATTAACTCAGAAATAATCAGGCAATAAACAGCAACAAATCATTCCCGGGATTTTCCCAGGAATGATTTGTTGCTGTTTAGCCTGGTTATTCCTTGGATAATGGCACTTTAATCACGATGTCACGTGAAAATCTTAATCGCTAATGCACATTTTTCACAGGATAATTGCCCTTTATACTTCCATTTGTTCCTGTGTGATAAAGTCCATAGAATATGATATTAAGTGTCTTCTAGAAGGCAAAGTTTCTGCAAATTGAACTGACAACAACAAAAATTTGTTTCAGCAAATGCAACAGCAGAACACACAAAAAGTTGAAGCAAGTAAAGTTCCGGAATACATTAAGAAAGCTGCCAAGAAAGCTGCTGAGTTCAACAGCAACTTAAACCGTGAACGAATGGAAGAAAGAAGGGCTTATTTTGATTTACAGACACATGTAGGTTGGCTTAACTTACTTGCTCAAATAAATATAGATGGCTTCTTGTTTGTAGTAAAGTTGTCAGATGTATTTTTCTTGGGAAACATATGTTTGTATCCAATATGTAATTTCCCCCTGGGGGGAAAGTCCAAGTTTTGCTAGTGGTATGCGACTGGCACAAGCAACACCTAGCACAGTGACGTTGCAATGAATTAGGGAAGCAAGTATTTAATTTAAAGTAAGAGTAAAAATGGGGTTCCTACATGAAATAGAAACTTTGTATTACTAAAATGACACCATTGGATGCAACCATACCATTTTGGTTTAAAGAACCACCTTGTTTAGAGCAAACATACTATCTTTTGGACTTGCCCAATTTTTACCATCAGTCTACAGTTTTTTGTGGTGTGCCTTCAAGTTGTTTCCTATGGCAACCCTATCATGGAGAGTTTTTTGTGTGTGGAGGTTTGTTCAAAGGTTTTTTTGCCATTGCCTTCCTCTGAGGCTGAAATAATGTGACTTGCTCAAGGTCATTCAGTGGGTTTCCATGGCTGAGCAAGGATTCAAACCCAGATTTCCAGGGCTCTACTCCAATATCCAAACTACTATACCATGTTGGATGTTTTTCTGGCTGAGTTTAGAAATCACTCAGATTGAGATCACTGTAGACCCAACCTCTCTGTGTTCTGTTGTTTTATTAAAAAAATTATTCATTTAATTTTATGTATGATCACTTCTCACTTGATTTAAGATTGGATGTATTCGAGATGCTTTAGCCAAAGGCTTTTTACGCACAGCTACCTTTTCTTATGAATGTATTACTCCATTCATGCTGTGTTTGCTGATCATTTTCTTGCAAAAGCAAGAACATCTTATAAACAGTTGCTTTCTTAGTTAAATTTCAGTTGAGTGCATTTAACTATAAATGCATTATTTACATTTCAATTTATATACAGCTCTGATTGAAAATATGATAGTTTTTATAAGCAGACACAGTCACATTTTATAAACTTTTAACTGTTTACATGCATTAGAGCCATGCTTTTTTCCCTCCTTTCCTTCTTCCCAGCCATACAGACAATGTACGAAAATTAAAAGTACAGGTGTGGTTCCCCTGATTCTTCCTCTCCTTAAGATGATTCAAACAACTGGTAGCCAAATTTTTTAATGCGGAATGGTATCCAAATTGCAAATACCGATTTGTAGAAAGACCCCTTTTTGACTATGCCTGACCACATGATCTAGGAAATAATCTGAATGCATCAGTACATATACACCCTATGTCAAATTATTTTGCATGTGTGTGAGGACACAGAATGCTAATGATCACTTTCGTATGCAGGGATTTTAGTTAGCAGTTGTGTAACTCTTGGGTCATAATGGATTGTGGGAATTGGATCATTCATGTATATCCCCAAGCTTACATGGTACATTATAAATGGGAATGTGTGGACAAGATCATGGTATTGATAATATTTTGACTTATTACAGAAAATCACATCAGTTTGTAAAATATGTTCCTTATTTTTGTGGTTAACAATGCAGGTTATCCAGGTGCCTCAAGGGAAATATAAAATCTTACCTACAGAAAGGACAAAAGTTAGTCCTTATCCTGTGGCCCTCATACCTGGCCAGTTTCAGGAATATTATAAAAGGTATGATGATGAAATGCATTTGCTCTAATTAGTCTGCTTTGGGGCAGTTCATGGAAATGTATAAGAAAACACAACTTTTAAAAAGGTCAGCTACATATAAAGGGAATGAGATACTTGTTGAGTGATAGTTTGACAATGCTGCATTAGTAATCTCTGTAAAAAGTAACATGAAACCATAAAGAGTTTCCTTGCTGGACTAGTTCAGAGGTCTGTCAGGTTCAGTATTCTGTGTCCATTTGACAATCAGATCTTCTGAAGCACTGCATTCCTCTGAATTTGTTGTTTTGTCCACAACATCTGGTATTCTGAAAAGTATAGGAGCTAGATTTAATTCAGACTTATCAGAGCAGCAGGCTCTTAATGTGGGAGAGACCAGCAGTCTAGAAACCAGAGCCTGGAAAAGATTGTGGGAGGTATGGTCCAAAAAAATGTAAATATAAATATGAGATAGAGAGAACACAAACATTCTTTACACAGTAACTGGGATTTTTGGGGTACAGTTTTGTGGAACACAGGAGTACTTTTGAGTTTCAGCTGGCTTGTATTCTTGGTCATTATGTAGTTGCTTAACAAAATATTGATAAATTAAATACAACACTGTAAACAATTTACTTCACTCTAGATACTCTCCGGATGAGCTCCGATATTTGCCACTAAATACAGCTCTTTATGAGCCTCCCTTAGATCCAGAGCTGCCTGCCTTGGACAGTGATGGAGATTCAGATGATGCAGAAGAGCGAGGGGATGAAAAGCGAAAAATCAAGGGCAATTCAGTGAGTAAAACACTATCTGTGCTTGTCTCTTCCCTTTCCCCTAGCAAATGGGTTCTAAATATAGAGGATCATGTTGTGAATCGACTATGTAAGCTAGTTATTCTATCCAATTGGTGAGTTAATCACGACAAGCCGGTAAACTGCATGACAGACTGGTAGATCAAAACTGAGATTTTTCACATAGATTATGTTCTTACAGTTAGTTTTTATACTTCTGAAAATTACATTGCTTTGGCTGTATTGTAATTTATAAACTTAAGTTAGATGAGGCTTTTAAAAATCATAATGTTACCTGTATGTCTATACTGGTCAAAGACCGAACAAATATCATTACTATTACTACCTGTATGTCTGCTGTTACTTCCAGACAAGTAAGAAATACAGATTAGGACTGCATCTACACTGCAGAATTAATTCAGTTTGACATGGCTTTAACTGCCATGGTTTAGTGCTGTGTAATTCTGGGATTTGTAATTTTGTGATCTATTTATCCTTTTCTGTCAGAGAGCTCTTGTCCCACAACAATGCTACAAATCCCAGGATTCCATAGGATGGAGCCATGACAGTTAAAACTGTGTTAAACTGCATTTATTCGCAGCAGTCTAAGAAAGCATTGACCTGTTAAATAATAGATTGAGGACTAGAAACTTTGAAATTATATGAAGCTGGCAGCTGCTGCTCTGCTAATAATTGAGTTGGATCTCAGGCAGTGGGGCACTTGTTTTGATACCCCCTCCCTTCTCATACCTTGTTAAATGTGATAAGTTATGTTCCATTGGCAGATCAGTGGATTGTAGGCCAGACTATTATTCTTTTAATTGGGGAACCTCGTGGTGATCGAGTGCCCTGTCCTTTTACATGAGAGTATAGTTTCCAAATTTAGAAAGATCTTGTTGTTCTTTGCTAGCCAATGTAAACAAATATAATGATGGTGTTTTTGCTTTAGGACAATTCCTCTGGCAATGTCTCTGAAGGTGAAGTCCCTCTTGAAAATCAGGATGAACCTATCCAGGGAAGACAGAAAACAAGAGAGAGAAATTCTACTCCAAGAAAAGAGGGTTCCAAACGATCTGTATCCAAATCGGTTCCTGGGTACAAGGTAGAAGAAAAAAGCCCCTGACTCAGCTTCTTTACTGACCAGCCTCTCTCCTTGAAACATTTTACTTTATTTTTCAGAGATGTGGAACTTCTGCTTACTATACTTGACTAGCTGCTCTCCTGTTGTGCATTCTTATTTGCTTCCTTACTTCCTGTTGCTTTATTTTACTTGGGGCCTTACTGTTGTTACCCTGGCTGTGGAGTGGCTTCTATTTTCTGTACCCAAATTGGTTCCTAAGCAATTTCAGCCTGAAAAACTGATTTTAAAAAAAGAGATTCTTTCCCACCTCAGTTTGCAGAGGGGGAGGTTTTGTTCTTTTACTGTCTTCCAAAGGTTGACAGTTACATTTCAAATATAAATCTGGGATTTAGTTTTAAATAGCTTGCTCCTCAGTGTAGCAATGGGCTGGCACTGTACATTGTAGCTAAAACATTGCATAAGTATATACTGTGTTACATTTTCTAGGTGAAAAGCCTAACTATTTAGAAAATGGTTTGTTAATAGTAACATTAAGAAAAGTTACAAAATGTGGAGGAAGCTGGAAGACAATTTTAGGAGCACAGCACTGCTTACTTGTAGGGGGAAATCTATTTAACCTATTTAAAGCCCTTTTAGGCAATAGTTTCACCCTCACCTCTGCATTTAGTGAGGGTCAGGAGCTATGGAATCAACCTGATCTTGCAGTGTAAAATTATGCAATTTAGAAAGTAGTTCTGTATTGCAAAGCTAGAGAAGATTCTGTACTCAAAAGTAAGGTCTGTTGGTTTGGTTGTCACATTATGTGTACAGTGAAGGAGCAGGGAGATATATGATCCCAGGCTGCTCCTGATCTCATTGCACATGGAGTTGAGGAAGAAAATACACTATTCAGAGGTCCTGAATCTCTGTACTTCAGACTTAAAATTTTTGTATTTCAAGTATTATTACATTCAGTATTTTAATCATCAGTATTACTGATGGCATTTCAGTTTAGGATTAAATGTACTGTCCTATTTCAGTGGAATTTTATTTTGAAGTAAAGGAAAATAAGCAATAAACCATTTGGTTTCCACTGAAACCAGTGGAAGATTTGCTTTATACTGTGATTAGAATGTCAGGGATGTGTATTGCAAAAGTTACAGGAAGAAAGTTAAGAAACTTAATTCTAAGATGTCCAGAAAAGGTTATTATACAATGTCTAGTGTGAGAAGTTGTATGGCATAGATAACATAGTTTTAAAGTTCTGTGAACAGTTACCCAACTTTGTAATTTGTATGTTGAATGCTTTTTTTTTTTAAATCAAAATGCACTCAACTTTCCTATTAGTGTTCCACAGCTTTCATTGGAAAAGACTTCCAGAAATTACTGTTTACTACATAAATACATGATTTTAGACTGTTTTACAGAAATGTTAAGTGTCATATATCTTTTCAGAAAATATAAGGGATGCAAGTGAGAGAGATAAACGTTTGCAGAACGCACCTATTTTTACATACTTACGTTGCAAAATGTTTATTTTATTGCAGAATCAAACACATGCCAGTAATTGATGTAATCCAAAGAAATAGTTTGAGAAGGCATTGTAGCATTTTTTAACTTTAGGTATAATACGAACATAGTTTATGACAAACAGCAAATGTTTGGGTGGTCTTCTGTTGGAAGGCACAGCATCAAGAACTGATTGCTATAAAGCTCTTGGCTTCTGAAGATATGATATTTCTTTGGATTGGGTGGGGAAATTAATAATTGAATTACAAATGGATCCAAGTGATTCTTGGCCAAGATTCAAAACTATTCATATTTTAGTAATGCAGCCAGCGGCCCACTGGAGAGTTCTCCTCTGGAAGCCCCCTTGAAATGTGTGTTGTGGTGCTCTGTTGCAGCCACCATTTATTTTAGTGGGACTTTTAAAATACACTCCCAATGCACTGGCTCCAGGAAGACAGTATAAGCTACTTTGAGAATCCCTCCACTCCCCTGTTATGGCACTTTTTTATTCTTAAAACACATGATATATTTTATTACATGAAACGACTAAGGCATTAGTAACTTTACCGTAGTTTGCTAAACTATCTGTAACAGGTATTGATACATCATGTGCCTAAGTAAACATATAAATGGGACCTTAACAGCTGTCGCCAGGAACTCCTGATATTTATAATGATTTTATTGGGCAGCATCCACTGCCTAGATATCATCCTAAAATAATCTTTAGATTGTAATTTTCATTTTACATGAAAGAACATTTAGGATATGCAAGCATAGTGTTAATATGCCATGGAAAGCAAGTATTAAAGTGGACTTATCATATTTCCATTTTTAAATAGGCAAGTTTTTTTCATTAAGCTTTTAAAACATTTGTTTGTTTCTTAATGGGGAAAAGATTCCCCATGTGCTATTCCTCAGCAGCCATTATTTGTTACTCTGACTGATGAAGGACTGACAGTTACAATTGCACATGCAGTATTCTTTTCTCAAGAGTAAGGGAGATTTGCACTTAGGTAAGTTAAGCATGAAGCAAGAGACTGGTTTGCAATCCTGACATCATCCCACTCACCATTCACCCCATCCCAGAATTCTCTTGTTCACATTAATTTTCTGTGAAAATAGGAAAGCCTTATTTTCTGACAGTGTGATCTCTGTAAACAGATGCTTGTTAGCTGGTTTAGAGTTAGCCACATTTTAGCAGCTTAAATTCCAATGATCTGATTCAGTTGTTACATTGATGGTCCAACAAACCGTGGTTTATTGAATTGGGAGCAGGTAATGTGCTCAACCACTCCATCTTGCTTCTCTTGCTTGTCCAGCTTCAGCGGAGAATTCTTAGTTTACCAATGCACAGCTTCCCATAGTATGTGAACCAGGAAGTTGTTTAATAGACTTGAAAATATCCTCCAAAGCAGGGGTAGGCAACCTGTCCCCTTTAAGGGCCGAGGGACTTCAGCTCCCAGAATCCCAGGAGCTATTGTCCAACATGGGACTATTGGCCAAAATGACTGAGGCTTCTGGGAGCTGAAGTCCCTCGGCCCTTAAAGGGGAAAGGTTGCCTACCCCTGCTCCAAAGTCAAGCATTAAACGACGTCATTAGCTCTTGCTTCGGCAAACCATAGTTTGTTGAGCCAGGAATATTATCTATTAAATGGCCCTGTGTCTTTGGTAGATTTAATCATCTTGTGTGCAGCCTTAATCTTAAAATATAGTTTGGTAGCAAATATTTGTCCTCATCCTCTTTTGTTCAGTTGAAAATGACAAGGACAGCAATGTTTTCCAGTGTTCCCACAAATCCATTTTTATTTCTTTCTAAAGTCACTTGAATTGCTTTGAAATGTGAATAGGCTTTCCTTTGTATTTCATTTTTATAGGAGAACATTCCAAGTTCTGGGGGGTTCTTTGAATTAGTATGTTGTGACTCTTTACTCTTTGGTTTGTGGAACTGGGAACTGAGGAAAGTGTTATTAGTAAATGTACCTTCACGGGGCAGTGTTCAGCATTTAGACTGTATCAAAGTATTGACAGCACATACCACAACATAGAAGGAGCAATTCACAGGTAGTTTAGTTTGAGGTGATTGAGATGGGATTTGCTTACACATATCACATAGCAGTAGAATATAAATATGGTAAAATTAGAAAAGTGCACTTGCGGTTTTCTCTATATTGATATAGCTTAAAACACAAGGAACCTTACCAGTAGAATGTAACACTGCAGTTGTAGGAACGCTGCAGAAATAAGGTGTAATCCTTTTGCTGGGCAGAGCAGGGTATAAAAAGGTATACAAGTAGGAGTAGAATAGCCAATAGAAAATTTTTATATGTACCGGTATGTTTTCACTTCCATGGTATTTATTATTTCGTAGAGATATTTGTGAATGTTAGACTCCTTTTATCATTTGATTTATATTTATGTATAAAACAGGTGGATGCTTTTTTTAAAAAAAATAAATAAGCAAAAATTATTCATGAATGCCTCTGTCATCTTTTTGAAAAAGAGCTGCTTATAAAATGCCATGTGGATATTTAAAGAAAACTCTGGAGGCCAAGCAAATTAACAAACTCTGCTGCCCAAGTTTTTAAAATATAGATTCATAATTTCAGATATTTGAAATCAGGCTAATAATGCATAGTGGTATGTAATATATTTTTTTCCTGAAGATTTTAGTTCTTTCAGGTTCTTAGGAAACAGCAACATAAAATAGTGTTTTAGATGAGTGCCAACTAAAAAAATCAGGCTTAAAGAGTATTCCTCCCCGCTTCCATTGTACTCGGTTCTGTTCTGAATACAAAAGAATTTAATTTTGCTCTTCATGTGATAATATCTAGAGCAGGGGTAGGCAACCTTTTTGAGCCGGGGGCTGGGTTGCTGTCCCTCAGACAATTGGGGGGCCGAAGCACCAAAAATAAATCAATTAAATAAATAAATAATTTTTAACAATTAAGAATGTGCATGCACACTCTCTCAGCCCCAGAAAAGCCATGGCAAAACCCCTGTGGAGATTTTGCCAAGAAAACCCCAAGAACAAGTAATAACAACAATAATCAATATGGCGGGTGGCGGCGGTGGCAGGACTGGCCTGGGGCCAGTCCAAAGGCCTCGGGGAGCCGCATCCGGCCCCCGGGCCTTAGGTTGCCTACCCCTGATCTAGAGTACTATAAAAAGATAAGCGCTGATATCATATTTGCTGAAATGTATGAACAGTAGCCTTCTTAGCAGTGCTGGACTATGAGGACTCCACTGGCTGTTCCTTAGTTGCATCTGTTTTCTCATGGAAGGAAGCAAGAACAAAACCCAGAGGAGAGTGATGCCAACAAAATATGCAGTTTCCGTTACTAGAGGGAGAAAGGAAGGCAGCTGCTATCTGTGAGGCACAGCTGGGGACACATGTAAAGCCAGTTCTGTGTGCTCAAACTAGAACTGAGGACAGGACAGGTGTTTTTCCCCATTTCCACAACTATAAGTACCAGTAAGCTTGCTTACTGTCTCCAATGTAAAACTAGCTTCAGCCAATTGATATAAGATGATACAAACAGATGTCAATTTATAAGAGTCTGCAGTGCTTGGAGCCATTTCTTCCTGAGACAAATTCAGGACTAGCCCAAACGAGTCATTTGTTTGATTTTGAAATGCTTACTTACTGCATTTCTTACACTGTCCAGTAGATGAAGCTGTCTGGGCAGTTCACCAAACATAAAACCATTTTTTTAAAAAGTACAGTGGATCCTCCATATTTGCTGGGTTAGGGTCGCAGGACCCCTGTGAGCATGGAAAAACCGCAAAGGGAAAAAAAACTTTTTTTTTAATCTGAGAGAGCACTTCTCTAGGAATTTCTAGATCCTTCAGTGTAACTCTATGGTCAACATCTGCTGGAAGTTGACTAGAATTGCACCAGAGGATCTAGAGAATTGTTCTCTCTAGGAATTTCTAGGTCCTCCAACATCTGGCAGATCTTAACCATAGAGTTGCGCTGGAGGATCCAGAGATTCCTAGAGAGAAACAAATTAACCAAATCTGTGAATAATCAAATGCACAAAAGTCAAAACCACAAATGTGGAGAGATGATTGTAATATATCATCTCTCCACATTTGAGATAATATCACTGACTTCCTGAGTTTCATCTCTTTTCTCATGGAAGGGAGCAAGAACAAAACATGGAGTATGGTACCAACTAAAATGATAATAAAAAAGCCAAAGTAGTAATAAAAAACAGGAGGAATGCAAAGATCTAGAAATTTACCAATACATTAAAAAACAAAAAAGGCACTTGAAATTAAAAAGCCTGAGAAATTAGCAAGACCTTTCTTTTGTGTATCTGTCAACTATTTTTTGCAAACCTGTTGTTTTGTTGCAACACATAATATAAATGCTACTTATTTCAGTTTCAAATGCTATGCCAGATTTCTTATAAAATAAGTAAGTCTATGCAATAGTGTAAATTGAGTGTTTTTCCACTCTTTTATTGTCTTTCTATAGATAAAAGCAATGCCCGGAATCTGTATCGGAGTTGTATCTCCGTAAGTGGATTTACAGGTGCAGGAATAAGAACTGGGCAGTTGCATAACATCCATATCAAGTAAAAGGTTGCTGTTACATTATTATGTAGCAGAGCCATCAAAGTTTCTGCACATTGTTTACAAATGTGCAGTGGTGCCAATGCATGTCAGGCACTCTTGCTGTTGTTTGATATGCATCATCACAATGCACTACCAGGTTTTTTTTAGTGCCTCTGCTACATAACTAAGTGCAGTAGCCCCTCCCAATTCATGGAGGATCTGTTCCACACACCCCTGCGAAAATGATGGCTCACAAATATTCGAGCCCCATTGAAAATAATGGTGTATGTGCCCACGGTGCACGCAGGGGCTGCACGCAGGCGTACATCGCCATTATATCCCTCCCATAAAGAGTGGGACTGCGGACTCGGAAGTCCGCGAACAGGACAACTGTATATGTAAAGTTACGTTAAGTAAAAAGTGATATAAGATTCTGGCGTATTAGTTTAATTTGCATATACTTTCTTGGGCTGGGGTATGGTCTGTAAAATATTCATGTAGTTCCCTTTGCACATACTTTAAATAGTCTGTTCATTTCTTTTCCGAATTTCTTTGTTGTAATCAGTGCCTCTTGATTTGTCATCATCCCCTTTGATTCACATCGCCCGAAAAGACTCATTAAATTTGTAGAATTTTTTTAAAAATCAGGATCTTCTTTTTAGAAACAAAAACCTGTATCAGTTCTTCTGGAATGAATTTATAGCCCTCTTCTAACCTTCCAGCAAAAGGCCATTCCAAATGCTATATGTGGAATTTGTCTGAAGGGTAAGGAGTCCAACAAGAAAGGGAAGGCTGAAGCCCTTATACACTGCTCCCAGTGTGAGAACAGTGGTAAGTAACAATCTGTTTTAAATATCTCTTAAGTATTTAAAGTGATAAGCCAGTTGAAAATAAATGAAATGCTGAATCATATTAAACTTTTTTTTTTTTTTGGCAAGTTATAAATTATTACAGTTGCCCCTCTGCATCCATGGATTTGTTATCTATGGATTCAGCCATCCAATAGCAATATAGCAATAGCAAGTACATTTCTATACCATTTATCAATGCACTTAAGCACTCCCTAAGCGGTTTACAATGTGTAAGCTAATTGTCCCCAAAAAGCTGGGTGACTTCAGAAGGATGCAAGGCTGAATCGACCTGGAGCCCCTGGTATTGAACTCACAACCTTGAGGTTTGTGATTGGCTGCAGTACTGGCATTTAGAGACACCATTTTATTCCACCATTGTATTTAATGGGACTTGAGCATCCATGGATTTTGGTATACCCGGGGTGGGGTGGGCTGGGGTCCTGAAACCAAACCACAGAAGATACCAAGGCCCACTGTATGTCAGCTAGAATCCTGTATGGCAGTTATGAATACATAACCTGGAGTTACGCACTCATCACAGTTGCATACTCATAGGGGGGAAGCAGACAGGCGGCACAGGGCCGCCCCGGGAAGCTGCGCCACGGGGTCGAGGTATCCCCACACCTCGGCCCTGTGGCGCAGCTTCGCCGCCCCAGGAAGGAGTGCTAAAATAGCGTTCCTTCCACAAGTCGCCGAAGGTGCGCCGCAAAAGGCTGGCGGCGCACCTTCGGTGACTCTTCTGCTGCAGCGTGTGGACGCTGCGGTGGGAAGACATCGTCGGAGCGCCGGACGTGCGGAGGGTCCGGCACTCCGACTATGTCTTCGGGAAGGGGTTGGGGCGCCCACCGTGCGGCTACCCTTCCCCTTCCTTGCTCCCAAAACAGCGCTTTGCGCTGTCTGCTTCCCCTAATAGTCCCTAAGTTTAGGAGACATGTATGGACCATGAAAGTCCCCAATCCCTACTTTGCAGTCAGCTGCTGCTGCAATAGTTGGGGATCTGTTCCCCTCTTGATCAGGAAGCAGCTGATTGTGTGAGTAATTTCTGGCATAAAGGAGAATTGTGACAGAGACCGTGTTTTCTGCTTGTTGCACTCCTGTGAGATCGCTCATGGGAGGGGGTAGAAATGGCAGTCAGCTGCTTCCCAATTGATGCGAACAGACCCCCACCAATTGCAGCAGTTGCTGCCTGGTAAGTGGGGATTGGGAGTCCCAGAATTCACTGCATAGCATCGTAACTACAGCATTTACAAATACATAACGATCATGTAAGATTCCAGCTGGCATCTCTTAAAACACTGGAATGAAGATGATGTTTTGTAAACTCCATCATTAAATTATTTCTGTTAAAGCGACTTTATTTGACTGTTCTAGTAATGATCCTGGTTTTGATTTAGGCCATCCTTCCTGTCTGGATATGTCTGCAGAGCTTGTTGCGATAATCAAGACCTACCCTTGGCAATGTATGGAGTGTAAAACGTGCATTATATGTGGGCAGCCTCACCATGAGGAGGAAATGATGTTCTGTGACCTTTGCGACCGTGGCTATCATACTTTTTGTGTGGGTCTTGGTGCTATCCCCTCAGGTAATTAAATTACTCTTTATTGAGAGACTGAACTAAGGTTGAAAATGAATGGAGGATAAGCTTGCTTCTCTTCTTCTATGGGAAAGATGCTTACATGAAAATTTCACATGAAAAAAGGCAAATCTAGTAAATCCAGCAAGTTGTGTGAATTAGTAAGAAATGTGGGTGAGTTTTTTTTATTAACAGCTGCAGGTACAGCCTTCTGTGTTAATAATGGAAATTTTCATTTCTTCTATTCAGTAATATAATATACTAATTATACCAAATTACTTATATGCTAAACATAATTCTACACTGAATAAAGACAGTGCATTGAACGTTGCCATTTTAAAGTATTCACTTCCTTTCTAAATTCACCCAAGAGCAGTGTGTTCAAGCAGTGTGTTGCTGCTCCTCCTCTCAAATTTATTTACAGGAATGAATGAAGTATATTCCTTCAATCTTGAGGGCTATGTTTAGTTTTGAATCTATGTGGAATAAGGCACCATCATTTCTATCAATTAAACAACCCTGGAGGGTTCACCACCCAAGATTTCTTTCAGAACATTTGCCGGTCCTATCTCTCTATCACTTACACACATACACACACACCAGAGTAAATTTGATTAGTATATGATTTGAGCAACAGAAATAAGATTCCATGCCTCAGTGGGAAATGGGGATAGAATCTCAATTTTTTTGAAATATATATTTTAAGTTGCATGAAATTGGGGGAGAAAATACAGTCAATTCTGAACTGTTTGATTGAAAGTAAGTGCTAAAATGTTTATTTGCAAGAGTGCACAGAACTGCACCCTTACTTACATTGGGCAAGATTCTAGATCACTTACTTAACTAAGGGCCTTTACAGACTGCCAGAAATAATGCAGCTTGAGGCCACTTTAACTGCCCTGGCTCAGTGCTAAGGAATCATGGGAACTGTAGTTTATTGTAGCACCAGAGCTCCTTGACAGAGGCTTAATGTCCCAGAAAAAAATACCATTCCCATGATTCCCTAGCACTGAGTCAGGACAGTTAAAGTGGCCTCCAGCTGCATTATTTCTGGCAGTCTGTAAAGGCCCTAAATACTGTTGGCCCAACCCTCGTATTCTAACATACTGGCAGCAGCTGCTTTGAGTGATCAAATTTGTTCTCCTCTCAGTCAGGGCACAACAGACTGATGTTTTCATCTCCCTCCCATAAGTGATCTCTAGTGTGAGGAGGAATTGCCAGAAGAGAACAGGCCCCAGGATTTTTACAATCCCTACATATTAGCAATAGGAATAGCAATAGCATTTACATTTCTGTACCGCTTATCAGTGAACTAAGCACTCCCTGAGCAGTTTACAATGTGTAAGCTAATTGCCCCCAACAAGCTGGGTACCCATTTTAGCAACCTACAGAAGGATGCAAGGCTGAGTGAACCTTGGACCCCTGCCTAGGATTGAACTCACAATCTTGTGGCTGCAGTACAGGCCATGCAGTATTGAATACATTGCATGTGGATACAAATAATGCATACATGCATGCATAAACTAGGGTAGCGGTTCCCAAACTTTGGTCCTCTAGATCAGTGGTCCCCAACCCCTGGTCCGCGGCCTGGTACCAGTCCGCAGAACAAATGGTACCGGGCCGCAGACCGGGGGTTGGGGACCACTGATCTGTTTTAATAATCAATGTGACGCCGCAAACCCCCCCCCCCCCAGTGGGCTGCGGAAAAATTATCAAACGTTGACCGGTCCACGGCAATAAAAAGGTTGGGGACCACTGCTCTAGATGTTTTGGACTTTAACTCCCAGAAGCCCCCATCATCATGGACAAAAGCCAAGAATCCTGGGAGCTGAAGTCCAAAACACCTAGAGGACCAAAGTTTGGGAACCACTACCCTAGTTTATGCATTTGTGACTGTGATAATGAATTCCAGCCATTGTGCCCACCTGTTTCCTTCCCTGCTCTAAACCAGTGCTTTCAGCAATCTTTTTATACTGTTAGATTTTTTTGTCTCTTTGTTTCTTTTTAACGGACAACTCTGCTTTTGCAGGTCACTGGATTTGTGACTGTTGTGAACGGCAGCCTCCAACACCTAGGAGCCGAGGGAGAAGAGGGAAGAACAGCAAAGAAGGATAAAAACAAAGTTCCATCCTCCATTAAACTGCATAAAAACAAGTGCTAAACTTGGTGCTATTTTACCTACCACTCTGTATAAGGAAAAATACCACTCAAAACATTGTTCACCAAATAAAGTTTTTAATTTCAGTACAGTAGGGAAGATTATTGGGTACATTCTGTTCACAGATTTACTTTGCAATTGGCAGTCCCAGATAGAGGAGAAATGTTCTGTCTTAGCATATAATTTGTTAAAAAGATGCAGAGCTACACAGAAGTCACTTTTGTATTTTTAAAAAAGCTGCACAGCAGGTATATTGCAGAGAAACCATTCTTTGTCCTGCTCTGAGGAAAGGATTGGATTACTGGTTGGCAATTAAGAGAAGTGCTATTAAAAACCAAAATGCACGGGGTGGGATGTTTTATAAAGAATCAACAAGCATTTTGTAACACAGTGAGTAAACAATGCTGTGTTTGAGTGAACAAGTTGCGGTAATAAATGACCTCTGGCAAAAAAAGCCATATTCTTTCTCTTGCACAAGTTACCTCTTTCCAGCTACAAGAAACATGATAATTATATCTGTCAAGTCCAGCAGACTAGATAGCTATTAATGTACTTGGGTATAAATGCTTAATTCTAGAAAAGAAACAACTACAGCTGTTTGATAATGGTGCAAACTACCCTGGTAGTAGTGAACTCTCCTTTATCGGAGGCTTTTAAACAAGGTTTAAGTGTCTACTTATTAAGGATGCTTTAGCTGTGGATGCCTGAAGTGGTTGGCTGAGATGACTCTTGCGATCCTTTTCAACTCTGGTTTTCCTTCTCCAAATTATGGATGCAGATTAGATACATGCCTGTCTCTCACCCTGGAGTTATAAACAAGTAATAGTAGTGGTATATTACAGTCATGGCCTACTATTGGCGTGGATCCCTACTATTGGAGTAGAGCCATTTAATCAATGTGTTTTACCCATATTCTGACTCACTGGTCAATATTTATTTATTTGATTTCTATGCCACCTTTCTCCCAGGAAGGGACCCAAGGTGGCTTACTAGATAAAACCAATTGATTCAGTTGGTCTGCGCTAGCTGGGACTAACAAGTAGGGTTTAGGCGAGTATGTGTAACTCAGTTTCCTTTCACATACACTGTGTAATAACACTCTTTTTTTAAAAAAATCACATTTGAAAGACTTTTAAAAATAACTGAGTCCTAGTCCACTCTTTATATGAAAGAAAAATTATATAGCATTTATAATTGAAATGTGAAATACTGGATGCAGATTCATATTTCTAAAGTTCTGAAAACCTTTATATAGAAAATAAATTTTATTCAAAGTCATCATATCATTTGCATTTGACCCTGATCACTTAAGGGGAAAGTGTAAAAATACTGCACATGCTACAGCGTATGTAGCTCTGGGGAAAAATTACAATATAAAAGTAGTTATGGCTTTATTTCCCCTGCCTGACCCCCCCCCCCCCCCCGTTAGTACTAATGCTCAAAGACCAGTCTTCATTCAGTTGTGCGTGTTGTTCACACTCAAAGAGCAGTTGCCTACCAATAAATCTAAAAGAGAATTTCAAGTATTAACTTGAGTATTCCAATCAGTATAGTCCAGAAGACCGATTCTTCATCCTGAGAATCATCTTCTGTTGAACGCCAATGCTTCTGGCTCATTTCCATCTCTTCTGGGTTGTAGGAGCTGCCACCAAAGGGAGATTGGACAACCGTTCGATCATAGAAAACCTTCATTTCAAATTCGCTTTCCCGGTGAGAAGGATGACCATAAATCCCTATTCCCACCGGGCGGTGAAAGTGTGCAGGTATATAAACCACATCTTGGCCACAAGTTACAGACTGCAATTCATAGTCGTCAAAGCTGGGGTGAAGGGTCACATCCGAGACGTACAAGTCGGCATCACCTTTCAAACTCTGCATGTGGAGCACTATCTTGCCTTCGTGGTTGAGTCTTAAGTAGCTGTAGTTCCCAGCACCAATCTGACCCCGAACCACATGCAGGAGAAGCCATTCTTCAGGTGTATCTTCGTCCTCGTTGTAAGCACTTGCTCTTAGAAGGCCTTGAAAAGCAAGGAGCGTTGCTAGTAATCTCGTGCAGCAAGTGGCCATCTCCCCTGTCTGTGTTGGAGACAGAATGAACTTGTGTCACATGGAACTAATACTTTAAAAGAATGAGGTTTTGTATTCTCACAAGAACTGTTATGCAGCGGTACATAGCCAAGCGTGGTGGAGTGGTTTGAGAGTTGGAGGACTGGACACGAGGGTTCAATTCCTTGCACGGCCATGGAAACCCACTGGGTGATCTTGGGTGAGTCACACACTCTCAGCCCCGGAAAACCCTGTGACAGGTTCACCACAGGATCGCAATAAGTTGGAAAAAACTTGAAGGAACACAGCAACAGATTCAAGTTTACACCATGGTTTAAGTTTACACTATACTACATCATGTTTTTAAGGATTTTACTACTATTTTAAGTTCCAAAGGTACAACCATATGGAAACATATAGGTGACCCTATGGGCAACCAATACATTGAAATGGAATTAAGAGTCAACCTCGTGTGGTGCAAATCCACATTACTGTGTATGTTTTGGTCCTTAAAATCTATTTGCAATTCACATCAATATGAGAACTACAATATGAAAGTGACAGCAAATGTCTGTGGCTCAGTCTAAGGTTGAATTGCATGCAGGTCCAGGAGATGTAGCCACTCGTCAGGGATACTGGGGGCTGCAGTCCAACCTTTGAGTTGTTGGTTGTTTCCCACCTTTGGTTTAAGTTGTACTTTACAACTAGTTGTACTGTCTAGGAGACAGACATTTGCTGTGCTACTTGGATCCAATGAATGGATAGGAATCTTCCATATGTTGCTGAACCTAACCACCCTAACTTCCACATGTTGCTGAACTGCAAGTCCCAGCAGTCTTAGCCAGCACAGCCAAGGGGCTATCCCAGCACAACACAGCACACACAATGCACATCACACTGCTGGCAGGGCTTTGGTCACCTCATTTGCCATCTTCCTTCTCATTCCTGGAGGAGTGCAAGGAGGGCATATTCCCGATTTCAGCTATCATTAAGACCAGAGGGGCTGTGATTTTTAAAAAGTCTGGTGTCTGTGTGGAAATGTGACACAAATACAGCACTATGATACCACTTTGAACTGCCTCAACTCCGTCCTACAGAATCCTGGGATTTGGAGGGTTGGTATTTTGGTTTTTTTTAATTACTTTTATTTATTAAAAACACATTTATACAAAGTGTGTAAATATATATGCGCACATACATGAAGAAACTAATAAAAATGTGTAAAGATATAGCTAACCTCGTTGGGAATTTCAGTAAGAAAGAGAAAGAAAAAATAGAGCAAATTAAACACCAGGTGAACTGAATCGGGAAGAATTAAATACTAAACGATATTAGTTAATGACGATAGATTTTATGGTTGTGCATTGCTGTTTGTAGGTCTACGTATTGTTGTGTAATTATGTTATGCTATGCTATGCTATGCTATGTTAGTGTGTTAAGAGACATGTGTTTTTGTGTGTATATGAGGTTGGATATTTTATATTTGTATATATGTATTTTAATCCAATAAAATCTATAAAAAACACATTTATATAGTAACATCAACAACAAGTAAACAAACACAGCAAGCAAAGCTTACAAGAAATAGTAAATAGGACAAAAAACAAACAAGGAATTTGGATTTGGAGTTTTGTGATTTGGAGTTTTGTGAAGCACCAACACTCTTTGGCAAAGCAAGCTCAAGGCCTTGTAAAACTACAGATCCCAGGATTCCATAGCTTGGAGCCATGGTGGTCAAAGTGGTACCAAACTGCATTATTTCTGCAGTGCAGAAGCAGCCTGAGCAAAGGAAATGTAGCCCATTCAT
Organism: Phrynosoma platyrhinos; assembly: GCA_020142125.1. NCBI lineage: Eukaryota > Metazoa > Chordata > Lepidosauria > Squamata > Phrynosomatidae > Phrynosoma > Phrynosoma platyrhinos. Next base: position 212,197,839 of record CM034708.1, on the reverse strand, counting down.
GCGTCCTCTTCCTCAGATTGTTTAGAAGAAGCACAGGCAACTTCATTGGGGTTATTTTTCACTACACCTTTATTTTTATAAGAAAACACATCTAAGGGTGCATGTTGTTTGTTGTTGTTGTGTGCCTTCAAGTCATTTCCAACTTGTGTTGACCGTAAGTCGACCCTCTCACAGAGTTTTCTTGGCAAGATTTGTTCAGAGGCGGTTTGCCTTTTCTCTCTGCTGAGGCTGAGAAAGTGTGACTTGCCCAGGGTCACCCAGTGGGTTCCGACACTGTGGAAATAATACAATTTGGCACCACTTGAACTGCCAGGGCTCCATCTTTACAGAAATCCTGGGATTTGTAGTTTGGTGAGACACCAGCCCATTTTGGCAGAGAACGCTAAAGACCCTGTGGAACTACAAATCCCAGTGGTTATTATTATTATTCACTTATATCCTGCCTTTCTCCCAATAGGGACTCAAGGCAGTGCACAGCAAATTGGAAACAATACAATGTAATACAATGTAAAACAACAGAAAAGCATTTTAAAATGTATAAATATAAAAATTTTAAAAAAATAAATTTTGAAAAGTTTAAAAGGATTCTATAGGACAGAGTGACAGCACTTAATAACTGTTTTATATTTTTACTATAACTATTAATCTGTTTTATTATGTAGTTTGCGTATGTATGTTGCTTTTTTTCTTTCTTTTTTGCATTGTAGTTTACTATTGTACTTTACTTTTTTAGTATTGTATTCCAGTGTTGTATTTTATATTATATTTTATAAGCAGTTCTAAATGTTTTATTCTGCTGTAAAGCACCATGTACACTGATGGTGCTATATAATAATAATAATAATAGAAACAACACTTAAAAGTGGGATCAAACTGCATTATTTCTACACTGTAGATGCATCCTTAAGGAGGCATTCTGAGGATAAGAATTCAAAGGGTGAATCCACACTGCAGAAATAACCTGGTTTGACACCACTTTTAAGATCCAAAACACACTGCAGAAATAATCCAGTTTGGGACAGCTTTAACTGCCCTGGCTCAGTGCTAGGGACTCCTGGGAACTGTAGTTTTGTGAGACATTTTACTTTCACTGTCAGAAAACTACAATTCCCAGGATTCCCTATAACATTGAGCCTAGTTTCTGTAGTTTCCCAGGATTAAAGCGGTTTCAAACTGGATCATTTCTACATTAAATTTTACATTTATATATTTTAGTATTGTTGTACTGTTTTTAAATTGTACTGTTTTATACTTGTTCTTCACCGCCTTGAGTCCCTATATTGGAAGAAAGGCGCGATATAAGAAAACAAAATAATAATAAAATTATTATTACTATTATTATTTCTGCAGTATGTTTTGGACCTTTCAACTGCCATGGCTCAATGCTATGGAATTCTGGGATTTGTAGTTTGGTGGTGGTTGTTTTTTTAAAAAAATGGTTTTGTTTTGTGAACTGCCTAGGGACAGTGTTAAGAAATGCAATAAACTACAAACTCCAGAGGATGGCGAAACATCTGACCAAACTACAGATCCCAGAATCCCCTAGCACTGAGCCACAGCAGCCGAAGAGGTGCCAAGTTGCTTTATTTCCTGCAGTGCAGAAACAGAGCTGAAAGTCACCCTCCCTGAACTACAAATCCCTGGATTCTATAAGGGCGGGACCGTCGCGCAACAATTCTGCAGTGCGGACGGGCACCAGGGTTCCTTCTGCGGCTCCAGGGCTCCGCCCACCCCTCTCCCGGGACCCTATGAAGAAAAGAACCCACTCTTTCAGGCCTGAATCCCGCTGCCGGGTCCCAGCGCCTCCTGTTCCTCACCCTTCGCCCTCCAGCCCTCGAAGAGACTGACAGAAAACCTCGACGGCGACAAGGACCGCCCTTCCCAGGCCACGCCTCCCGGCCGCGAGACTCCTTTCGCGCCTATCGCGAGACTTCACGCGCCGGCTGAGGAGGGGCGGAGCGAAATAAGGGTGGGCGGAGTCTTGGATGCGGAAGAAGGCGAAGCAATGCTCCCTGTTGTCATGGCGACCCTCAGGATGAAACACCACCAAGACTCTCTGTCCTCCAGTGCTGTACTTAATTCCAGCAACCTCTTAATACCTATTGTGACCTCCTTAATAATAGAGTCCATCCATTTGGCCTGTGGCCTTCCTCTCTTACTACTTCCCTCCAACTTTACCACCATTATTGTTTTTTCCATAGAGTCCTCACTTCTCATGATGTGTCTGAAGTATGACAGTCTAAGGGCCTTTGCAAACTGCTAGAAATAGTGCAAATTGAGTCCACTTTTAGTGTTAGGGAATCATGGGAACTGTAGTTTATTGTGGCACCAGAGCTCTCTGACAGAGAAGGCTCAATAACTCAGAAAAAAAATCCCCATGATTCCCTAGCACCAACCCTAACCCTTAAAGTGGACTCAATTTGCACTATTTCTAGCAGTCTGCAAAGGCCCTAAGTCTTGTCATCTTGGCTTCTAGGGATATCTCTGGCTTGATCTGTTCTAGGATCCATTTATTTGTCCTTTTGGCCATCCATGGGATCCTCAGCATTCTTCTCCAACCCTACATTCTCTCAAATGCATTGGCTTTCTTCCTATCATCATTCTTAACTGTCCAGCTCTCACATCCATCAATGGGAATAGGGAATAGTACAATACAATAAGGAATACAATACAATGACAGCCTTGGCTAAAGGCGGGGTATAAATTATTATTATTATTATTATTATTATTATTATTATTATTATTATTATTATTATTTTATATATAATACAAGTCAGCATAAGGCACTCTTGTTGGTGAACTGGACTATAACTACAGATGTAGGGAGCTTTCAACATTTGTCCCCTCTCATTACCAATCTGAAATGGGTTCCCCTATGCAACCTATCTTCTGTTTGTTATTATTATTGAAAGAGACTACCAAAAAAACAGACAACACCACCAACAGAAAGAAGAAAAACAAAGGGAAAAAGAGAAGAAAAATATTACGCAAACCATACAATGCTTTTCTCCCTTTCTTCCATTCACCTCAATCTTTATCTTCAATGGGTCATTGGAGGGAGTTCCCATTGGAGAGCTGCTTCTTAGTCAGTGTAGACATTACTGAGCTAAACAGACCAATGATCGGACTCAGTTGTTCAGATATAACAATAACCAGAACTGTTTTGCTTTTCTTGGTGCACAGAAACTCATTCACTACTGCTTTATATGAGCAGATAAACCAGACAATACAGTGATATCAAAACTTGGCCTGACAACTGATTATTTTCACACTAACCGGCTTTATAAGCCAGGAATAAACCAGAGTTTGTCAGGTTAAGAAATACTGGCTTGTTTGAGACCACCCAAAAAGGTTCAGATAGCATACAAAACTTTCATATCGGGTTTCATTTCATTTCCTAGAGAAAGTGTAACAATTTTATCCTCACCTGCAAGACAAAGGGTTTTGTACGCGTGTGTTTGTGTGCTCAACCAGAGTACAGTCAGCCCTCCACATTTGTGGCTTTGACTTTTGCAAATTGATTATTTGTGGATTTGATTAATATGCTCTCCCTAGGAATCTCTAGGTCTTCCAGCTCAACTCTGCCAGAAATTGACCATAGAGTTGTGCTGGAGAACCTAGAAGTTCCCAGGGAAAACACTTTAGGCATTTGTAGATCTGGCAGCATGATTCTATGGTCAAATTCAGACAGATGTTGACCACAGAGTTGCACTGGAGGACTTGGAGATTCCTAGGGATATTCTTAGGTAGGAATAGTGGGGTTTTTATTTGCAGTTTTTCCACATTCACGGGGGTCCTTCACCCCTAACCCCAGTGAATGCGGAGGGACCACTGTATCCACACTTCAAAGAATATTTTGGTGCATATTGCATAAATGATTTTTCCATAAATGACAACTGCTGCTACCCTGTTGCATGTATACTTCAGGCTGCTGCTTCCCATATGATTCTCGATTACTCTGCCAGCCACAGTAAAATAAGATGAAGTACCCTGCACATTGTGTTGGGCTTAAATCTTCTGCATGTCTGAGGCAAGTGCAGTTCAAATTTTAAAGCCATACAATTCCAAAGGCATCCATCCAAATTCAGTCTCTGATGTAATAAAATGCATCCAAAGCACAACCTGTGTACTCTTTTTTATTTTTCTTGCAAATGAATAATTGAAACCATTGTCCATCTGCTCATGGAACACTGTGAAAATGAAACTAATCATCATCTTTGCTAGTTTTAACAAAATGTGTTAAAATGATGTAGCTGTGTTCTAAAAGCACAGAGAAGTATCATAGCTTATACCTACATCAAACAGCAAAACAGCTTGAACCTAAAGCCTATCTTCTATAGCAGAGGTTCCCAAACTTTAGTCCTCCAGATGTTTTGTACTTCAGTTCCCAGAAGCCCCAGCCAATCTGGACAACAGTAAGGAATTCTGAGAGGCAAAATATCTGGAGGACCAAAGTTTGGGAACCACTGTTCTACAGGCTATATAATTTCTTCATCTGTTGCCTGCTACGAATATTCTGGTCACAAAATAGAAAAATATTAGCTTACAAAAGGAGGTCTGTTTGTTTTTAAAAAGAGAAAACTGCACATCTCTCATCTTCAGCACATTGTAGGTCATTTCGAACTGAGTTGCAGCAAGCATTTTGCAAATCAATGGAATCCTATCAGTGCACATTGATTTTAATGGGAATCTTGTGTGCTCAACTTTCTGTATTGTGGACTCTCTCTCTCTCTCTATAATGCACACAGTGTGGGAAAAACTGGCGTGTGTTTGTTTCCAAGAAACAAATAGGTAATCCAGGTCCTCATGGATCCATGGCACAAGAAGTCTTTTTTTCACCCTTCCCTTGTTATCTTTTCCAAGGTAGTCCCATTTTGTGCCTTGTCACATTTAAAATCAGTGGCCCGCTGGGAATTTACAGTAGGCAAAACCAAATTGATTGACTGAATAATATTGAAATCGGTATGTAAGAGACATCATTCCTCATATTGTCCCTTGTACCTCTACCCTGTTGTCATCTCTGATCAAACATACTTGTAGGTTTCTATAAATTTCGATGACCTATGAATTAAGATGACAGTGGGCAAAATCATAGGGAGGAATGTGGCTCTTGTATGATCATTTAGCTCTATAAAACAGTGATCTGTCTTCCAGCCCAAGCTTTCAAGACAGCTTTGTTTTTTTCTCAACAACTGGCCTAGGCTACCATCTGTTGCTCAGCAACAAGTACCATTCTTTGCAGATTTTACTGCATAATACAAGAATTTCTTTTTGTATTGGGGGGGGGGGAATCCAAGCAAAGTACCCAAGAAGCAAATGTCCAACATGAATTTTAAAGGAAACATACCAAAGGATCAGAAAACCGAAGACAAAATATCAAAATTTATGCAAGCTGGCATAGAGCTCAAGTTAGAAAAACATTATAAGGTATTTCAAATTTGTGATCCAGTCCCAGCTCCAGCAAGGCACTCAGTTTCCATCCACTAATTTCTTAGAACATCACCTGTTTTGCTAAAAAGCACTGAAAGGTTGCAGAAAGCCAACAGCTTCTCATTTCCTGTAACTGTAATTATTTTAAAAAAGCAGTTCAGAGCATATGCTGGTTTAAAAAATTATGCTTCACATAGGCTTTTTCAGGGCTGCTTTTCTCACGCTGACAAGGTATGCGTCATAGATGATGTTTAGGAAGTTGTCATCATTCTAGGGGAAAACAATAGAATTTGTTAATGCAAAATACTCAGTGGAGACTAAATCCAATAATTAATCCTAAGTAGTCAAATCAGATCAATGGAAAGTATGCGAGTACTGACTTAACACTTTCCTACTGATTCAACAGGACTACACTAATTGAGACAACTGGATTTAAGACAGAGAAATTAATTCTATACACTTTGAACATTTAATATGAGATTCATGGCTTCCTTGATGGGTCTGATCCCTAACTACTGATGGAATGGCTGTAGACAATAATTTGAGGTTTCCCTCCTCCCCGCTTTTGTTTTGTTTTGTTTGTTTGTCTGTTTAGCTGCAGTTCTGTATGGTCCAGTGTAGCATAATAGGTCCACATGTGAAAATATGCTAAGCTAGCCATTCAACTATTCCATGCCTGCTGGAGATCTTGGGGGAGGGGGGATCAGTGAAGTGTCTACCTATGTCCCTGCGGGAAGACACAAAATGACTGCATCATTGGCTGAGGTCTACCGGATTCTTCCAGAGGTCTCAGTGGATGATGAGATAATTTCATGTCTGGCTATAGGACACTGCCAAATCCTTCTGCAATATCCTTCTGCAATTCTCTAGGTTTGATTTACTGTGGGGTGGGGGATTTTGGTCAGTGCAAGGGAGGATGGGAATATAAACCTCTGCACTAACCAAAAAGAGACATATGGAGGATGGAGCAAGCTTGTTTTCTGCTGCTCCAGAGAACAGGAATGGAACAACAGATGCAAGCTACAGAAAAAGAAACTCCACCTCAACATTAGGAGGAACCTCTTGACAGTAAGAGCTGTTCGACAGTGGAACATACTCCCTTGGAGAGTGGTGGAGTCTCCTTCCGTGGAGGTCTTTAAACAAAGGCTGGATGGCAATCTGTCAGGGGTGTTATGATTGAGAGTTCCTGCATGAGGGGGTTGCACTGGTTGGCCCTTGTGGTCTCTACCAAGTCCGTGATTCTATATGCAGGTTTAAGCTTGATCTAAGCCTGAGTATGCCACTCAAAGGATGCCAGTCCCTGTCTGTTTAAGGGCACAACAGTTCACACATAAAAAAAAATATTGTCATCATACAGTTAACTAATATCTTTCACAACACAGAAGCTAGCCCACAGGCCAATTTAGCAGTATGGAAAAATACCCATTATAAAGGGGAAAGGCAAAGTGTGGCTTGTAGATTACATGAAGTCCCAAGGCCTTTCTTGCAGCCCCCCAGTGACATAGTGATCCCCAGAATTTTGTTGTTGTTGTTGTTGTTGTTGTTAAAAAAATGGCACTGCTGTTTGCTGCCAGCATTAGGTAACAAACCACTAAAATTACTAAAATCAAAGGGAAAAGCAACTACCGGTAACAGCACTATAGTCAATGGAACAGTCAATATCAATTTCAACTGAGTTTGATATAAGTGAGTATCACAGTCACTATTGTATGAGAGTCAATTTGAGTATATTAAGGTTCATTTACATATAAATGTCACAATCAAGTATAAGCAGGTATGTTTTATTTGTTCATAATGAATGGAGCTACTTTATTGAATTACATATCATTTAACCAAAATTATTTTTCAATTAATTTAAGCTAATTTTGAAATATTTCAATACAGGTAGATCATTTTTATGCATTGTTAATGAACTCCTCCAGAAAAAAAAAAAAAAGAGCAGCTTTCAAGTACATGGACAACTGGAAAAGTGGCCACTGGTCCCATGGCAGGTCCCCACCCTTGCTCTTTAGCAAAACAAGAAGCTAGTGGACCATGTAGCCTGTGCCTCAGTAAGTCACTGGATGACCCCATGGGTGACTTCACCCATCTTGCTGCCACTGATTGATTCTGCCCACTTCCCACTGGTTCTTACTGTTTCATACAATTGCTTTCACTCTCTGCTACAAGGAACGTGTGATCGGTATGAGTATCTACAAGTGAAGATCTCTTTACTTCCTCCCTCAAAGATCTTCATACAGATCATTCCTATGGTGGGAGGAGGTGATGTTAGAAGGATCACCACCTATTCCCAGTAAGGAAAATGACTCACTGGGCTGCATGTGTACACACTCCAGAATCTTCTGGGTTGGAAGCCAGCATCACTTGCTATCCTGGCACCTAAAAGGTGCACCACCAATCCACCCAACACTGCAAGATGCTTACTACTAGTTTATCCAGGTCTTGGGGGGGACCATTTGGGCTTTGAGATTTTTTATCAGAATAAAAGGTAGACAGATAAGAAATGTGGATGTTTACCTGGATCAGATGCAGTAATGTTTCCTGCAGCTGCAGCTTTGTCAGTGGATTGCTGTTTCCAACAGGGGGTTCTGGGTTCTGCAGAGGCAGGAGAAGGCTTGCTGAACTAGAAACAGCTTCTTGGTTCACAACTGGCAGCCATCCACTTTCATTTGGATTTGGTGGAGCTGGGGCAGACTGACTAAACACCATTGGAGACATCAGGAGTGATGGAGCTATGGTCGCAGGAATCCGCTGTGGTGAGATGACCTGCTTATAATGCAGAAGGAACCGTTACGTGTAATCACTACACATGTCTAAGTCAACCACACATATGCAAAGATATCTAGAGTTGTATCAAATGGATCTGAACATTAGATGGTATGGCAAGGAATTTACTGCCTTGATGGAAGACAAAGCAATTTATGGTATGATGTGACTCCAACTGAAGTCTGGATTGGCTCTCACAGACCACAGCTATGCTTGATGGAAACTAGGATGATGTCAAGGAATGAATGTGTACAGTCCTAAACTGCACACTACACCTGAAGAAGATTGATTCTTAATGAACAGACAATATGAATTTGTTAGATTTATTGATGCAAGAGGATGAACGGCTAAGATGTTCACTGGCTAGGCAAGCCAAAAAGGATATGATGACAACATACATATATGTCAGGTTACCACTGCAGCCCTGAAGATCCTGCCAGTTGTAGTTATTGACGTTGTTACTCCAGTAGTGTAATCTGCAATCCTAAAAGGCCAATGAGAGCCAAAAACTATACCAGGGTGGGGCAAAGACTGATTTTCCCATATGGATTTGATGTAACCAGGCATTTTTGGCAGAGACCTAAGGGCCATCCAGTCCAACACCATTTTGCCATATAGGAATACACAACGAAAGCGCTCTTAACAGATAAATCGCCTTTGGTAAAATAAAATATTCAAACAGTTTGTACAGATAAATTTTTTTCTCAACTTGAAGTGGAACTGAGTGCAGAGACTGAGTGAAACTGTAGGTTATACAGTTATACTGCAGCAAAGTCAAGTTAAATTGTTGATATATCAGGCTCTTTAAGTACATGAAGTTAAAAAAATATTATATGTAGTCTATTTTTATGAAATAAAAGAGAAGTGATCTCTTTACATTATTACAAATATTGCAATAACATAATTTCCACATAAAACATTGACTATGTTCCACATTAATACAGATATATGCCAGTTAACAAAATGGATGTGTTCCTGGGCATTACTTCCTTCAGAAAATTTGGTACCAGAGGCAGAAATAGCATGGAAAGAATAGGCACAAGATCCTATACCATAAGAAAGAAAAGCAGTTCAACACTTTTCACCCAATTTTTTATCTAAAACTAGCAATATGCCCTTATGAAATGAAACAACCAGGCCAAGAAGGCCTATAAGTAAACAAATAAAATAAAACTGAACTTTATAGAGACCTCTTCTTCCAAAATTCAGCCAGTTTTTTCTTTCTTTCTTTCACTAGTCTCTACTTTTCGTACAGTTTCCATTTTGGTGGCCAAATTCATAGAACTCTACACTTTTTTAACATTTGAAAGTAGTTAGTAAGGCAAGCTTATCTGCTTTCCCTTTTCTTTCTGTTTTGCTGTTCCTGCTGGCTCAGTAAGGAATTTTGAATGTAACTTCTGTTTACCTTTCCTTTTGTAGGGAGGCATATACAGTTGGGGTAGAATCCCATTCTTTCCTACCTCAATGGCTGTATGTGTCATTGTTATACACTGCTATAATCCGGCACCAGAATCTGTGTTTCTCTAGCCTTCATTCAACATTCTTCTAATCATGACACTGTTTAATAACTTCCAGTTAGATAATAGGACAAGAAGGAAAAATAAGGGCTGGGCAGCGATAAAAAGACTTTGTAAAAAGAAGCTTCTTTGACAGAGGCTTTGTTAACTGAGGCATACCTGTAGTTAAACTAAAGGTGCTAAATCAGGTAACATTATTAGGAGAAACATTTCCAGTTCCACTTGTTCTGGAAAATGCACATCACTACAGGTTTACCTGAAAAAGAGGAAGCTGCTTTTCTGTGTTTGAGGCTTTGTCCATCCAGGAATCCAATGGTTTCAGAGAGGTGGTGCTCTGACTCACTACGGGAAACTTAGCTGCCAAGGTTGGTCGACTGGACACATGTAACTGTTGCTCCTGCTGTACTATCTGAAGTTTCTTTAGCAACTCCTGTGGTGAAATTACTCCAGAGCTTCCAGATGGGTTCCCAGACAGAGGAACAGATTGCCCAGGAAGTTTGGACTGTTCTTTACCAAGGGCTGGAGGTGATACCAAAGTCTGACCTGGGATGGAGCCATTGAAATATATCATGGGCGGCTGCGTCACACTCTTGACCTGGGCTATTGAGGAAGCAGGAGCAGTCCTGCTGAAGATGGGTACAGCTGAGCATGGCGGCACTGAGTTGTTGGCCTCCTTTTTAATTATCTGTCCTGACTGACCCTGCAGTTGCTGCAGCAGGCTCTGAGCACTGGCTGCATTGTGGACTGGATGAGACATCCTACACACGCCATGAGAAGCCTCGGGCTGGAAGAGTCTGGTAAAAACCTTGCCCTCAGTAGGGAGGCTGCCATTCTCACACAGTCGATTTTCAGGGAATTCAGAGACAGGGTGAAGCTCAGCCCCACCACACACCATAAGTTTTTGAATGGCTGGGCAAAGCTGCTTCTCTATTGTTGGTGAATGCCTGCCAGGCTCCTCATAAGACAAAGAGCGGACAACTCCCTGCCTGGGAGGAAAGTTATCTTGCAGAAGCTTCTGTGAAACGTCCGAGGCATCTTGGTATATGCTAGATTTTTCCTGCTTTCCAAAGAGTGTTGTTAGGGATAAGTGTTGTGGTTCAGGGTCTGGGTTCTGTTGGGGGAAAGAGAAGAAACTGTATGGAAGTCACAATGATAAAGACAGAATATTGTTTGGCTAGCAGCAATGAAGAAAAAGATAGAATGGTTACTATATATATATCCAACTATAAGTTAGCCTCATGTAAACATCAAGGGCAGGTTTTGGTGCCGAAACTATGGATTTTGATATGTCCTGTGGATAAATGAATGGCAAAACTTGGGCAAGTGACAAAGTATGTAAAGGACAAAGCAAAGGAAAATGATGCCAAAAAACTTACAGAATTCCAGCAGGCATAACTATTTGTGCTCACCTATAACTATAACTATTTGTGGGGGAGGCGATCAGGTGCTGGAGGGGCTAGCACATGTCAAAAAAGATGAAAAAGCAAAGCAAAGGAAATGGCATTGTAGTAACATTGATTATAACCTTTAACTTTAATGTTAACTTTGCTTGACTTTAACCCGGTCAAACTGACAAACATACATAATCATCTATTCAAATCTTTCAAAGCCCAGTTCTTTTCTGTGGTACTCTGAGGGGAAGCTCCAAAGAGCTGCCATTGCCATCATTTTCCTGCCAGGCATTCAAAAAGGCCAAATGTGGCACCGTGATGCAGAGAATACACGGGATCTGTGTTTTTAGCATCTTTTAGATGCTCCCGGCACAGATTAAGGTCTCATATTTCACCACCCTACTCAGAAAAGGGGATAGTTCCTTTTTTTTTAGTAAAAATTAGAGTACAGTACTTACATAGACCTGCAGATAAGTTGACCCAGGTTTTTTGAGTCAATTCTTTGACTATAATTTCTAGACTTATCCATGAGTATATACAGTAATTGTCCCTTAGAACAGCCTGATGATGCATGTGGTTGTGGTGAAATGTTATCATTTTACTACAGAAAATTTAGCATTACTGTACTAATTAATATACATTTGCTATTTATGAAGGCAATCATAAATGCCAATCATGAAGGCAAGTCGATCAGTAGAAAAGCAAAGGAGTCAGAGTCCAAGGTCTGACATACCAATTCCAAAAACCCTACCAACCCTTGAGAACTTAACAATATTTCTCCTGCTTTTGCAGTGGACAAATAGTTTAATAAAAGGTGCATTCTGCTCAGCTCAACAAAGAAGAATTCTCTGCTTTCAGTCATTTAGATAACCTGTTTTTACATTTAAAAGATGAGTTTTATTTTCTAGTAATTATATTCTTGCAGCTGTGTATTTCATTGCTGCATAAAACCATGACTCCACAAATACGATGTTCTGTAACTAAGAAATACTGCCAATATTACCACCAGCACCATTGCTGGATCAGGACCACTGTGAGAGCGAAACAGACATGATGACAGATATAGGTTTGCCACCAAAGTGTATTTTCTTCCTTGCTTGGAAAAGTTCCTATGTTGACTTCCTCATTAAGCCATTTAAGCCAAGAAGAACATGAGGCAAAAGTGCAGGTATACTCACACACCTGTGTTTGTTGAGATCCACATTGGTGCTGAGTTTCACTAGGCTTCACTGGGATTGGTTTGATCAAGTTGGGGTTGTTGTATATAGCAGAAGAGCTGGTTATTTGTTTGGGCTCTGAACAGGTCTTGCACTGTAATACACATACACACAGACACCATTAAAAAAGCAATGCTTCCCAAGAGTTCCACCATCATGAAAGCAAGTATACTCAAATGTGAGAACTAAAAACACGACTGAAAAAGTGTCAAATGACCATGAAGATCAAGGAACCTGAAGGAAAGGCAACTTTAATTTCAAGGAATATAAGACATGTGCAGTATAAAAAGATCTATGTGAGAGTCTTTTAATACACTGTCCTTCATTTATTCCATCATTCTGCACTTTTAAAATGACCATATATACTTGTCTGTAAGTAAAAAAAAAAAAAAAAAATGCCCAAAAATTGACCCCAAAATCCCAGGTCGACTTATTTACGGGTCACTATGGTAATGTGACAGCAGCTCTTTCAGATTGCCCCACGGGGTGAGGAGAGCAGTTTCTTTCCCTTTTGAGCCAAGCAGAAAGAGTCCTGGTGACTGATTGCTGTTGAACAAACAAACAGAGTCTCTCTCCCACCACCTCCGTCTGGGGAATAAAGGTTGAAATGAAGTCTGAAACACTGAAGCAAAAAGCCTCAATTAGAGTCCCTCTTGCCATGTGCACACATACACACACTGAAGGAGCCTCCAAGTTTTAGCTTCGACTTATTCACGGGTCATGGCAAAATCCATAATTTTGGCCACAAAATCTGCCCTAGACTCATACATAAGGTCGACTAAACAGTATGTTAGCTCTTTAATATGCATTTAGAGCCTCGGCAGACGACTAATAGGGTCGTCTCCGAGGCAAGGAAGAGGAGGGGCTGCCGCACGATCGGCGCCCCTTCCTCCTCCTGGGTTGCCCTCGGAGCTGCCCTCACACGCTGCGGCGGAAAAGCCAGGGAAAGTGCGCCCGACACGTTTAGGGCGCACTTTCCCTGACTTCTAAAAGGAGCGCCAATTTAGCACTCCTTTCAGGGATGCTGCCGGTGCACCGCGGTGCGGCTGCCGTGGTCCCGCGGCGCACCGTCCCAGGGCGTCCCGGACGCCCTAGTCTGCTTCCCCCCTTAGTCTTTTAAATCATTTTAGCATTTACACAGTTTAAATCTGTCATACTGGTTTTTGCTTGAGGGCAATTACTTGGCACCTTTGGCAGTGGCAGATGCCAGGTTCTCTGGCTTGTTGCCAATGTATGAATGTTACAGAAAACAAGCGTCAAATCTATAACAAGAAAATTAAGCAACAGGTCAAAGGAGTGAAGAAACAGTCAAAAGACAGAGCATGACAGTGCTTTGCACAGATAAGCCTCACCTTGGTATATTCATCTTTGGCTTTAGTGAGCATCCGTAGGATATCCACTTCTTTGCTGTCACCTGAATTCAGGCTAACAGGGGAAATTCCCATGCCAACCCCATGCTGTGCTTTCAGCTGTTCTTGCTGAGTTAAGCTGGAAATGAAAGGTGAATTAAAATATATGTATTAAAAATGGAGTTCACTCTCAATTACTTCAAATAACTGAGAATGGTTTCAGTTCAGATGAACAAGCAAGGTTTGCACATGTGGCGGCAGCGACTCTCCCGGCCCGGCAGAGGCCGTAGGAAGGACCC
>CM034708.1:212143325-212171378 GCA_020142125.1 Phrynosoma platyrhinos | reverse complement strand
TTGCATTTGGGTGTTGCTTTCCCAATTTGTTTTTCTTAATCAAGATGGCTAAGTCATTTCTTGCATTTAGAACAAACCTGATTGACTTGTGACAGCTTCTGTTTGCATCTTTTTCCTCTTCCCTCCCAGTTTTTTTTTTTTAACTTAACAACTAAGGTGCCCTGAGGACACTGTTGTGGAAAAGATACTTGTTAAGGCAGTATTTTTCTAAATACTATTAATCTTGTGCAGCTAGTCTTCCTGAATGGCAAGACATTATTTTAGAGCTGGGAGGAAAGTTGCCAACAAAACTGTTGTCATATATCTTTATTTGACAATAAAATTTACTAAAATAAGCAGAAGTTAATAGTAATAATAATAATAATAATAATAATAATAATAATAATAATTTTTATTTATATCCCGCCCCTCTGCAGAGCAATCGGGGCGGCTTACAACATTACAATTTCCATTAAACAAACTTACTTCCAGGTACAAGTACTTTGAATTGGGGTACTGGTTTTAAAATAAGTTCTGTTGAGATCGGTGAGATGGATTGACAGGCTTTCTGAGTAATATTATGATGGCTTTCTTGTATGGGTCTTGTGGAGAAGGCACTTTGTGAGAGCTAGTAATGTGCGGGTGCACTTTTCAGTGTTATATTTGATAGTGATTCTACCCAAAATATTGCTGTAGTTTGGATGTGTGTTCTGTTGATTTGTGAAAGATTCAAGGAGGGAGTTTGACTTTTGGCAAGAAATTAGTCCTTTATTTTTGAGTATGTGAACATTGGAAATCTTCACTTAAATGAGGAGACACATATTCATTGGTGGACAGAGTTCTCCCATGGCCATAGGGCAGCTTCCACAGCTATCCACATCATCATGCCAATACCCTTCCTTCCCCTTGCTTGCTCACACCCCTCTTTCACCTATCTCCTGCGCCTTGGTAGAATTCAAAGCAATAGCCAGTCTGAAAAATCTGTATGCAAAGGGATCTTGTAGCACCTTTGAGACTAGGGCCTCGGCAGACGGAGGCCCTGGAGCCGCCGCCGGACGGAGCGCCGGCGGAGCGGAGCCTCCGCACCGCGGCGCACCGTCGGCGCATCTAAAAGGAGCACCAAATTGGCGCTCCTTTTAGATCTAAGGGAAAGTGCGCCCCAAAAGCGGCGGGCGCACTTTCCCCGGCTCAAACGGCGCAGCGCATGTGGGCGCTGTGCCGTGAGGTCATCCCCGGTGCGCCGGCCGTGCGGACGGCCGGCGCTTCTGGGGGCGACCTCGGGGAGAGGAAGGGGCGCCGCTCATGCGGCTGCCCCTCCTCTTCCCTGCCCGGAAGACAACTTTATTAGTCGTCTGCCAAGGCAGTATCTGAAAGAAATAAGATGGTAGCATGAGCTTTCATAGATTTGAGCCGATTTCCTCCCTGTGACCACTTGCATCTGAGAAAATAGACTCTCTACAAAAGCTCATGCTTCCAACTTCTCTCATTCAGTTAGTCTCAAAGGTGCAGACAGAAGAAAAATCAACTCATTTGAGATGTGATGCTGAAGAAGAGTGCTTAGGATACCGTGGACAGCCAAAAAGACAAACAGATGATGGGTCTTGGAACAGATCAATCCAGAGACCTCATTAGAGGCCAAGATGATCAAATTTAGACTGTTGTATTTTGACTATATAATGAGAAGGCATGGAACATTGGAAAAGACAATAAGATTTAGGAAAGGCAGAAGAAGGAAAGGAAGACCACATGCCAAATGGATTGACTCAGTCAAGGAGGATATGGACATAGGATTGCAGGAACTAAGCAGAGAAGTGGAAGAGAGAGGTTCTTGGAGGTGTCTCATCCATAGCGTCACCATGAGTTGAGGTTGACTTGGAGGCAGATAACAACAAAGGTGCTACAAGAGCCCTTTTTCTGTCACCTTGTTCACCTTCCTTTCTCCCCACCTGCCTTACTTCTTAGCACCACTGCTGTTGCCTCCCTGCCCTCTATGGATACTTAGGAGTCCTCAGAATCAGGCCTTGTGGGTCTGATGTTCTTGGAGATAACATGTGCTTAGTTAGCAGCAACAAAGTCTCACTAGATGAGGAGTGTGTTTACTTTGCCACCTGAGGCACCTGAGGACAGCCCTGCAAAAATTCATGAGAAATAGCAGAACTTAGCATTAGTTATGTACTATACATATGACTTTTGGTCTCTAAACAGATAGATTCCCCCCCCCCGCCATGGTTTATCTTTGCACATAGAAAAACAGTTAAATGTGGCTTGGAGGATACTGCATCGGGCTGCACCTACACTGCAGAATTAGTGCAGTTTGACTTTAACTGCCATGGCTCAGTGCTGTGGAATTCTGGGATTTGTAGCTTTGTGAGATCTAGGTAGAACGGCAGTAGTTTATTTTTTAAATAGGAAATAGTTAATATTCCTCATAGTGCACAGAAATCTTTATAATGTGCATAGAAACATTAATCCCTGTTGAATCTCTCACAAATGAGTTCAATTGCTTTCTCTCTTCCTCCATCACTGCCTTTCACAGTCTCACAACCCAGGCAAGTTTGGCCTGTGCAAGTGGCTTTTGGGCATAGTACAGGACAATATTTGAAGATGCACAGCTCTACTAGCCTTTAATGTGGTGAATTAACTTTACCAGGCAATTGAGTGGTGGCACCATTGGCATTTAGATTTGTCCCAAAGTTTAATACATTACCTGATGCTGAGCATTTCCCCCTTGAAAAAAATGGCTGCCTTTAAAGTACTGTAAGGGTGATTCTTTCTCTTTTGTTCAGAGAGGGTACATTTTTAAAGTATGGGTTTGATGATGATGGGGCTTATTCATGGATTTGAAAGTCTGATGCATGATGTTCTTGAGGTACCCCAGGGTCATTGACTTAACCTTTTACTTTCTGCATAAGTCACTGTTCTTAAACATTCTGGTTTCCATTCCTTCTAATGGCACACAAATATTAGCTTCTTTCCTTCCTATGGGTCTTTCCCTGTTCTAAATATAATTATATTGTCCTTGCAAGCCTTTCCTTCCTTTATGAATGTGCTGTGAATTATTTTTTTCTCTCTCACCCTTTTATTCTTTACACCAACTCCTCTTCCTTCTGTATTAATACAGTAAGCTCTTAGTGCTTGCACCCTTTATCTGTGCTTAACTCTTCTTAACCACCTGCGGCTTTGCAGATGCTACTGGGGTGAGCACTCTTTTTAATTGCTTCCATAAGCTCCAGACCCTATTCCAACTTTCTCTTAGTTCTTTTTCACTCTTACTTTCTTCTTAAGAACATTTTGATATCCTGATGTACATAAGAAGATAGGAAGCTGCATTATACTCCAGAAGAGTTAACTGGCAGCATCAGTTCTCCATTGTTTCAGGCATGATGTTTTTCTAGCCCCGCTTGGAATTTCCTTTAAAAAAAAACCCTTCCAAGTACTAAACAAGCCCACAACTGCTTAGTTGGGGAGGTCAGACAAGACTGGAAGTGTTCAGAGTAATACGGTGATGCTCATATTTCTTTATGTATGTTGCCATTAGCCAAAGCTTCTATGTATGTGATTTTAAATAAATTCATTTCTATTTCTGTTGATTTACATGTGTATAATTTGCAAGGCATGGGAGTTTGAGGAGAATCTGTCACTCACAGTTTGCTTCTGATGATGGTAAACCCAACGATAAGAATATGCTTTTGTTATAGGTCTTACAGACCATGACACGGATAAACATATATATATTTAGAAAAGGTTTGTTTCATTAATACAGTGGGCCCTTGTTAGCCACAGGGGTTTGGTTCCTGGACAACCCCCCCCCCCCGCATGAATACCAAAATCCATGGATGCTCACGTCCCATTAAATACAATGGCATAGTGAAGTAGAGTCCCTTATATAAAATGGCAAAATCAAGGTCTGTTTTTTTGGATTTTATATTTTTTATTGAATATTTTCAAGCTGTGAATGGTTGAATGTGTGGATAAGAATCCGTGGATAGGGAGGGCTTACTGTAGTCCTTTTCCACTGCTAATTACAAGTCTCCCTCCAGTCCTTATATATTTGAATTGCTATTCTGGTGCTGAACCTCTCATCTGCCCTTGATATATAGTGAGCCATTGGTATCAGCTGGGATTTGGTTCCAGGACCCAATATAGATACCAACATTTGTAGATGCCCAAGTCCCATTAAATACAATGGCACAGTAAAAAGGTGTCCCTTATATAAAATGGCAAAGTCAAGGTCTGCTCTTTGGATTTATATTTTTTTGGAATATTTTCAAGCCGTGGATGCTAGATTCCATGGATAAAGAGGGCTGACTGTACAAACATAGCAGCTTATAAATACATAAGGGTATAAATCCTCTGCACCCACATATGCTCCCTCAATGTAGAATTAGTATGCATGCCAGTTATAACAAGCAAGCTACCAGGCATTTCTGAATTAAGCATTTTGACCAAATCAGCTGGATGAAAGAACTTTTCCCGCAAACTTTGGGGTGGCAGACAAAGGGGTCCATGGTCTGCTGCAGGATGGGGATGCATGAAGAAATCTGCTGACTTTTTCCTTGGCCAATAACCCAGTGATGGGGAAGTCAGGACACTATTCTTGTAGGGTATCAGGCAGCCCAGAACTCTTTAGAGCTCCCAGAAACAGGCCCAGCTCTAAAATCTGTCTGAGCAGCTCCAAAGCAACATTCACAATCTGGTGCTGCCATTTTGGAATGGCATACTGAAGTACCAAAGTTACTTGCAAGTTCATTGCTACGGCAATATAGTCTGTGGTTTTATGCTGATGTAATGTTAAATTGTGGCTTTAGGGTTATGAGAACAAGCCCCTGCTAGCCTTAACTATGGGGGGTTGCAGACTGCCAGAAATAGTGCAAATTGAGCCCACTTTTTAGGGTTAGGGAATCATGGGAACTGTAGTTTATTGTGGCACCAGAGCTCTCTGACAGAGAAGGCTCAATGTCTCAGAAAAAAATAACAATTCCCATTATTCCCTAGCACTAACCCTAACCCTAAGAGTGGACTCAATTTGCACTATTTCTGGCAGTCTGCAACCCCCCTATGTTACTGAGAAAGTCCATTTCATACACCTTGCATGAAAGCTTATTGGAACAAAACATTTAATTTGACAGAAAAAAGAAAATGAGTATGAACCAGATAGTAGGGTCTAAGGCTGAATCTAGTCTTCAGAACTGATACAGTTTGACACTGCTTTAAGTGCCATGGCTCAGTACTATAGAGTTCTGCAATTAGTAGTTTTGTGAGATATTTTTCCTTCTCTGTCACAGAGCTCTGCTGCCACAACAAACTACAAGTCCCAAGATTCCATAGAATGGAGCTATGATAGTTAAAGCCATGTCAAACTGCATTAATTCTGTAGTGTGGCAGCAGCCTAAGAAGGGTATTCTGTTGACTTGCTGCCATGACAGAAAAAGTATATTATTGTGTAATACCGGTACTTGAAAGCATATTTTAAAACAATAAACACAAAAGATGACCCAGATCATTATATATTGCCTTGTCTTCATCTTCCTGTGTCTTAGGATAAGCATTTTAACTGGTGGGGTTGCCAAATTATATACTCCAAAGAGAAGATTGTTTGGACTGACTGGTTTTTGTACATGCATATTCCAGATCTCCCAAGCCCTGTCTCCCTTTGCTTGCATGACATTCATGATGTGCCGTTTAATGGTGTGGAAATATTAGCTGGTATTGCAGACATATTATTTACATAGGTCAAATTAATGTGCTGTATTCAAAACAAGTATATTAATATTGCTTTTCCTATTTTTCTCCTTGCTTGTGCTGAATTTAGGCTTATCTTATTAATCAGAATTATATAGGAAGGGATGGTCTTATGGTACCATGTTGAATTTCATGGATAATGAAAGGAACAACTGGTTCAATTTGCTGCAAAAATGAACCACCTTTCGGAAAAAATTACTAGCTTTTGAGTAGACAGGAAGGTTTAAGTGTCATGGTAAGAATCAGTGGCAGCTGGTGGCTTTTCTACACTGGTGGGAAATCTCATATTCACCCTGTAATGGCTGCAACCTGAGCACACAATGTTCTTCAGGATTTCCACACAGACCCTACTACATTTCTCCGAAAATCTGGAGGAAAAAGAATTGCCTTTTACCCTGCATTCTCCTGGAAAATCTGGACTGGTAGTGAGGACATGGCTGTGTGGCTGGAAATATTCCTCACTGTAGTACATATGATCATCATAGGACCACCATATTCTTCCGGGTTACTCTGGTCTTGCCTGTAGAGTGTGGTGTTATCAGAGTAACTGCAGACTGAGAAACTGTGTTGCGGCTACGAGGTGAGTATGGGGTTTCCCACCAGTGAAGGAAGGTCTTTGTCGGCCAGTAGAAGGCTGAGTAGTAGTCACATCTTCAGTTCTCACTCTTGGATTTCTCCCTGCTTCTTCTTTTGTTAATAGCAGTTGAGACATTATGATGGATAACCGTTTTGCCACCGCTCTGGTCATCGCCTGCGTGCTCAGCCTTATGTCCACTATCTACTTGGCAGCCTCAATAGGCACAGACTACTGGTTTGAGTATCGCAACCCATTCCCTCCTGAAAATAACAGTGAAAGTAAGGCCACTTGGGATGAACTCTTTGGGGAGAATGCAGATGAAAACTCCTACACGGATGCTCTCTTTCGATGGAATGGCACTATCGGGCTGTGGCGGAGGTGTATCACAATGTCTGAGAACTCTTACTGGTACAACTCACCAGGTAAACCCATTCAGAAATCTGTTATTGGAATGTATCTTTCTTTGAATTCCAGCCTGTTAGACCAGAGGTGGAAAAGCATACCCCCCTCAGGGACATGTTGTGGCCTACTCAAGGCCCCTGGGTATAGGGGACAATTTTGCCACTTCCTTTCCTTAGGAATTTTAGGTCCGAGTGACCCAGAAGACCTGGGAGTGGTGGGCAGCAAGAGAGCAGCCTTCCAAGACCTTGGAAGAGTTGTCTACCCCTGCATTAGACATTGCTGATTTCCTGATCAGTGACCCAATTACACAACATAGAGATAGTACTATATTCCACTTCAACCACCATGGGTACATCATGTGGAAACCTGGAGTTTGTAGTCTGGTGAGACGCTAGAACTACCTGGCAGAGAATTTTAAATATCCTTCCTTGACTGTCAGTCTCAAGATTCCATGGGATGTTGCCATGGCATTTAAGTGGAATCATACTGCTATAATTCTGCAGTGTGAATGAGCCCCTGATCTCCCATTTTAAAAAGAACATAAAAGCAGCTGGGGAAAGGTGGATTGGCAGCATTCTAATCTTAATCCAATTTTCTTTCCCAGAATAGAGTACACCTTTCCTTGGTTGCTGTTAGCCCTCTTCTTTTTTCCCCTCCTCCTCATCGGAAGTTATACAACTGTTTAAAAACAACAGAATTTAATGGCCAGGAGATCTGTATTTCATTTCCTGCATCATATCTGTTTTGCTTCTGAGAGGTCAGCTGAACGTAAAACAGATTTTTAAAGAACAGTTGTGAGAATGGGTCCAATACAAGACTTGGAAGAGTTGGCCATGCTCAATAGGGGATCCTTGTAGACTAAAACTTCACTTTTCTAAACACTGTCTTCAGACCCACACAGTACTTATTTGGAGCATGTTTCTAAATTGTTCTGTTAATTCTTAATTGTAAGACAAGCAAATTGGCATGAGAGAAAACCACAATTATATCTTCTAAGTGGGTGTCTCTCTTATTTAAACCTGTGTGTTTTCCTAAGACCATAATAACTATGTTGCCTGTAAGAAAAATGACACTTTGAGAATAAGTGTGCTAAATTACAGCCTCAGAGGTCAGTTAACAGCTGTGTCAAAATAGTATAAGTGGTATTAGGTTACTTAAGGCCAGTGATATAGAAGCCTTTGCAAACTGCCAGAAATAGTGCAAATTGAGTCTACTTTAAGGGTTAGGGTTAGGGTTAGGGTTAGGGAATAATGGGAACTGTATTTTATTGTGGCACCAGCGCTCTCTGACAGAGAATGCTCAATGTCTCAGAAAAAAACAAACAATTCCCATGACTCCCTAGCACTAACCCTAACCCTTAAAGCAGACTCTTGAATTCACATTAGAGTCATGTCCCTTCAATATCTTGATCTGGATTCAACTCCATATACATGATGCACTGACTTGACTCATGACTTGTATTTTTTTTATTTTTTATTTTTTAGTTACCAACTTGATATTCCTGGGTTTGGAAGCTGGTGGAAGTCTACTCAGCAGCTTTTCTTTGCTGCAAATAGGAAGATAGGCTGGATCCTTCTAAAGTTATTTTTTCCTAAGAACAGTAGCAGACAAGACTTGCCCCAGAGCTCTGGATGCATTTGTTTCCTAGAGGGGAAGACAGCAAACATGTTACGCAATGGGGTTTATTGCATACTTCATAGCATACTGCAGATTTGCTGTTGGAACCTAATATCAAAAGTCTGTGTTTCTCCAGTGCTCCTTCACCATCTCTCAATGCTAAAGTTGCTAAAAATTTTACCTGGGTGGGTGTAAAAAGACTTCTTTCTCAGAGGCTTGACTTTGTAAAAAGGGGCTTCTTTCTCAGAGGCTTTGGGGGGTTGCAGACTGTCAGAAATAGTGCAAATTCAGTCCACTTTTAGGGTTAGGGTTAGAGCTAGGGAATCATGGGGATTGTTTTTTTTCTGAGACATTGAGCCTTCTCTGTTAGAGAGCTCTAGTGACACAATAAACTACAGTTCCCATGATTCCCTAACCCTAACCCTAAAAGTGGACTGAATTTGCACTTTTTCTGGCAGTCTGCAACCCCCCTTTGTTAACTGAGATATTACTCTATAACAATTTTCATCCTTAAGAAGCCACAAGACTTTTTTTTTTTTGCCCAGGAGGGGAGATGAAGTAATCTATAGTTAATCTGTATAGATATCTGTACATTAAGCATACCAGAAAAGCAAATCAGACCATAATAAAATGTATTTCCTTTTTGCATTCTGGAAGGCGAGATGGTCAGAAAGTGTGTCAGTTTTTCCCTTTCGGATCAATTCATGGAAAAATACAAAGATCCCGGGAATCATAATAGTGGCACTGACTTGAACCGGACCTGTAAGTATTTTTCATTGGGGTGTGTGTGAGTAAACCCTGTTGAATTCAATGAGATTTCATTGGATTGTGTATATGATTCTTTTCTTAGGGGAAATGGCATTTTTAACACAAGAGCATAATTCATTTTAACCGCTTTTAAAAGTGGATGAGTGGTAGGCATTACTGAAAGCTACTTCATGTGCCCACACTAAACATTGTCAGAGCTTGGAAATACTTTTTGATCTATGACTTTCGCCAGGTTCTAAGTACACTCTTGTATTTAGTGCCAAAGTTCAGCAAAAATTAATGTTTTTTGATTTAGTACAGGTTGAGTCTCTCTTATCCAAAATGCTTGGGGCCAGACGTGTTTTGGATTCAGAGTTTTTCAGATATGGAATATTTATATATGCATAATGAGATATCTTGGAGATGGGACCCAAGTCTAAATATAAAATTCATTTATATTTCATACCTTATCTGCATAGCCTGAAGGTAATTTATCCACTATATTTTAAATAATTTTGTGTATGAAACAAAGTTTCTGTATACTGAACCATCAGAAAGCAAAGGAGTCAGTATCCTTGCTCCCCTTGTGAACAATTTTGGAATATTTCAGATTTTGGAATTCCAGATAAGAGAGATTCAACTTATCATAGAATCATAGAGTTGGAAGAAACCACAAGGGCCATCCAGTCCAACCCCCTGCCATGCAGGAACTCCCAATCTTATATTTCTGTCATGCTTAGCATCGTTCCAAAGGCCAGTGTTTGGGGACTCTGCAATGAATAAGCACCTAGAAATTGGCTGAACCATTCTCTCATCTCATTGGCACTGTGGCACAACCAGGTAGGAAGAGATTCCCTAAACTAGTCCTCCTAACTGTGGTCATCTCTGTATTTCCTCTAGATCTTTGGCGCTTACAGTTCCTCCTGCCCTTTGTCAGCCTAGGACTCATGTGTTTTGGGGCTCTCATTGGGGTATGTGCTTGTGCCTGTCGCAGTCTGTACCCTACCATTGCCACAGGAGTCCTTCACTTTCTGGCAGGTGAGTCTGCCTGGCAAGTATCGTCCAGCTGTGAAATGCTGGAACTTCTTAATCATGCAAGTCAGGAATTCAAATCTGCTATCTGATCATAGTGTGCTGCTTTCTCCCTAGGTTTGTGCACTCTGGGTTCAGTTGGCTGCTATGTAGCTGGAATTGAGCTGCTTCATAAGAAATTACCCCCTCCGCGTGCCCAGGGTCAGTTCGGCTGGTCCTTCTGTCTGGCCTGCGTCTCTGCACCATTGCAGTTTATGGCAGCTGCCCTTTTTATCTGGGCTGCACGGACAAACAGGAAGGAGTTCACCCTTTTGAAAGCATACCGCGTGGCATAGTGAGACTTTAATGTCATCCTAAATCTCTTCTGTTGTGTTTTAAGATTATTTTTTAGCCTTCATCTCTTCTTTTTTTGTTAGCTGTTCATTGGTTTCACAGAATGCATGCCTCCTTGCCACTTGAAGTGAAATGGCTGGCAGGATTTAAAGTTGAAAAGACTTTACAAGCCACACTGCTAGCTTTTTCTTGACAAAAATCTGCAGGGTTTTAATAAGTTTCTAGTTTTTTAAAAATATATATTGATATAATTTTGATGGCGTGTTTTGTTACTCCCAGTGTGCAGCATTTCTTTTCATATTCAAACCTCATCTGCCACAACAGTTAACAAGATTTTAGCCCAGAAAGAGAGAGGCTTAGATAAAAAAAAAACTAATTTTGGCAGTAAATGTATTGTGGCCCATTAAGAGATAACCCAGTGCAATCTTTTTTCATAAATGTAGCAATGGAACTTATATTGTGAAATGATTTTGTTCCCTCCATCTACTACTGTGTTCTGTTCAACCTTTCCTGGCCTGATAGTTGTAAAATGACTGATAGCCATGGGCTTTCTAAATCTTGTGAAATTATGTCAAAGTTGTTTCTCTCTCCCTTTGCTCATTCTAAGGGGAACACACATTGCAAGGTTTGATTTCTAATTTGACTAATGTATGTCTGTATATAAATCTTGAGTTTAAAAACCTTTTATTTATGCAATGCATTACATTTTTGTATAAGTATTACATCACCTAGATGAAAACCTTTGTTGAAAAAAAATAAACCTGATCAAAAGGGTCATGAATTTTACCAGTTGTTTGTGACTGTCAACAGAACATTAGAGCCACACTAGATCCGAGAACAGCTTTGATAAGCAATTCAGCCAAAACCGTTTGTCATGGTCTAAGGCTACAAAACCAAAATGTTCACTGTGGAAGATCTACAAGAATTCATCCTAAACAATGAGAATATTGAAATAAAGAGTTCTCATACCTTGGTTCAGATATTGATCAGAACAGAGACTTCAGTCAAGAAATCAGAAGACTAGGACTGGGAAGGCCTGCTATGAAAGAACTGGACAAGATCATAAAATGTAAAGATATAACTCTGAACGCTAAAGTGAGAATCATCTAAGTCATGGTATTCCCCATTATGTATAGATGTAGTAGCTGGACGGGGGGAAAAAATTAATAGGAAGAAAATCGGCTTATTTGAGATGTGGTACTGCAGAAGTGTACTGAGAATACTGTGGATGGCCAAGAAGACAAACAAGTGAGTTCTAGAACAGATCAAACCTAAGGCTACAACTGCATCCTAAGGCTGCAAACCAATATGGACTAAGCACCAGTGGACGTATCAGAGATACATTGTTTGTTGGTCTGTGCCTTTGAGTGTTTCCGACTCCAAGCAAACCTATCTTGGTGTTTTCTTGAAAATATTTCCTCAAGAGGAGGTTTGTCATTGCCTTCCTCTGAGGCTAGGAAAGCAGGACTTGCCCATGATCACCCAATGGGTTTCCATGGCAGAGCGAGGATTTGAACCCTAGTCTCCTGGATTCCTCCTCCAACATTCAAACCATTACACCATGTTTGTTCTCTGTCTTATATTTTGCAATGATTCATCTAAACTGCTTTGCATAGTTGTTCATTTGAACCTAGGGAAGCTGTGTAGAACAGGAATGGGCAGTTTGTTCAGCAGAAGGAAATACCCTAGAAATGTACTAGGAGCCAGAGGGGGAGCACATTGTACGATGTGAATGCTGGATGTCTTTGGCCATCAGCTCTGTATTTTTCATGTGAGATGAGAATGTTATGTATGCGTCCTTTTTCCTCATAGCCAGCAGGTCACACAGTGCTTCGGTTTGCCCAAGGTGAGGAAGAGCAGCCTGCTGTGTTGTACAACAAATTACAGTACTTTTCAAACTGAGGCAGAAGGATGGAAATTTTCAAAAGGAAATTCTGATATGAAATGGGGGAGGGTCCGTTCCGTGTTATATCAAGGATAGGTAACCTAAAACAAAACTTGGAAAAGTTGCCTTTTTGGTCTACATCCACAATCCCTTAGCCAGAAAGGCTAATGACTATGTTGACTGTATGATTCTATGAGTTGTAGTAAAATAAATAAAAATCGAACATTTCTAGACTTAAAATAGCTCATAGAAGTCTTCCAAATTGCTGGTATGATTGCTGTTGCAAACATGTTTAGTCTAGCCCCAACCAGAGAAGACCCAGTGAATCAATTACTGAATGAAAAACACTTGTATAAATCCCATTGATTCAATGGGTCTGCTTAAACTGGCAGTAGCGGGTGGATTAAAAAGTGGTTTGGATGATGGACTAGGACTCTGGAGACCAGGGTTCAAATCCTTGCTTGGCTATGAAAACCTACTGAGTGGACTTGGGCAAGCCACACTCTTTCAGCCTCAGGGGAAGGCAAAGGCAACCCCCCTCTGAACAAATAGTGCCAAGAAATCCCTGTGGTAGGGTCGCCATAAGTCAGAAACAACTTGAAGGCACACAACAACAGCAGTTGGACTGAGATCAATGTCTCTTCATATGAGTCTTAAGATTTCAGTTATGAGTCTTAAGATTTTAGTTAAAATTTTTCCTCAACATAACATTCAAATTCTCAAGTCCTTCCTTGAAATAATTACAAAGGGTTTAAAACTTGCAGCAAACCAACATTAGAAAACAGTCAGAATTAGCCATTCTCCATTCTCTCCCATTGGTTTTGCACAGTCACTCCTTGAAGGTATGGAGACATTTAGGTCTAAATGTTTATTTTTTAAAATAAAAAGATCCCAGAAGCATTCGACAATGGCAGACTTATGCTATCTGCAACAGAGAAGCCCTATATGTCTTTTGATAATGCATGCTATGAAGGTGTACCTTGGCTTGTATATAGGCTACCTTGGTTTCTAAGACCCAATCAATCTGAACATAAGTAAATCACATTTTTAGGATGTTTGGGGTATAGAATAGACTTGTGTCTCTTACGACATTTCAAGGGTGATTGGTTTATATTTTATCACAAATATGTTGATGCATAAATAGAGTGCTTATGTTTCTGTACATAGCAGTTTCTCCTTATTTGGTACTTTCCAGATCTGTTGGGTTACAACTGTCATCATTCCTAGGCAACATGGCCAAAATATGCTGTGATGATGGGGGTTGTAATCCAACACATCTGGAGGGTACCACGTTGGGGCAGAGATGTCCTCTTAATTAAATGTCAGAGGTCTTTTAATAGCACAGTCCAATCGTAGTCCACTTCATCTCTCTCCTTGCCTTTGGACTAACCTTCCATGTCTCCCCTCAAGATCACAACATGCTAAGTCTGAAGTATGCACTTCGCTAATCTGTGGCACAGATAATGACAGATAGCTGTCTCAGGAGTTAATTTTGTGGACACATCAGTGTTGAACCCTTCCAGAACAGCTAGTTTATTTTAAAGAAGGGTGAGCAAAATATGATCTTCCATAAGTTGCTGAACTGCAACTCCCAACATTCTTCACCACTGGCTATCTTGGCTAACGTTGATGGAAGTGGAAGCTCTGCAACCTGTGAAGAGCTGCCTTTTGCTTT
Source organism: Phrynosoma platyrhinos (assembly GCA_020142125.1). NCBI lineage: Eukaryota > Metazoa > Chordata > Lepidosauria > Squamata > Phrynosomatidae > Phrynosoma > Phrynosoma platyrhinos. The sequence goes on along the minus strand of CM034708.1, from coordinate 212,157,389 downwards.
TGTCCATTTTGGTGTAAAGATACACCTACATAATTACGTTAACAATTGTTCCTGCAACTGAAGGTAGTGTAAGGACTATTCTCCATCTTCATACAATTCCTACCTGGAAAATCCTTTCCTACAGAAATGAACGCAGGGGGAAATCAACATGTGGTCCATAATGAGTGACAGTAGAACAGCTTCCTCTGATCTTCTGTCCTCCAAAGTTTTTGGGTTACAGGTATCACCATACCCTTCAAAGAGTTGTCTGGAATGATGGAGATTGCACTTCAACCCACCTGGAGGCTGCCAGGTGAAAGGAACCTGAACACAGATTTCTTTCCTCCAGTCTCCATTTGTATGCGTATTAATGAATGTGGCAAGTTGTGGCCTCCCCAGCACTTCATAGTAACATACTTAAGATAGAAGAGCAAACAGCATGTGTTAACCCTGAAGCAGATTTCATATTAATTCCCACATAAAAGAGTTTTTCACAAAGAAATCCTTTGATATGTGAAGGAGTAGGTTTCCCAAGGAAGATTCGTCTTCATTACAAGAATGAACATAATGTTGGAGAGCTTTGTATCTTTCAGAGAAGAGACAGATTACAATCTTAGTCTTTAGAAGACCAGGATATGGGTGGAGGCGGTGTGATGTAGAAGAGAAATATTGCTGCTGTGATACTCATGATAATATTAAGTGGCAGAATACTGAGAAAGTTGTAGTTGCTGATTCAGGGTTGGAAACTTGGATAGCCTCAGTTCTGTTTACTCAGGATTATACCTATTTACTCAGAGGTATGCTCCACTATATTAAACAGAGCTCTCTCTCTCTCTCTCATAAGAGTGCTTTGGGTTCCTGCCTAAATCCTGCTGAAGTTTATGGAACCAGTTAGTCACAGCTAACTTAAGCACCATGGCTTTTGCTGGTACATGTAGAGCAAACCTGTGCATATCAAAAATCCTATTATGTACAGGTGGAAACACTCTCAGGTAAGCGGGTGTGGGACTGCAACTTTCATCACAGAAGATGTGGGAGGTTCTGGCTTTTGCTCAGTGGCACAGGCATGGAGATCGCCTTTACTAAGGCGGGAAAGACAGAAAACAATCAGAAAATGACGGTGCTAAAATCTAATACTCTTCCACCTTGATAGAGAAAAGACGACAGAGCTAATGCAATCCTGGAAAAGACGTGTGTCAATCTGTTTCAAAACAAAGAGTAGAGGAAGAAGTTTAGTGGCAGTTTAAAGACGATTTGCATGAGTTTTAACAGATTTAAATCCACTTTTTTTCAGATGCATTGGTGGAATATAAAAATGGGGAAAAGGGAGATGAAAAAAAGGAATCTTAACAACCACTTTAAAACTACGTATATTTTACCATGACCTTCCATGGATAAGCTGATGAAGCGATATTAAAGTTACATTTTTAAAAGCATCATTAAACAGTTGTGGGATACAATGTAGTAGGATACATAATGATGCAAATGGTGACCTTTGCTGTGATTCCTCAAAGAATTATGTCAGCCACATTTAAGGGTAGTGTCATAGCTGTGGAGATGGGATTAGAGCATAATGGGGTACAAAAAGACTCAAACTAGTCCTAAGTGTTCAAAGGGTGTAAGATCATACAGCAGATCTGTCAAACAGCTGACCTATTAGTTGAGATATGAAAGCAATCTGGCATTCAACTAAATAGAAGTATTTTTGCAGAAACAATGGTCCACAACCAAGAGGAGAAAATATGGCTACCAGAGGACTGCTACAAAACTCCAGCAACGTTAAGAAAGAAACTATCAATAATTGTATTTGTGCTTGACACAACCCTCGCCAAACCGACAAAACCACCACAGGGATTTTGCTGACAAGCAACTAATTCAGGGTGACCAGATGTCCTCCTTTTCTAGGACACATCCTAAATTTCAACCTTCGGTTCAGGAGGAATTTCAAAATGTCCTCCATTTTGAGCATGACTAAGAAGCATGATTAAGAAGCATGAATATGAATTTACATTAGTATGTGAAGTTGTAGGCTAGTATGTTCAGCTTTTATTTGATAATGTCTGACATTTTTCTTGAATGTCTTACTTTTTGTGGTGCCTTGTCCTCCTTTGCAGTTAGGACATCTGGTCACCCTGGCCTAATTTAATATTTTTATATGTAATTTCACACTGGATATATATTCTTTCTCTCCATCTCCATCCACACCTACATGCACTCACACCTACATGTATATACCTTATTTTCCTGCGTATAAGACTACTTTTTTACCTGCAAAATCTGTGGCTAAAGTGGGGGGGTCGTCTTATACGCCGGACATAAGGATAATGAGGATAGAGGTGTTAAAACTATATTTTGACTGGGAAAATGGGGGGGTCGTCTTATACGCGGGTCGTCTTATACGCCGGAAAATACGGCACATGTGAAAAAGAGGAAAAAGAGCAGAGTGGAAGTGTTGAACAAGTGTGGAGAATGTGCGAGGCAAGGCTGTAACATTGTGTGTGGATATGCAGAACTAGAAAACATTTAGGGATTGACACTAAAACTCTCACAAATTCCCCAGCCAGTAAGATTAGTAGCAATGTTGGACTGGGAGGGTGCTGGGAACTGTAGTCCAGCAAAGTAACTGTATACATGTATGTATATGTGTATATGTACATATACATATATGCATATCTATATACAGTGGCATCTGCAGGGGTTTGATTCCAGGACCCCACATGGATAGCAAAATGCATATATGCTCAAGTCCCATGAAATACAATGGATAGATAGTAAAAGAGTATCCCTTACATAACGTGGCAAAATCAAAGTTCCTTTTTTGGAATTGATTTATTTTTGGAATATTTTCTACCTGTGGATGCTTGAGTCCGTGGATATGGAGGGCCAACGGTATGTGTGTCAATGGTCGATATATATCTGTACACACATACATATATTGTATAAATATAGTTGTGTGCCTTTAAGTCGTTTCCGACTTATGGCAACCCTAAGGCGACCTTATCATGTGGTTTTCTTGGCAAGATTTCTTCAGAGGGAGTTTGCCTTTGCCTTCCTCTGAGGCTGAGAGAGTGTGACTTGGCCAGAGTCAACCAGTGAGTTTCCACTACCAAGTAGGGATTCAAACCCAGGCCTCCCAGAGTCCTAGACCCACAGTAAAAGCACTTACACTACCCTGGCTGCCACATATACACCTATCCAGCATGGTGTGGTTTAGATTACAACTCTGGAGAGCACATTTCAAATCCCCGCTTGGCCATGTAAATCTATTGGGTGACCTTGGGCAAGTCACACACTCTCAGCTTCAGAGGATGGCTATGGCAAACCCCCCTTCTGAAGGCATTTCCCAAGAAAACCCAATGATAGGTCCGCCTTAGAGTCACCATAAGTCAAAAATGACTTGAAGGCACACAACACACACACAAATATACATCTGTCTATACAGAGCCAGGGTGGTGTAATGGTTTGAGCAATGCACTACGACTCTGGAGACCAGGGTTCGAATTCCCACTCGGCTATCAAACCCACTGGGTGACTTTGGGCAAGTCACACACTCTTAGCCCCAGAAAAAACCCTGTGATAGGTTCACGTTAGGTTGCCATAAGTCTGAAACGACTTGATGGCCCACAATAACAAATATCATCTACATACACCACCACCCCTTCATAGTCTGCCACTGTCCCTTCCAGGTTTGCTGTTTTTCTATTTTCTCTATGAGAACCTGCATGGCGTAGTGGTTGAGTGTTGGACTAAAACTTTGGAGATCAAGGTTCGAATCCCTGCTCAGCTATTGAAACCTACTGGGTGACCTTGGGCATGTCACACTCTCTCAGCCTGAGAGGATGGCAATGGCAAACCCCTTCTAAAGAAAACCCCATGATGGGTTCCCCTTAGAGTCACAGAACCCACTGGGTGACAATGGGCAAATCACACTCTCTCAGCCTCAGAGGATGGCTGTGGCAAACCCTTTCTGAAGAAAACTTGCCAAGAAAACCCCATGATGAGTTCCCCTTAAAATCCATGGGTCACCTTGGGCAAGTCACACTCTCTCAGCCTCAGAGGATGGCTGTGGCAAACCCTTTTTAAAGAAAGCTTGCCAAGAAAACCCCACGGCATAAGTCAGAAATGACTTGGAGACATACAACCACCATTGGCACCAGAGCTTTCTGACAGAGGCGGCTAAATAGATATCCCACAAAACTACAAATCCCAGAACCATATAGCACCGAGCCCCTGCTCTCTCAATTCAGGGCCCACTGATCATAGTCGTTTCTCATTGCCACCTGCAACCTTGGGCCTTAGGGTCGCCGTAAGTCGGAAAGGACTTGACGGCACAAAGCACGAAAGAGCAACCGAGTTGGGCAACGAAGGGCAACTGCCGAGCTTCGCTTCTTTCACAGCGCATGCCCAGTTCCTAGAGCGCCTTCACTCTTAGCCGGAAGTGATGAGGTTCCCGTTTCCTTCCGGCCACTTCCGGGAGTCGGCCAGTATGGAGGCTGTGGAGGAGTTGGATGTCGATGTCGAGGGGGATGTCGTTGGGCCGACGGAGTGAGCGAGGGCGGCTTCGGGCTTCTAGCCGGGGAGGGATCGGGAATAGACTAGAAAGCTGGGCCAGAACTAACGCAGGGCCTTTGCAGACTGCTAGAAATAGTGCAAATTGAGTCCCCGTTAACTGCCCTGGCTCACTGCTAGGGAATCATGGGAATTGTATTTTTTTCTGAGACATTGAGCCTTCTCTGTGAGAGAGCTCTGGTGCCACAATAAACTACAGTTCCCATGGTTCCCTAGCATTGAGCAGGGCAGTGCCTCAATTTAATGAGCATTATTTCTGGCAGTCTGCAAAGGCCTGCAATGAATTTTCAGCAGGGAGAAATGTAAGGTACTGCACTTAGGCAGAAAAAAAAATGAAATATAGGATGGGGGACATCTGACTTAACAAGACGACATGTAAAAGGGATCTAGGAGTCCTAATAGACCACAAGTTGAAAATGAGTAAACAGTGTGATGCAGCAGCTAAAAAGGCCAATGCGATTCTAGGCTGCGCCAATAGAAGTACAGTGCCTAGAGTCAAGAAGTAATAGCGCCACTCTATTCTGCTTGTTCAGTTCTGGATAGGATTTCATTCTACAAAAGTTCAAGTCTATACATTGTGGGTCCTCTTAGTCCACTGCTTCTACTGTGCAGGTGGCATTCGTGGCAATAAGCACGTTCAACTGATACAACAGCAAAACTACGTATCACGTAGAGGTCATGGGTTCTACTCATGCTAATTGGATCTGTAGTAGCCGACATTCCTTTTCAGTTTTCTTCAATTAAACTCCTGAACTACTGTCTGTCCCTGGCTTCCACTCCACCATAAGCATCTGAAGAAGTAGACTAAAGTCTACAAAAGCTAATGCTATAAATCTTTTTTTTCTCCCCAATTAGGGCATGAACAGAGTGCCAGAAATAATGCGGCATCGGACCACTTTAACTGTCCTAGCTCAATGCTAGGGAATCAAGGGAATTGTATTTTTTTTCTGAGACATTGAGCCTTCTCTGTCAGAGAGCTCTGGTGCCACAATAAACTACAGTTCCCATAATTCCCCAGCACTGAGTCAGGGCAGTTAAAGTGGACTCAATCTGCACAATTCTGGCAGTCTGCAAAGGCCCTTAGTCTCAAAGGGCCTTTACAGACTGCAGAAATAGTGCAGCTTGAGGCTACTTTAACTATCCTGGCTCAGTGCTAGGGAATCATGGGAATTGTATTTTTTTCTGGGACATTGAGCCTTCTCTGTTAGAAAGCTCTGGTGCCACAGTAAACTACAGTTCCTATGATTCCTTAGTCCTGAGCAAGGACAGTTAAAGTGGCTTCAGGTTGCACTATTTCTGGCAATCTGCAAACGTTTCAAGATGCTACAAAATCTCTCTCTATATTAATTCTATAGACTAACACAGCTATATCTTTAAATGATGCATCGGCAGCTGATGATAAATTACAACATTAGGTGATGGACCTTGCTATTGTCATTCATGCCATAGCTATTTCCAGGTTAAAAGACTGCAATGTGTTCTATGGGGAATGGAGGCTCATTTGAAAAGAGTCTGAAAACTTTGCAAGTAGTATTGCAAAACTGAAGACTATTGCAGTTAAATCCTTATTTATTTGTTTATTTAACTATTTATACCTCACCCTTTGTTCAAAAATTTCAGGTAGGCTTACAATAAAATCAACTTAATAAAATCACATGTCGTCTTCTTAAGCCAGGTGCCCCCATCCTATATACTCCTGTACTAGGAGTCCTAGTAGACCACAAGTTGAATATGAGTCAGCAGTGTGATGCTGCAGCTAAAAATGCCAATGTGATTCTAGCTTGCATCAATAGATGTATAGTGTTTAGAATCAAGGGAAGTAATAGCACCACTCTATTCTGCTTTGGTCAGGCCTCACCTGGAATTCTGTGTCCAGTTCTGGGCACCACAATTCAAAAAGGATATTGAGAAGTTGGAATATGTCCAGAGGAGGGCAAGCAAAACGGTGAAGGGACTGGAAACTGTAAAGCCCTATGAGGAGAGACTTAGGGCCTTTGCAGATTGCCAGAAATAGTGCACATTAAATTGAGGCACTGCCCTGGCTCAGTGCTAAGGAGTCATGGGAATTGTATTTTTTTTCTGAGACATTGAGCCTTCTCTGTCAGAGAGCTCTGGTGCCACAATAAATTACAGTTCCCATGATTCCCTAGCAGTGAGCCAGGGCAGTGCCTCAATTTAATGTGCACTATTTCTGGCAGTCTGCAAAGGCCCTTAGGGAGCTGGGTGTGTTTAGCCTGGAGAAGAAAAGGTTAAGAGGGGATATGATAGCCCTGTTTAAGTATTTGAAAGGGTGTCACATTGAGGATGGATCAAACTTGTTTTCTGCTGTTCCAGAGAATATGATCTGGAACAGGGACCGGCAACCTACGGCCCAGGGGCCGGTTAAGGCCCCGGGCCCCGGACTTACTGGCCCTGTCTGAAGGCTGCCGCCGTCGCTGCCGCCGCGCGCCACCTCCGCCGCCGCATGCTGCTGCCGGGATGCGTTTTCGGGCGCGCTTATCGCGGCCGCCATTTTGGAAGCCAAAATACTCTTGCGCATGCACAAACGCGTCGCGGCCGCCATTTTTGCTTCTAAAATGGCGGCCGCGCATGCGCCATGGCAGCCGCGGCCGTGCGTGCTACGGCAACGGCGGCGGTAGTGGCCGCGGCGGCAGCGTGCGGGGGGGGTCGCGCGCGCAAGAGGACTCCCCCCCGCCTTGGCCCAGCCGAGTGGCAACCTTTTTGAGACCGGCCCAGGTCTCAAAAAGGTTGCCTGTCCCTGATCTGGAACAATTGATGCAAGCTGCAGGAGAAGAGATTGCACTTTGACATTAGGAAGAACTTCCTGACAGTCAGAGCTGTTCAACAGTGGAAGATGCTGCTTTGGAGTGTGGTGGAGTCTCCTCCTTTAGAAGGTTTTAAACAGACGCTGGATGGGGGTGTCTTCTTTGATTGTGTCTTTCTGCCTGACAGACTGGGGTTGGGCTGGATGACCCTTGTGGTCTCTTCCAACTCTAGGATTCTGTGATCTCTTCCCAGGCTAGAGCCAGTCAGGCAGCCCCACTCAGGGAGACCCTTGTTGGCAGTAGGCTTGGCTTCAGGTCCTTCTTGCTGGGGACTCTAATTCCCTTGCCTGCCCGCTCACCTCAGCCTCCACAACAGGGGTCAGCAAACTTTCTGGGGGTGGGGTCAGTTCCGCTGTCCCCCGATCTTCAGCGTGCCAAGGGGGGGGACAAAATCGTGGTGGAAGCGCGTGCGCGCATGCGCAAAACAACGCCGGTGTCACAAGCACATGCGCACCACGCCGGCACCATTTTGCCTTCCAAAAGGGCGTCCGCCATCATGAGCAAGCGCGGATGCCATTTTGGAAGGCAAAATGGCACCCCGTGCTTGCGCGGCACCATCAGCAAGACCAGCCACGAGCCAGTTAGAAGGCCTCGGCAGGCCGGGTTCGGCCCACGGGCCGTAGTTTGCCGACCGCTGCTCTACAAGAAGAGGTTTCCTCTTCCTCCCTTTACTCCTGGTTGCATTCACATGATCACTTCAGACTGGAACAGGGAAGGGGCAGTTATGACTGCATCCGCACTGCAGAAATAATCTAGGTTGATGCCACTTTAACTGCCACGGCTATGGAATTTTGGGAATTGTAGTTTGTTGTGAAACCAGAACTTCCTGACAAAGAAGGCTTAATGTCTCTTGCAACTACAAATCCCAGAATTTCATAGTGTTGAGCCATGGCAGTTAAAGCGGTATCAAAGTGGATTATTTCTGAAGTGCAGATGCAGCCTGTGAAAGAACTAGACAAGATCCTAAAGTGCAGACACATAACACTGAACACTAAAGTGAGGATCGTCTAAGCCAAGATATCAGAAGAAGACTTGGAGTTATGGGAAAGGCAGTTATGAAAGGACTAAAGAAGATCCTAAAGTATAGAGAGATACAGCAAAATACCAAAGTGACGATCATCCAAGCCATTGTATTCCCCATCACCATCTATGGATGTGAGAGTTGGACAGTGAAAAAAGCCAAAAGAAAATCAACCCATTTGAGATGTGGTGCTGGAGAAGAGTGCTAAGGATACCATGGATGGCTAAGAAGGCAAACATAAATTCTAGAACAGATCAAGCCTGAAATCTCCCTGAAAGCCAAAATGATGAAACTGAGGCTATTGTACTTTGGCCACATCACGAGAAGTCATGAATCATTGGAAAAGAAAATAATGCTAGGAAAGGTGGAAGGGTGTAGAAAGAGAGGAAGACCACATGCTAGATGGATAGACTCAACTAGGGAAGTCACAGGCCTAAATTTACAGGACCTGAGGAAAGTAGTGGAGCATATGGGGTCTTGGAGATGTCTCATTCACAGGATTGCTATGAGCTGAGGTCAACTTGAGGGCTGCTTTTCTATGGGGGGTTGCAGACTGTCAAAAATAGTGTGAATTCAGTCCACTTTTAGGGTTAGGGTTAGTGCTAGGGAATCATGGGAATTGTTATTTTTCTGAGACATTGAACCTTCTTTGTCAGAGAACTCTAGTGCCACAATCAAATACAGTCCCCATGATTCCCTGACCCTAACCCTAACCCTAAAAGTGGACTGAATTCACACTATTTCTGACAGTCTGCAACCCCCCTATGTTTACAGCATAAGGTTCTGAGTTGAGAACATAATTTCTTTGAATGTGTGGGTAGGTCATATTCTTTTCTTTTTCTTAAATTTCAGAAGCTATGAAAATCCATCATCCAGCTTACTCCAAGATCATTACCTTGATTCAACATGGAGAACTGACATGGGACTTGTAAGTTGGCTGTGAAATAAACTGGTAACAATTTTGAGAGAAGTTTTATGGACATTTGTTGAAACCATCTGTCCTGCATTTTTACATCTACTGTGATCCAGAGAATGAACAGGAGAAGAACAATATCACTTCTGTTCATGAACAGGTGATATTTGAATAAGGAGTGCATACAACTAACTGTGTGTAGCAGATCTGTATGTACATCTCTGCATGTAGTCTGACTTGTCCATATGCGGTTGTTTTGTATAGCTTGAATCCCATTTTTAGTTCCAGCTAGAATTAATAAATTGAACCAATGGGATTTACCTTAGTGCTGACTAATGGCACTCATATACTATTGATTCATTGGATCTACTCTAGTTTGGACTGGCATTTGGATTTAGGCTTTATGTTATGTATGCTGCTTGGTCACAAAATGAAAATAAATGCCAATGCCATAACTTCCTCCTTTTCTTTCTCCTCAGCATGTTTACTAAAATTCTTACCCATGTTCTTTTCCCCAAGTTTTTAAGAAATCCAGGGTTTCTGAAGTGCGCTGATTAGTGATCTCTATTATTCTTTCACCCCCAAGGGATTGAATTCAGTGATATCCAATAAATTCCTATTAGAATAGCCTCATAATAACACCTGAGAGCATTTCTAAAGAGCAGGGTATAAATGCGATAAGTAAGAGCCAGCATGGTGTAGTAATTTGACCATTAGACTAGGATTCTGAGAGACCAGGGAATGAGTCCCTGTTTTGTCATGAAACTCACTGGTACCTTGGCCAATTCTCAGCCCTTGAAGAATGCAACAGCAAACCCTCTCTGAACAAATCATGGCAAGAAAACCCCATGATAGATTTGCCTTAGGGTTGCCACAAGTTGGAAACAACATGAAGATGGGCAACAACAACAGAATAAACCTATTCATATCAATGAAACATATTTCCTTATTACTAAGAAGTCTTATTCATATCATTGAGTCTGCTCTAGTGGACTAACATTAGATTTAACCCAAGGTTTGCCACATGTTATTCTGAGTGGTTTAGAAAATCTGTTATTTTTTCACTTCAAATCTGAAATGAATAATATGAGGAATATTGACCTACCTCCCCATAGTTGGCTTGAACATTAGTATGTTTTTTTTTAATAAAGGCTGAATAATGTTTATATGTTTTTCTCCTAGCCATGGAGTCTTGATAACACAATTAGTGAAGAAAACAAGGCTGCCATTGAGAAGATGTTACTGGAAGAAGAGTATCCTTTTCCCATTAGTCAGTTTGATGAAACAAAATTTTGACCACAAGAGTAAATAGTACTATGATGCAGAATTCAAATTAACAGGCCACCATCACTGTTTAAAAATTGCTTCCTGAGAACCTAATTTGAACTCTTATCACCAAGACAGTACTCTCAGCGCCAGAAGCCATGTGATTATTTAACAAATGTTATTCTGCTGTTTTTGTTCTCCTTGATTCTATATCAACATAACTCATGCTTATTGCATTCTAAATGCATGTGTGGGTAGGTCTTACTGAACTGAACAGAACTTACTACTTAGCAGAGATGTATAGGATTGCACTTCCAGGAATTTTTTGTACTCTCTGTATAGAGTTTTAAAGTGTCTCTCCTCCCCCCCCCAGCCCCCCAACTTCCCCCTGCTCAATAATAGAAGTGTAAATTGAGCATTAGGTATTTGTATTTTTGAAAACATTTTTAAAAAATTAAATGTAATGTAAAATGTTTAAGATTGAAAGGGTTTTTCCTTTAGGAAGCTTTGTATTATGTGTTTTGTAGGCATATGTACATATATGTTCTCATGTTTATAAAGAATAAGGCTTTATGGAGGCATTTGCAGTTATGCTGTGAGTAATCTGCTTGATATGGGCAACATATTCATTAGATTGGACCAGCAATTTTTTAGTAAAGCAGCAGTGTACTGAAATAGAATTAATGATGCTTTAGAAGACCCTTAATACATTTTCAGATACTATCTGTCCAATAAATCACTTCCAGAAAAACTTTGGCATGAACTGAAAGAAAGCGATAAAAAATGCACAAAAAGGTAAGTGTATGGGGGAGGGGGGAGTAGGCATTATACAGAAATTTTAAATTGGGGAGTAATTGTCTTAAAAGGTTTAAGGTAACATGTTTTGATTTTGTTGTTGTTTCGTTTTTTGCAGTCCACAAAAGAAAGAAGCAAAAGTCACGTATGTCCTTCTAATTTTACATCTAAGTTGAGAGTGGCTATGTTGTATTAATTTAGAACTCAAATAGAGACTTTTAAAAAGGAAAGAAAAAGCCTGCAATAATTATTTTTGCATGCTTTTAGTCTTTTGAATCTACCTCAGGGTTTTTTTTTTTTTTTGAAAAGTGGCAAAATACTTGGCATATGTTTTATTGTTGTGTACCTTCAAGTAGTTCATGATTTCATAGGGCTTTTTTGGCAAAAAAATTTCAGAGGGGTTTTTACCTTTGCTTTCCTCTGAGGTTGAGAGAGAGTGACTTGCTCAAGGTCACCTAGTAGTTTTTCATGGTTGAGCAAGGCTTTGAAACCTTGTCTCCAGAGTCACAGTCCAACACTAAAACTACTGCTAATAAATAAATAATAAATTAAAATAATAAATAGGTAAAATAATTAATCTTATCCTTTATCTGCTTAATATAGCCTCTGTTTGTGCCACATTTGTGTGTGTGTTATTTCAAAGAATTAATTAAAAATATAGAACATCAGATTTAGGTTTTCTTAAGCCCCTCTCCTCCTTTTGGGTCACCTACATTAAACTCAAGCATATTCTGATTTATTTTTTCTGTTAGGTTACGCTCTCCTACAAAATTGGCTAGTGGATCATTGAAGTGGACAACAGAAGAAAAAGAGCTTTTTGAACAGGGACTGGTAAGTATCTCCTATGATTAAACTGACTGACTGTTTTTAAAAGGTATGTTGAATTTATTTTGTAGTGCATTTTATTAGTTTAAAAATGTAACAGTACAATATACTACATTTTTAGTGCTATGATGACCATCCCCAAGCCTTCATACTGTAGTAAAACAATTCCATGCTAAATTAGTTTCCTGGGAAAGCCAGTAGGACTTTCTGAGCTGACTTAGGGGGGAAGCAGACGGGAGCTTCCCGTGCGCCACGGGTCGGAGCGCCGGCGGAGCTCAGCCTCCGCACCGCGGCGCACCTCCGGCGAATCTAAAAGGAGCTCCAAATTGGCGCTCCTTTTAGATTTCAGGGAAAGTGTGCCCTAAAAGCGGCGGGCGCACTTTCCCTGACTCAAACGCCGCGGCGCGTGCGGTCGCCGCGGCGTGAGGTCATCCCCGGAGCGCCGGCCGTGCGAACGGCCGGCGACTCCGAGGGCGACCTCAGGAAGAGGAAGGGGCGCAGCTCGTGCGGCTGCCCCTCCTCTTCTGGGCCCAGAAGACGGCTCTATTAGCCGTCTGCCGAGGCCCTTACTGAGATGACTGACAATAAATGAGTTACTGATTGTTACGCATTTTAATTATTATACATTTTAATCAGTTATGGATTCAGAGATTTGTTCAGAGGGGAGGGGGGTTGCTTTTTCCTCTCTCCAAGGCCAAGAGAGTGTGACTTCTCCATGGTTACCCAGTGGTTTTCCATGGCTGAGTGGGGACTTGAACCCTGGTCTCTGGAGTTCTAGTTCAATGCTCAAATTGTTACATTACACTGGCTCCCCCTCTTATTACACTAGATGGCATTTGGAGGTAAAAACAGCATTGTGAGCTACACGCAGCCATGGGCCACACTTTGCCCAGTCCTGAGCTAAAGGCGCAGAGTATTCATTCTAACAAAATTTTAAAAGTCTGTAAGGGGGTTGCCAGCCCCAAACTGGATTGTGATATATGCAACTAGGGGAGGTTTAAAGCTTCCTTCCTATCTAGATGTTATCTAATAATTCACCTTCACTCAGCAGAGGAATAAAAAAGGGGTGGGAAAACATTCCATTGATGGGTTGGTTTTTGTTAACCTCCCTATGTGTGTGGAGGGAAGATAATAGTAAGGTGATGGGAAGGCTTAAACCGCCTCCATATGAGGATGGTAGGCCGGATAAATGGTGCACATACTTATTTTTGAGACTTTTTTTAAAGGATCTTAAGCTGTGTGATATGTTTATAATTCTAAGAAGAAGATAGTAAATTAATTTATCTCTGAGCAGAATCAATATTTATTTTCCATCAGACTAAATTTGGCAGAAGATGGACAAAAATTGCCATGATGATTGGAAGTCGCAATGTTCTTCAAGTAAAGAGCTATGCGAGACAGTACTTTAAGAACAAGGTAAGTTTGTTGTAGACAACAAATGATAGGCTAGCAAACCGTAGCAACCACAAACAAACTAGCTTTGTTGCATAAGTCTGCATCAATTTGTGGCTTGAGCCGGGCCACCACATCTAAACAGGTTCATGAATGGTCTAGATGACACAAAGCTATAGGTGTGAAATAAAGATTTATTGATGTTTCATAGGTACCACAGATGCTTTAAAGCAAAGAAAGCTCATCTTTTAATCTGCTGTGGTGCCTCCAGTCCCACTGAAGGAGTGCCTAAATCCTGTTGTTCAGGGGTCAGCAACCTACGGCCCACGGGCCGGGTGTGGCCTGCGGAGGCCTTGGGACAGGCACGTGGCCGGTCCTGCCGCTGCTGTCCCGCATGCGAGCGTGGGCACCATTTTTGCATCCAAAATGGTGCCCGCACTTGCGTATACATTCGCATGGAGGCAGGCGCCATTTTGGAA
>CM034708.1:212130932-212143225 GCA_020142125.1 Phrynosoma platyrhinos | reverse complement strand
GACTCAATTTGCACTATTTCTGGCAGTCTGCAACCCCCCATGGTCACTGATATTAATGTAATGTAATGTATGTGCCTAGCCCATGCTATATCCTATGTATTCCCCTTCCCCTTTTTTATACTTTTCATATTTTTGAAAATAATATGTTTTTGTATGGGTATATAATTTCATATCTTTGTGTATGAAATAAGTCTTGCTTCTATCGTTCATTTCCTGTGTCTTTAGGTGATTGGCTGATTATCTTTCAGTGTCCTTTTCATTGTGTCCTGATTTTGTTCCATTTGTTTCTCCCTATGGCTTTCTGGCTACACTGTTCCCTTTTACTGCTTTCCTTGTGTTCCGGCTTCAGATAGGCATTAGTTGTGAATGTTCAACTGCCTTGATCCCTGTTGGTCCTTAAATCTCATCCTACATTCCTGGTCAGCACTTAATTTTAACAAAACTCATTAGAAAACTGAGCTTTCACTGAAGAGCCAAAAATATTAACTTTGCTCATGTGACTCCTCTGATACAATTTCTGTAATCTGCTTCACCACAGTACCTTATCTCTCTGAGCAGCTCAATCTCTTTTTCTTTGTACATGAGTCAAACACAAGTGAGCAGCTCAGGTGTATGAGGGAAAATCCCTTACAGAGTCTCTATTGTTGTTTGTATTGGGATGATATTTACAGAACCTCTTACCACTCTTTGAATTCCTGTTGAGACTATAAATTGGAAGAACTTCTAATAGCCAGACTTGGAGGCAGAGTTTGGGAAAGTTACTTTCTGGACTGGACTCTTAGAATCTTGCGCCACTATGGCCGCTGATTTTCCCTGACAATACTGTACTGTTTGTCATCTTCCCTGCAAACCTATATTTGGTATTTCTAGAATATTCTGGACATTTTTGAGTGATGTGCATACTTCCTGAGCCATACATGCTTACAACAAAAGTAATGCAGGTAAAGGAAAATCTTCAAAGCTTTCAAATTAGTGGTCTTTTGGAAGAGGGCCTAACTTTAATCAACACAATTGATTTTTAATCAGTGGGTGAAATCCAACTTAAAAGCAGACTTCCATTCAAGGAAAAGAACCTTCTTTCCTCCTTTTGCAGGCCACTTTTCCTTTGAGCACATTTTGAGGGCATACATGGTGAAGGGGGAATTCCTTTTTGTTCCACTAACAGAGCATTTTCTGTCAGCTGGAGAGGTTATTTGGATATCATACTATAGCTAATAATTAGTTATATGGATTTTAAGGACTTGACTAATTCACAAATAATATTTCTGTTCATATGAATTTTGTTATGCTTAACTCTTTTTTTTTAATATCTGTAAGGCAAAGACTGATGGCTCAGAGAAAGTGGAACAACAGCGACAGTGTGTCAACATTCCTGTTCCCAGTACCAATGAGGGCAATGAGGGAAAGGCTGCTGTATGGGCACCTACACAGTTAAGAGGCCGGGCAGATCCTAACCTGAATGCAGTGAAAATTGAAAAACTATCAGATGACGAAGAAGTTGATATTACAGATGAAATGGATGAATTGCTTTCTCATGTTCCTCAGCAAGAATGTGGAAAGTGTGAGTTGTTAGGTTCTCCAAAGAGTCCATCCAGGCAAAGCAATTGGACAGTGCCCACTTTGGATTCTGAAGGACACACATCTACCATTCTGTTAACTGCAAAGTACAGTCCAAAGTCAGAGGAAAGCCCAGGCGCGCTAGAGACAGCGGTGTCATGTTCTGAGAACAATAGTCATGAATTTATGAATTCAGAGAATCAGAGGGGCAATGAAGTAAGAACTTCTAATGGGTCTAATTGGCTTTCTAGCCCAGAGCTTTGTGGAGAACAAAGAGGCTTAAGTGAAAGCAGCATTCTTGTCCATCCTTCTGACCAGCTAGAAGAGAATCACATGGATGCAGAAGAGCTTAAACCACCTGATCAAGAAGTAGAAATAGATAGAAATACCATAATGGAAGAAGAAAAACAAGCAATACCAGAGTTTTTTGTTGGACGTCAAGCCAAAACACCTGAGCGTTACCTGAAAATTAGAAACTATATTTTGGATCAGTGGTAAGTAACATATGTCTGTTAGGAGGGGAGGAAGGCTATTATGTGCAAAGCAAACATGTAGGTGTTTTGTAGATCATTGATGGCCTCAGTCCTCCTGGAGGAACATGACTTGCATGAATATCCAGCTACTGCAGATTCAGGCTCGGCACTTTTGTGAAGTTTTGAGTCACTTTGCACACATGACTCTGTTTTTCACCCAGATGATTGAGTAGTAATGAATGAGTTGCAGTTCTGGTGAAGAGGCAAAATATAAATAGAGGGGATGATGATGGAAATAGAACCAGAAGGTGGACCACTGCTTACTCATGGGTAATCCAACTCCATTCTAGGCTATTGCTGTCATACTGCCAAGATGTGAGGAAAAGCTTCTGCTAATTTTAAGTAGACTTTGGAGAAGACTGTGAAACCAGAAGTTATGCAGTGTAAAAACTGTTGAAATTTCTGTACTCGCTAGCCCCACCATATGGCATGTAATTCTCAATACGAGTTCTTCAGCAGCAGATTCAGTGTTTCATTGAAAGTTTTCAGTTTAAAAATAGGTTTTATTCAGTCTTCTAAAAATGTTGGCTTCCCAAATTCTCTCCACACTCAAATCATTCGGAAAACGTTCTGTCAAAATGCCAAAATTATGCAAACATAAAGAAAACAACGACATAAAGTTCATTCTTCCTTAAGGATTTCATAGTTTCCAAGTTACTGCAATAAATGTAACAGAGAAATGTCAAGTACAGTTTCAACAGCAGTATTACTTGATCATAAAATTTGGTAGCTTGCTGAATCTCTAATTCAGGGATGTATAGTTCCTGATTTATAATTACTATATAGTGTGTATCTGCCTGAATGGGATGGATCAAGTTTAACAGACTTGTAATTGTAGTTATACTAATTGTGGACCATACTTAACAGATTTCAGGTGGTGCACATTTACTTGTTGACTGAGTCATCTCCTAATTCTTATCTTTTGCTTATGATGGTAATTTTTATTACAGGGAAAGAATCAAACCAAAATACCTGAACAAGACTTCAGTACGTCCAGGATTGAAGAACTGTGGTGATGTCAATTGCATAGGACGTATACATACATACTTGGAATTAATAGGAGCAATTAACTTTGGATGTGGTATGAAGTAAACTTTTATCTTTTTGGTTGTGCATTTATATCCTGCTTCTTGACAGGAATTCTCCACAAAGCTTCCAACATTTCATAAATACAGGAATCCACACACATGTTTATATTATATTTGTACCCTGTAATTCTACTCAGAAATGGGGCAAATTAGTTAATTAACATAACTTGAAAAGCAGAGTCATAAAACAAATGGACTGATAGAATTTTATGTTTGAGTGGAGGTATCTGGATAGGTTGATAAAAGGGAAAAAGATTATGGCTCTGGTGGGCTCGGGTTGGTCTAGCTCATTCAAGAGCTCTTGCATGGTAGCTTTTTCTCCTCTTCTAACAAATGTATTTTACCCCTATGTATGTCCCTTTCTGCAATGTTGAGTCACTGTAACTGTTGTTAGACATATGAGATCTTAAAGGATTTTTTAGTCTTCCTTAACTACTCTGCCTGTATGGAGTCTAGAATTGAACTTGAAAATTTTCCTTTTTGGATTACATCTCCCAGAGCCCCCAGACCCATGCTTGCTGGGCATTCTGGGAGCTGTAGTCCATAAAAGTCACTTTTCAAACCCCCAATCTATACACATGATTTGCCTGTGCAGATGGTGCTTAGACATGGCAGAAGTAGATGGTTTTTATACTCCCCATACTAACGTCCCTTGGTGCTTTTCCTTCCATCTATTCATATCCATCAGTTAGGGAAAATCAGAAAAATAAAAAATAAATTTTGGAGCTCAAAGCAATGCTCCTGTCATTGTCAAAAAGTCTTCATGAAAGCACGGTTTTCTTGGCTTTGCTAATGGTACACAAGGTCCAGTATCAGTAGCTGGTAAAGAAGAAGGCCCATTCTGCACACTGCACATGTGGACAAATGTTAGGATGAGTAAGGAAGACACCCTGTCCCCTCAGTCATTGTCCTTCTTGACTGGTTGTCCAAGGAGGAGATGCAGTTAGATTACATCTCTCAGGGAAGAAAGTTTTCCACCTTGTTTGAAAGAAGTGGTAGTACAGCTTCCATCTTTTTTTTTTTAAGCCCTCCCTGGGCCCTCAGGACTTTTTAACTACAGTAGACCAGTATACACCATTTTACTATGCTATAGTAGGTAGTGGGACTTGAGCATTCATGGATTTTAGTATCAACCTGGAATCAAACCCCAGCACAACAGCTCCTTTTTGAGGACCACCTGTCCCTAAGCACCACCATCTGTAACCTGCCCAAGAGACAGGACCAGAACCACTGAAACACAGTTCTCCTGATTCCCAAACCCCTCAGGTATTCCAGGAGGATACCAGTGTTGATGGTATTGAACATCGCTAAGAGATCCAAAAGCACACTCCCTTTTCAATGCTTGAGCGAAGATAGTCCACTAAAGCAACCTCAGTGGTCTCAACTTCATATCCTGTTTTAAAGCTAGTTTGAAATGGGTCTAGAAACTGATTGGAGTTAAAAAGTCCAGAGGGTAGAGGGAGGGCTATTTTTTTTTAAAGATGAAATTTGTACACCACTTCTTTCAAACAAGGTGGTAAACTTTCCTCCCTAAGAGATGCTGAAATCTTAACTTCATTTCCTCCCTAGACAACCATCCTAGAAGAACAGTGACTGGGGGGGAACACTATGTGAGTTTCAGCCTGAATAACCACTTCCTTTTATTTTTACAGAACAGGCTGTATATAACAGGCCACAGAGCACAGACAAAATACGTCCCAGAGAAAGCAAGGACGCTATTGATGCATATCAGTTTGTGCAACGGCTGCAGTCTATGGTAAGAACAAAAGGAATATTTGCCACCAAAATTCTCAGTTTTCCTTTGTAACTCTTCAAATTTTGATTGCATTCCCACAGTATGTGGTTAATTTAATCACTCTCTTTTTATTAATGATAGAGAACTAGAGTATGTTTTGCTACAAACTTTGTTTAGCTCTTTCTGAGCTTAATAAACTTGGTATTGGAATTCTGCACTGAATACTGTGTTTGCATGAAGCCTTGTAAGTTACATATTGCTTCAATAAAAAATGCTTGCTAAAAGCATAAAAAGTGGTTTTGCACTTAAAATCTGTGTGTTTCTCTTTAGTGAATAAGGAAAAAACAAATCATTATTTATAATAATCTTTTAAAAAGTGAAGCAAATTGTGTCCCTATTCCTGCTGGCTTAGTATGATTTACTACAAATGTCCAAGACTAGTTAACACTAGTAGTTCTATTGAAAGGAAATATCTGATTGGAAAAATTCAGATTTGCCAATTTCTATGTTGGATGAAGAACTTGGAAGTCATGAGTTACATGTGTAATGTAGCCACTCATAATGAGTTTCCATGGTGGCAGGTTAAAAGAGTGTAATGAAGTTATATTTCAAAGGAATGGTAATGTGTGGGAATGTTTTTACAAAGTTAACTTTTAAACATGTATTTAGAGCAGAATTTTTCAAGTTTGGTTCCATTTTCTTCTCACTATTAAGGGGATTGAGGGGAAATGCAAAAAGAAAGCAATGATAATGCATTCAGAGACATAGCTGTTTCAGTCTGGAATATCAGTGTCAGAGGGTTCTTGTAGCACCTTTGACACTTAACTATACAAAAGAAGTTGTAGCAAAAGCTTTTGTTGAGGAAGTAAACCTAATCTATGAATGCTTATGCTACAACTTCTTTCTCACAGTTAGTGTCAAAAGTGCTGCAAGCATTTTGATAACGAGTTACTGATTATGGTTTCTTATATGTCAATGTAATGAACAACTTTTGAGGACTTTGCAATGAATGACATATTGAAACTTTTTTATTAAAAAAGTAACTTGGGAAGCTTTGACTGGTTTTTTCATTCCTATCAGTATGATGTCAACATCATCTATACACCCCGTGCAGGCTATCCATATCCTTCTGATGTGTAATGATATGAAAATATTGGTGTGTTGGTGGTTCATTTTGAATGCAGGTGGTTAGTGACTTATCTTGACATGTGTTCAAAAAGTGGGTCATATCAACCCCAGATCACCATTCACCTGCATTCAGCAAGTTATTTGGAGTGTGAAAGTCCAGACCTAAGAATTCCACAGTAGTTCCATGAATTGTCTTGGAGTTCTTAAATAGAAATGTGAATGTGTTCTGTCTGGTACAGCGAACAAGGAGACGACGAGTCAGAGATCCATGGGGAAACTGGTGTGATCCCAGAGATTTGGAAGGACAGACATTTGAGGTAACATTACTGATATTACTGATGTTTGCTAAAGACAAGTGGACTTGTGATAAAAGCTTTTATTTGTATCAATTGTATTACTTACAAAACGTGACAACTACAAGCACGTTAGGGTTTTTTTTAGGTAAAGTTTCCGCTCTCTGCAAGAATGGTAAAACATCACAGGATAAAACCATAGTCTAAAAGCTGTTAGTGGACTACAACACGAAACAGCAGTGTATGGTGATGGAACATTTTAGAAAGTTCTTTGTCAGGTAGTGAAATTACATTAAGGCAGGCACTAAGGGAGCATCACATGATAGAGCATTTCTCAGTCAAGGAGGTGCCATACAGTTCTTTCTTCTGTAGCCACTTATTGTAGCTTAGATGGTGAGGGCAGCCAAACAATGCCTTTATAAAGGCATTCATACTGCCTTGCTGAGCTATATAACACAAATAGCACAACAGGCTAGGTGGACCCATTGAAAGTGGCAGGATCAATGTTAGTCACAGCAGATTTGTTCCATTGTTTTCAGTTTTTCTCTGCTAACCCTGAGTAAGATATCCAAGTCAATATCTTTCTCATGTTTCCCACCACCTAGGTAAATACATGTTCATGTGCAAAATGGTTTGTGCAACTCTTGGAGGAAAGTAAATCTGAAAACTTTGGTTTGGAAACAGTGTGTGATATGGCTGCAAGCATAAAGATGCTATTGTCTATCCAGAATACTCTGAATCCCATTTTGGGAGAAAGGCGGGATATACATCCAATAAATAAATAAATTACTCCAATAAACCATAAACCAAGATACAATTTTATTTAAACAGCATATTGTGTAGGCTGACCACTAGTGGTGCTGCATTTTGATGTATCATGGCTATTCAGCTATCTTAGCAGAAACAGGAAAGCAAGGGAGGAACAGGGCAGGTAACCAACTAGTTGTTTGAGGTAGAGTGGTACAATCTTATGCCATTCCAAAATTAGTTTAAACTTGAAATAATCAATGCGAAAAATATATAAAGTTTGATTCACTATACAAAAGCTATAGTTATTTTGGGCCTTGTTCATTGCTGAAGCTTTGTGCATTCCTGCTGTTCAAAGTGAATGTGACATAATTGAACAGTCATAACAACTGTTATAACTAGCAGACACGTTGTGTTCCTGACAACACAGTCTGTTATGCATAAACTCATTGCTTTCAGTGAACATAATTATATTTAATTTTCTGTCACTCTTATAGTGCTGCTATTCCACTTTTACTGCTCTGGCTGCCTCTTGTTGCATTATGATGTTTGTAGTTCAGTGAAGCCCAAGAGCTCTCTTGCGGAGAATTCCAAATCCCCCTCCCTCAACTGCAAACTTCAGAATGCAACAGGAAGCAGCCAAAGCAGTAAAAGTGGAATAGCAGCACTATAAGAGTGTAGTGTGGTAATCTACAATGTGTTAAGTTAGTTTCCCTAATCAAGATGTTTGGGGTTTTTAGCACCTTTCTGCTGAGGAGCTGGCAAAGAGAAGAGAAGATGAGAAGCTTAAACTTCCAAAAGCCAGTAAAGGACAAAGGCATACCAAAAGGTTTATTTTTATGTCTCTAATGTCTCAGTTTGTATGTCTTTAGGTGTGACTGTTGTTGTTAGCAACACTTAGGTGGTAAATCTGTGTTTAAACCTGAGTTCATTACTGAACAAAGTGCTGTTCAAACAAAATGTGAGATATTCCTGTGACTTTTTAAACCTTCTTCATTAATATATGGGTTTGAACTAATAACTAAAATGGCATATATTGAAATTCATTATAATATATAATATTGGAGTTAATAACTAAGGTAGTGAAGAAATTATGTGACTATGTGCTTGTGAATGAGTTTTCCCTCCTATTATTTCTATATTTACAGAGAAATTTTCTTTCATTTTATAGTTCATTTGATCCATTTCAGCTGATTCCTTGCTGTTCCTTCACAGAAGAAAAGCCAGTAAGTATGATTTAAAAGACAAA
Organism: Phrynosoma platyrhinos; assembly: GCA_020142125.1. Taxonomy (NCBI): domain Eukaryota; kingdom Metazoa; phylum Chordata; class Lepidosauria; order Squamata; family Phrynosomatidae; genus Phrynosoma; species Phrynosoma platyrhinos. Next base: position 212,134,895 of record CM034708.1, on the reverse strand, counting down.
CAAGAGTACGCCTTTGTTTACTTAAGCTAGCTTTCCTTATCATTTTTATCTTTTTAGGAGCCATTCCAAGTAAGAATCGCTGCAGAGGCACTTCTGATTATGGATTTGGTAAGAGCTGTGTGTTCTGTCAATTTATATGATTGACATGATTCACTTCAAAGTTAAAAGGAGATTTGGCCCATGGCAAGATAAAATTACAGCCTTTACTGCTGCTGTTCAGGCTTTTGTTGCATCACCTACACCAAGATTGGACTCTAGTTGTCATTAGTCCCACCCAGCCTGGCCAGTGCTGGTAGAAGATGGGAGTTGTAGTTCGTCAACACCTGGAGTGTCACAGGTTTCCCACCTTGATATGCACTATCCAGTACAGAGCTTATCAGGCTATCTGATGTGGAAAACTGACAGTTTTTCTCTAATATGTCAAGGTTTGGTGCCCACTGGCTGCAATTATTTCCTATTGGAAACTTGCTGGAAACCAGCACTGCTCTATTGACTACTACTTTGATTAGCAGTGCTCTAGTAGACCACTGTTGTGGTCATTAAAATTTATGCACCTGTTTTCTGACTTAATAAGAGCAAGGCTGTACAAATTCTCCCACAATAAAATGTCAGTGATCCAGAATAGTCAGCCAGGAGGAAGCCTGGCTGAAATGTTTTGGAATTCCTTATTTCTGTGGATAATGCAAGAATATTAACTTTCTGATAGGAGCAGGCATTTTTGGCAGATCTAAGAGTTGTAATGGAATAGTTAAATTGTTGCAAATATGTTAAGAAGAAATATCATTTTACATCCCTGCTGAAGCTAGAGAATATTAGTATGTTCATTTGTTTTATTCCATTGATGGAGCATAACTAACTTGGCTTCAGCAAAGCTTTTTAGTGCTTTTCCTGTTGGCTTTAACTCAGTGAAGGATAGCTGTCTAGTTTGTGATCCTCAAAATTCCATAATGGGAACCCCTGGCATTGACACTGGTCAAAGAAGGAATGTCTATTTGTTCCAGGAGGGAATACATCAGGCACTATAAGAAAGCATAATTTAGCATGAACTTCGAAAAGCAGAATCTATAATTATTTATCATCAAGTTCCATCATCTTTGTTATTGTCCTTGATGTTTCCTTATATGGGGAAACTGTTAAAGAGGAGAGGTTAGCAGCATTAACCTAAATTCTATTGGTGCAGAAGAGCCATTGAATCAGTTGAATTTACATATGTGTTGAGTTACCATTCAACAATTGGTTCCTTGGTCTAACACTGATTGGTGAGTCAGTGTGGTATAGCAGCATGAGTGCTAGACTAGGACTTTGGGAGACCAGGGTTTGGATTTCCACTTGGCTGTGAAAACCTACTTGGTAACCTTGAATAAGTCACAATCTCTCAGCTATAGAAGAAGGCATTGGCAAGCCTCCACTGAACAAATCTTGCAAAAAACAACAACCTCTGTGATAGGTTCACCTTAGGGTTGCCAGAAAGTAATATGAAGGTACACAACAACAACAAACTCTAGTTGGAACTAACCAAAAGGGTTCTAGATATTGGTTTCCTACAGAAACCCAAGAGTAATACTAAGTAATACTTTTCTTACATTTTCTAGCATGCTCATGTTTCCATAGCAGAGGTAATAGGCTTGCTTGGTGGAAGATACTCTGAAACAAATGGAATAGTTGAAGTAAGTATCATACATATTGATATTTAAAATTTCTATCACTCTAATGAAGGGTGGTTTAGCTGTTGCTTGGAAACATGGCCTTATGCAGGGTGGTCTAGCTTAGAATTGTTATCTTTTGGACTACAGCTCTTGGAATCCCTTAGCCAAGACGGCAAGTAGAAATGCTAACTGTTGGGGGATTCTGAGTGTAGTAACCAAAGACTCAAATTCAGTTGCTTGCCCCAACTAGAGTAGTTCCATTGAACCAATGGGATTTACAGAAGTGTTGGCTTATATTCAGCACTGGATTTGGAGTGGATTTGGATTCCAAAGGAAAATTTTTCAGCTTCTGGCAGTAGGCATCAATCTAGGCCATTACAGGAACCCTACAGATCGCAGCATTTATATATGAGCATCTGTGTGAGAGTTTTGAAAACACGTTTTAATACTTTTAGAGATCAAGAGGCCACTAACATTAAAATAGTGGTATATTGCCATTAACAATAAATTATCGCTGAATTGTTATGCATTTAATCTTCCCTATTGGTTTACTGCAGGTCTGTACAGCAGAACCATGCAATAGCCTCAGCACAGGATTGCAGTGTGAAATGGACCCAGTGTCGCAAACGCAGGCGTCAGAGGCACTTGCTGCTAGAGGCTACAGTATCATTGGGTGGTATCATTCTCACCCTGCCTTTGACCCTAATCCTTCAATACGAGATATTGATACACAGGCAAAATACCAAGTAAGGTTCATCTGTGTGTAAATATAAGGAAATGAGCTTGTTTTATTGATAGCTGATTTTAATAATGACCTTCTGTAAACAGGGTTACCAGATGTCATAACTGCAAAGGAGGTCAAGGCACTGTAAAATGTAGGACATTCAAAAAGATGTAAGACATTACAAAATAAAAGCTGAAAACACTCATAGAAATGTAATTTCATGCTTCTAAATCATGCTTAAAATGGAGGGTATTTTGAAATTCCTTCTGGACAGAAAAATGTAGAACGTGACCTGGAAAAGGAAGACATCTGGTCACACTGTCTGCAAAGAAAAAATAATAAAGATTTTAAATTGTGGCCATTTAAAGCACCATCTGGTTCATGTATTGGCCATTATTTGAATAATTGAATATATGTTAACGATCATATATTGCGTTGTCATTTAAGGTGGTAGAGTGGGGGATTTTTTCATTAATCACACTGAAAAACATTTTTGTTTTCATTCTCACCTTTTTATTATCCCCCCCCCCCCGCCCCCCACAGAGTTATTTCTCAAGAGGTGGATCAACTTTTGTTGGAGTGATCATTAGTCCCTACAATCGAAATAACCCTCTTCCATATTCCCAGATTACTTGTCTGGTAATCAGTGATGAGACAAGTTCTGATGGATCCTATCGTAAGTATGCTTAGGAATTGTTCTTCATCCTTATCTGCTACTCATCTTCTTCATTCAAATTAGTTTTGAAATCAGACTTTGAAAAATGTGCTGACCATAACGACAAGTGAGAGAATGTCAGTAGTTAAATACTGATAGTGAATAAGCTCTTTTTATTATATAAAAAGAAGGGGAAGGAAGAGAAAAGCCTCTGTGGCATCTTTAAAAATGACTTATTTTCTGTTGCATTACAACCCATTTCCTCAGGTGTTCCTTTTTTAAAAAGTAAGATATATGTAGTATAAATATATGGGGAGTTTTTATAGTCCTTGAGCTTAACATTTTGGTGAAGAAACCAAAGTAAAGTTCTGCATGGATAGTCGTGAATGCATGTTTTAGAAATTTGAATGCATAGCAATGGTGGCAGTGATAGCAACAAATGGCATAGTCTGAGGCTTACCTCCATTTTCTTTGGCATATGCTTTAGAAATCTGGCACCACATTATCAAGAAAAGAGGATTCATTTGAACTGACATATTTAAAAGGGGGATGCTGCTGTCCGAGTTATAATTTGAATATAAGAATGGAACTAGGAGTTAGGGTGGGTAGGCAACACGTGGATGTGTTTACCTTCCTAGCACCACTACAAATAAACAAACATTTTTTGTTAAAAATGGAGAATTGCACTCCAAAAGCAAGGAAACAGAATTTACTTTCAAAACAGGTAGCACAGCTTCTGTGTGCCTTATTTTAGTTAAAAATAAATGTGGAGGGTGGTTGAAACCAGAAACAGACTTCTAGTTATGTTACTTTTGATTTTGGGAAGGAGTGGCATGAGTGGCAGTGGGTCTTTGCAGGGAGACTTCTATGATCCTTTGAAGTTGCCTGTCCTGATTTAATAATAATAATAATAATTTTTATTTATAACCCGCCCCTCT
>CM034708.1:212098369-212116990 GCA_020142125.1 Phrynosoma platyrhinos | reverse complement strand
GGGGCTGTAAGATGGCAAAACAGTCCTCCGTGGCCATAACGTGGTGCCGGCGAGGGTGTTCTCCTGGCAGCGTTATATGGCGAGGCGGAGGTGGGGCGGCTCAGGCCGCTCAGATGGTCTCCCGCCCCCCAGGTGCTTCTCCTCAGGGCTGGAGAGGGCTGGAGAGGGCTGGAGAAGGTCTCCAAGCACTGCCAACGCTGCCTCATGTGCCGGGGGAGAGATGGTCCCAGGCGGGGGCTTTTATCCCCCCACCGAAGCTCCTCCCGGCTCTCAGTCAGCTGCGTCCCCCAGGTGTTTCTCCTCAGGGCTCGAGAGGGCTGGAGAAGGTCTCCAAGCGCTGCCGACGCTGCCTCGTGTGCTGAATGACTACTACAAAACCTATTAAGTTACTCATGTCCTGGTTATACATGCTCCTTTAAAAACCCATGTGTAATGGATGGATGAAATTTGGGGTCATTACTTGCAACTCTTCAGACACAAATACTGTAAAACACATAATGAGGACTAAAATATCCAGTCTGCCTGGATGAAGATCAAATAAGAGTTAGTCTTGATGTTTTCTTAATTGTTACCATTTTAAAATAATGGATCATAGGCCTTCAGAATTGTGTATCCCTGGTATTGAATTAAAATGGGGGCAACTCAGGTTCAGTCTCTTTTCCTTTCTCTTGTTTTTTCTTGTGTCCTTTCATTTTCATGATCTTTAGCAACAATTGACTGAAAGCATGAGGAATAAGGACTGTTCACCTTTGCTGTTACTTTACCAGGAGCAACATCTTGAATTAAAAATAATAGTATCTAGCTCAGAGATGCATCTGTGGGAAGTCAGGGAAGCAGGTTTTGGCTCTAGGACCATTTGGAGGCTGAATAAACACAAAAAATGCAAAAAGAGGGGGGACTCCAAATTTGTAAGTGGCCAGAAGTCACTTTGAAAAATGGATGGTTTGATATTAAACAGTGCAAGACAGGTCTAACACTGATTTGAAAAGTGAGTTTCCCTTTAAAGGAGTGGCAATTCACTTTGTTTTGTGCAGGAAAAGGGCAATTAATGAAGGAAGGGTCGAAGGCCAAGAACATTCTGGTGTGCAGGTTCAGGTCTAAATTTTATATGTTAACTTCAGCCCAGTTAATCATGTGCATTCTTTGACATGTACTTAATTTATGTAGAAGTTCTATTATCTTTAAATGCTTCTAGATCATTCCACAGTAGTAATGTTAAACCTCTTTACTGTTTTAGCACTTGACTTACAGCAGTGTGGAATTACCAATGAGGGAGCAAAATCGTTCTTAGATGCATTTAAAACTAACACAACACTTGTGGTTCTGGATATCAGAAAAAATCCATTAGTAGGTTTGTATGCTTCTCTTTTGCTTTCTTGAAGTAAAAAAGTGACATGTTAGTTAGAATTTGGAAAGTATAATGAAATTTATAGTCCCCTTACTACTGTTTCCTCTAGCTGAAGTAATAGGAAGTTTAGAACACTCTGTACTTTAAGTTTCCTCTTGAAGGGCAAGATCAGGGACTGGCCTAAAACAGTACAAACTGAGGAGGTTTTCCAGAGATGTATCTCTCCGCCTACAAGCACAATGACTTTTAAAAGAAGTGATAAAGTGCCTTGAAAAAAGGTTGAAGAACCATCAGTGTTCCCTATAATGATAATCCATTCCCATATTAGGATCATTTTATCTAATAAATAGTAATAATATTTATTTATATCCCGCCCCTCTGCAGAAGCATTATCCTTCCTTCTTGGTGCAAACAGGCCCATGTTCATTTTTTTTTTTTACTCCTTATGTACCTCTGTTGTTGACTCCGATGTACCATTCTGTAGAAACAGGATCAGAATAGTAGATATCTGTAAGGAGACAACTGAAACAGTTTCCTGGTATGCAAGAAAGTGACATCTGAACACCACACAATAAGCCTCAAGGGGACAAGTGAATTTTCTGTGCACTGGTTGCTTCTCAGTGCTAGCTCCAAACCTATATCTATCTCAGCTTTATTCAGGCCAAGGACCAAATTCTGTTGCAGAAGAATTATCGAGCACATTCCAGTGGTAGGCAGAGCTAAAGGTAGCAGCATATATTATTGTAATGCTATTTCAGATGGTATCTAAGCCTTCAAAGAGGCATTTCAGCCCTCTAGGGAAGCTACAGAAGCTGGGAAACCACCAGATGTCACAAGAGTGATCCCATGGGCAAAAGTCCTGTTTTAATTAAAAAAAAAAAATGAAACCATGAACTTGTGTATCTGCCTTCTGATCAGAACCACTTCTCATCATTTGACCTGCAATAACAGCACAGAATTCCTGTGTTAGTTGCCTCCTTTATCTGTGTTTTGCCAGCACTAGTTTTTGCACAGGGTTATTCCTTGCATGTATCTCTCCTATGTAAGAGAGGAAGTAACCCTTCAGCAGTTAAATTAGGGGGTGCAGTTATTAACCCCCAAACTCTGTTTAGGATAGAACTAACCACTGGGAAGAGGAACCAGGCATCTACTGTTTCTGTGGTTCTATTCTAAACAGAGTTCTAGGGTTAATAACTGCACCCCTTAATCCAGCTGCTTAAGGGCTACTTTAAGAAACAGTAATTCTGTAACGTGGTGAGGAAAGTACAGTATATTTAGGCTTTGTAATTTAGGCCTATGGTAGATGTAGGACTGAGCCATTGAGGCTGTAGGTAGGGTAGTTCTGTCCCTTAATTTCAGTCAGCAGATCTTCAATGCTAGAAGGGAGGGAAGAAGAATGGCTGCATGAGTAATACGTGGGCTGAATTTTTTTTTTAAATAACATAAACATCAACTTTCTATTATTCCTATAGATCATGCCCTGATGAAGAAAATAATTGAAAGAGTTCTCATGAATGCTGATGGAACAAATTTGGAGGTATATTTTAGTGGCATTCTTGAACGTTTATGTTTGGTATGGGTAAAGGCATACCAATTTTAGAGGTATGTGCATCTTGAACTAAAATAACTTCTCTCTTCCAGTACAAGTGGCTTCCATCCCCATCCTCAAAAGATGTTAAAAACAAACCTAAGAAAAGAACAGTTGTCTTGGGAAATGGCAGGAAAGGAAAAGCTACAATTCGTATTGGTAATTATAGGTATTTTCTCTGTTTGAAGTGATATACAAGTGCATTTATAAATGTTAATTTCTTGTCCATGGTCATAATTTGTTTAGAGATGAGATTGTTAAAATAGTAAAAACAAATAGTGACAAATTCTTAATGGGTTGCTCATTAAGTTTCTCAGATTCATTTTTCCTTGATTCAGTGTTTTGGAGGTAACTTATTAAACATTACTTTTGCTGTGAGTCAACTTTGTGATGCCGATGATACTGTAGTAAGGTTTATTCCAAGCAGTTGAAAAGTTCAGCAGTTCTTTTGGCTTGTATTCTGTAGAGTTAAAAAACTGACTCTTTCAGCCTGACAGAGAAGAGAGGACCAAGTTTTTAATATTTTGAAATTTTGTCAGTTTCACTATTCTGTTACTAAATACATGTATTCTAGAATCCATCCATCATCTTTTGAAAAATGAAGCTAAAACTGCTTGGATGGTAACCAGTACTCCTTCAGTACAATCCTGTGTACATTTCCTTAGAAGTAAATCCCATAGTGTTCAGTGGTGCTTAGATAATGTACATAGAGAAACAGCCTCATGAGAGGTCAGGGCAGGTACTTGCCCTTCTCTCCAATTCCAGACTTTTCAAGCTGATGCAGAGAAGCAGTGGCTTGTCTTTGATAGAAGGCCATCTTAACCATTGGAGCCTAAGAAAACAGCTGGTGTTTGTTTTACCAGCAAGTGGCAGAAATTGTGCTTAGATTGTCTCTTGCCAAAAATGGCCACTAACTGCAGGGACAATTGGCCATTTTTGGCAAGAGACAATCTAAGCACAATTTCTGCCACTTGCTGGTAGTCTACTCTGTCAAAGGTGGCAGTCGGGCAGATGACCTTGGGTTCATTTTGGCAAGGAGATGACTACAGTGCTCCAAGACCATATAACTGAATTGCCTTATCTTCTTCCTTATCTTAAACAGGGGAGAAAGGCAGGAGACTCTTCTATTACCTTGTGGAATCCCTTCTCCACTAACTGCAGGGATAATTGTCACTCCTTTTCCTGCTCCTTTCAAAGATATAGCCATGTTAATCTGTAGAATCAGTATGTAGAGAGATCTTGCAGCATCTTTGAGACTAACTGAAAGAAAGAAATTGGCAGCATGAGCTTTTGTAGACTTCAGCCTACTTCCTCAGATGCATTTGGAAGAAATAGACTGAAGTCTATGAAAGCTCATGCTGCCATTCTCCTTCAGTTAGTCTCAAAGGTGCTACAAGATCTCTCCTGCTCCATGTTAGAGAGGAAGATGATGGCTTCTTGTTCTGATTGTCAAAAGGGAATGAGCCAAGGCAGCTGCAGGAAATGGAAATATGTACTGCTGTGATAGATTGATAGAATAACTGAATTCTGAAAAATGTATTTTTAGACTGTTCTACTATACAGTGGGTATATTATCTTTAATTGTATGTGACAAAAAAGGCTCATTCTCAGGATTTAATAGTAATTACATTTCTTAGGTTAGGGATAGCTTAAGCTAGGGGTTTTGCAGGTTTTAAAAATTATCATCATCACATCATCCTGCTCTTCTCTCAAGACTGGGACTGAGGGCGGCTTACAACAGGGACAGGCAACCTTTTTGAGACCTGAGCCGGTCTCCCGTAGCCCAGGTCTCGGCTGGGCCGGGGGGGAATGGCGGAGCGCGCACCCCCCCCCGTGCACACTGCTGCTGCTACCGCGGCCGCCGCCATAGCACGCACGGCCACAGCCGCCACGGCGCATGTTGCGGCCTCCATTTTGGAAGTCCAAAACGCGGCCGCGACGTGTTTGCGCATGCGTAAGAGTACTGCGCATGCGCAAACGCGCCGCGACCGCCATTTTGACTTCCAAAATGGCGATCACAGCAAGCGCGGCTGCAAACGCAATCCGATGGCGGCGCGCGGCGGCGGCGATGGTGGCAACCTTCGGCCTGGGCCGGTAAGTCTGGGGCCTGGGGCCTTACCTTAACCGGCTCCCGGGCTGTAGGTTGCCGGTCCCTGGCTTACAACATTAAAAAACAATACAATTAAAAACATACAAAAATAATACATTCTTTAAAAGCTATCTGTTTTGAATGCCTGTCTGAAAAGGAAGGTTTGTGCCTGTTGACGGAAGGCCATCAAGGAAGGGGCCATTCTGGTCTCCTTAGGCAGGGAATTCCAGAGTCTAGTGGTGGCCACAGAAAAGGTCCCCTCTCGTGTCTCCACCAACTCTCCTTGTGATGCTGCTGGAATGGAGAGAAGGGCCTCCCCTGAGGATCTCAGAGCCTCGACCAGCTCATAGGAGGAGATAGGAGTTGCTTATGTGTGGAGTTCCTTGAGATACGGGTTTTGTATCAGAAGAAGGTGGGATATAAATAAAATAAATAAAGAAATAATGTGAAATTTCAGGTGCTGTGGAGGAACTTTGACTTAATAACTCCTTGTGAGTCAGCCACTGTGACGCGTTTAAAGCATAAGGGTATCTATAATATCCTCTAACTTACTTTATGTTATTTGGCTATTTTTCCAACTTCTGCTTCAGTAATCTGGAGACACAGAGGTAAGCATGCAAAATAATATGGCCAGTAAATTTTTGGGAAACAAATGTGCAGACCTCTGTAAGCCCCAAAATACATATTGTTCCATGAAGATATATAGAATTTTGTTGTAAGAATGCTTTGTCATGGAGTGGAAAGACACTAAATTCATTGGGGGTTTCCCCCTTTAAACTTGAGTAAGGACTTTATTACATGGGGAGAATCTATAGTTTATCCCGTACAAATCCTGAAAAAAAACATGTAATTATGTGCAATGATTTCACATAATGTCGCACAAAACCCGTCATTAAAGTGATCAGAAAGTGGTGCTATTCCAGATCTTTTTACTTTCGGGATTTTAGCAAAAATGTATTTGCGATATTACTGTAATTGCGCATTTACTCTAGTGTGAAAGTCAAATTCAGTTTATTCACGCAATAATCCTCCTTTCACTTGTTTTCTGATTTTCCCATGGTTCTGTGGGGCTGCATTTACTTCCTGTTTTGCTTGGGTGACAAACATGCCAGGTAGACATGAGCCTCTCCGCTTTGTCTTTCTAAAATTTCCTGTCCAGTAATATTTAATGGTGCTATGCATCCCTCTGCACATGTGCGAGTATACCATTTCTACTTCATATACGGAATTCGTTCGCTTTTGTATGAAACACAAAAACGGATTCTAATTGCATGTGATATTCATTTGCACAATTAAACACTATTTTCGCTTTATTTTTGGGATGGTTTATTTGTGCTTTATTGTCTCTTTAAAGACGGAACTGGCCCCTGCGTAATAAAGTCCTAACATTAAGCTGTGTAATTGTTGCCTTAAGCAACACTGTCGTCTTAAGTTGATTTACTGGGAAGGAGTCCTAGTTGCCTGTGTGGGACCTACCAGTAATATTTAAGCATGTATAGCAGTGGTTTTTAATCTTTATTGGATAACGGACCCCTTTGAGAATGAAAGCAATGGACTCTCTTCCTAGAGAGATACATTTAAACACAATTTTCAAAGGAACATGAAAGAAAGACAAAAACAGGGTGTTTCATGAACCCCAAAAGGTTCAAGGACCTTAGGTTATGAACCCCTTAGTCTAAAGGAACATTTCTGGTAAGGCTATAATTTTCATGGAGATTTCAGCGAGTGTGCTTTATGGTTGATAAAACCATGGAAAATGTATAGCTATGATTGGATTGATGTATGGTCTATATGGTTGGGTACTTCTTAAACTGGGTTTTCTAATTTAAAAAAAATCATTATCCTCCTCTACAGCATGTTTTTGAACCTAATGAATATGAAAAAGGAATCCCAATAATTTGATTACTTGGGGGAAGTCCTTCAACATTTTACGAACCTATATAGTAGAAAATGGACAGGAAGAGCATTATTGATGTTGCTGGCAGTATTTTTTTCAAGTTACTGTAACATATCTATCAGATGTGAAACATAACAGAATTTGCAGAATTAAAACAGTCTCTGGGTAGATTCAGGAGCACATTTTTCTTAGGTGATTGACATTGGGTTTCACATACATCTCTGAATCTTGAATTTATAAAAAATGTTTACTCCTCTGCAATATCTATACCAATATCTTTTCTTTTCTTGTTGGATACAGGATTTGCTTCAAAAAAATCTTCAAGTCCTGGTAAGACAATGTCATGTGACCAAGACAGCTATGCTCCAAAGCCATTGCCTCCAGGGACACATGGGTTTCTTCCGTGGCGTACTGCTGAACGCGCAAAACAACACAGGTAATATATATTGAAGGCAGTGAGAAAATGCACCATGGAAGTACCAAGGATGGTAACAATGTGTAAGAAACAATTAGGTAATTCTTTGGTAATGCAGGTACATCTTTTCACTGAATGATGTAAACTTCCTTAATTGAGTTTTACTTATAAAATATATATAGTCCTGAAGACTGTTTATTTGCATTCTTACTTATGGGTTGTGTCCACAGCCTAGTTCAGGAAAGGCAACATGGGATAGGCAATGTAGTGCCTTCTAGATATTATGGCTCATTCTTTTCAACAGTTTGAACAATCCTTAACCATAGACATTTTGGCTGGGGCTTTGTGCAGGTCGTAGTGCAAAACATGTACAGGACACCAGGTTGCCTGCCCCATCACTAGGCTAGAGTTTTAGCAGGAAGCTGATGTTTCATACTTTGTCCTTTAATCAAATCCTTGATAAATGAATGGCTTTTACTTTTACATGGCAAATTGTTTAAGCACTTGAATGCCTTGCAGCTTGGCAACAAGCATGACTCATGTATGGGACAGATAGGATTCTTGATATTGCAGGGGCTGTTTTCATAACTCAAGAATCCACTGTGCAGCCAGATGCTGCAGAAGAGGATTTGTGACTAGTTTGGCCTACCTACATAAATAAAAATGTAAAAGACAAGAAAATATATTCTACATATGTTATTGTGAACACAGCTAATTTCTCTTGCCTCATTTTAAGTGGAATTGGGACAGGAGGCCAGAGTTAGCCTGTGTCTTGGTGGTGGAACTTGTATCTGTGAATAGGAGAGTATTTCAAATGAATGTGGGGAACAAGTAAAGCAGAAATAGTTAATGGAACTACATACTTCTTAGTAACGTTGCTGTACTTACACTATATTAGGCAGTGGAGAAGTGGGAAAACAAGACTTTAGACTAGGAAATATTAAGTGGACAATTCAGAGGATGAAATAAGACTGACTTAGAGGTATTTGTAGGCTTAAATCAGTAGACTGGCACTATAAACTTTTCTTGGGCTCTTCTCCCCCACCACCACCTCCTTTATCTTAAACATTTAATTTATTTTTAGAATTTCATCTGGGAAGAAGACCCATGAATTTCCTTTGCAAATCCAGGTAATATGTCTTCTAGAATCAAGTAGAAATCAAGTGTAAATTTTGTGATTGAGTTTGTGAAGAACAATGTGCACATAATTATTTATAATTATAATAATTAAACATAATTATGCATGATTGGAAATAATCTTAAATTTGCCAAGGTAATTTGACATAATTTTTTCACTCAATAACAAATACTTGATCTTGATTTGAGGAAGAGGATGTACCCTTACTTCCAAATCCAAGAAAAGATGCTTCACTGAAGCTTTTACCAGTGTTTGAAAACTACTATATTAACATTTGACTGTATCTCCTGTTCCTGCCTTATGTATCCAGGCTGGCATCCCTGTGAAAGTTACTGTGGAAAGTGGTTCTACATCTGAAACTGAGACAGAAGGTACTGCACAAGATGCTATTTGTGAAACTGCTGACAAAGAATCTCCAGACATAATTAACTTAAAACAGTGTCATCAGTTACAGGTATGGTTACTTAGATTTTATTAAAGACAAATGTCATGTAGTGATGTTTTAGGGCTTGGTAATGTGATTGCCATGTAATTGCTTACTATTCTAAAGAGTTTTAAAATACATGTGTTCAAAAGAGATATGGCAAATTCACACAAACCATGACAACAAGAGCAGATTGACTCTTTGACCAGGAGCTACAATGGGAGAAACTAAGAGAATATGTGCTTTTGCCACAAATACTTGGGTTATTTGGAAATGCAAGGATAGCTAAATTTGGCCATTCTGTGCCTCTTGGGATAGGGGACATGATACAATTGAGAAAGTATTTCTGTGAAACACACAGCTGTATTTCTCAACAGCAACAATTGCCTTTAAAAACTGAAAACTTATTAATGTTCAGCCAAAAATGCTTCTGAATCAACCAAGTTGCTTTTCAGTTAGATTGTTGATACCTAACCCTGTATTGTCCGACTTTGATAGTCAGTACTCCTGATGTTGGGCAGAGATCTTCTGCAGCCCTGATACTTAAGATGTTTATAAAGTGTGAGTGCCTGCTGCTAAAAGCAGGACTCTTTGCATACAAAGCATATGATTTCTATCATTAACCTATGCCTGTTACTGTATGTGCCTGTCTCATTCTGCTTGTTAGTTGAGATTGGTTCCTGGAACTTTTGGAAGTAAACGAATAGCCTCAATGTTGATGTTTTTTTGGAGGTTTATTGAACATTTTTTATTAAACTTTGGTCTTCCCCCAAACTGTGGGCCATTATCAGATAGTATTGTGCTTTTATTGTTTTACTGTCTTTTGGTGCTGGTTTAAAGTACTTTGGGAATTGTGCAGAGGAGAAGTGATGTAGAAATGACAGCAACAGCAATATGCTTGTTTATGCTTTGTGGCTTCTTCCTTTTGACTTTAAAATTCCTGATGAAGAACAAAGTTTACCTAGCAAATTTTGAAAATTGTAAATATAACTGGAAGAAAGTCTGATTTGAGTACAGTGCCCATAGAATGAAACTAGCAAGTGCTTCAACTGACCACTTTTTATTTCTGATAGATGGATTATGAAGAGTGTCAGTTAAGATTAAAGGAAGAACGAAAAGCAAGAGTAACTGCTGAGGAGCGGATAATGGAGGTAGCACACATTTTCTTCCATAGTATTTCATCTTCTTTTAAAAGGAATACTCTGGTTCTATTATAATCGTCTAACAAAAGTCCCATTTTATGTATCATTTCAGCCTTTTTCTCATATAAGCAGAATCTAGATTTTCTAGAACTTAAGTTTTAAGGGTTTTCCAAATTGAGCTCAACAGAGTATTTGGAGCTGTGTTTGTCAGCAGTTTGTCAGCTGTAAAGCAATAAAGAGCAAAGACACAAATGTACAAGGGGGTATTGCAAAGTTTTAATTATCACCTTTAAAAAAATTGACAGAAAAGTTTTTTTGATTTGTAGTTGTTAACTTTTCTCTACATAGTCCCCATCCAGATTTACATATTTTCCCCAGCATTTCTTGACCCTCCAAATACAGTTATTGTAGAAGTCTGCAGATTGTGCTTTAACCACTCTTCCACTTCATGAATGACATCATTTGTGTTGTCAAATTGGTGACCCCGCAACGGATTTTTCATTTCTGAAATAAGAAAGTTACTTAGTGCGAGGTTGGGAGAATAAGGCGGATGCTGCAAGATCTCAAAGCCACATGCCCTTGCTTTGTTAACTGCAGCTTGAGATGAGTGAGCTGGTGCATTGTCAGTTAGGAGACAAATGCCTCTGAAGAGCATACCATAGTGTTTCTTTTTCAGAGCATCTCGCAACCTGTCCAGAAGATGGCTGTAGTATGTGCCAGTGATGGTTTGTCTCTTTGCAAGGTAATCTGTGAGAATGACTCCACGATAGTCCCAAAAAACTGGGAGTATGACCTTCGCTGCTGACTTTTGCACCTTTGCCTTTTTGGGGGGAGGGAAATCAGCATGCTTCCATTCCATGCTCATGGTTTTGGTCTCTGGATCATACTGATAGATCCAAGATTCATCCATGGTTACCAGACAACCAAAAAAATCCTCTTCATCATGTTCCAACTGTCAACATCTGTCACACTGTGTTTGTTTCTGGAAAGGGGTTAGTAAATGTGGAACCCGGTGTTCAGACAGCTTAGACGTGTGCAGTTCATCATCATGAATAATTTTCTACACACTACCATAACTCAGACCAGTTTCATTCATGATCATTTGGATGGTTGCTTGTCTGTCTTCCAGGATTAAACACTCCACTTTCTTCACTGTGGCCACATCATCCATCAATGATTGTCTTCCAGGTCTTGGCTCGTCTATGAGGGACACGTGACCAGTTTGGAAAGTCCTTTTCCACCTCACAATATTGTCATAAGGGGCAATTGTTTCCATAAACTACCATCATCTCATTATGAATTTTCTGGGCACTATTACCTTTCAAATGCAGGAACTTTATAATGCTGTGAGCCTCAGTCTTCTACGTCTTACACTTGTTGTTGCTGCTGTTTTGCACAGAATGCTTTTTTTTCTGCAAATGAAATATTTTTTGCAAAGCAAAGCAAAGCAGCTTCATTTATATACCGCTTCATATCGCGCATGGGATGTCTAAGCGGTTTACAACTGTGAGCTGATTGCCCCCCAACAATCTGGGTACTCATTTTAGCGACCTCGGAAGGAAGCAGGCCTGAGTTGAGCCTCAGCCCTGGCTGGTATTGAACTCGCAACCTTGTGGTACTGGCACAACCTGTAACAAGAATAAAGGATACAAAGAGCTGATTTTCTCAACATCATGCACTTAGGGACCAATGATGACACTGACAAAATTTCATCAATATACCATAAAAACTTCCAGGTGATACTTATTACTTTACGATATCCTCTTGTACAGTAAGATGCAAGGTTTTCCCCCTTCCCACCTGTCTTAGGTGCTTTGAAATCCACTCAATAATGTAACTCCCTATTTAAATAAGTGTGTACTATTTGGGTAGAACAGAGAGGTTAGCTTATTCTGTATTCAGGGCCTTATATAAAGTCTGTGGCATGTGTGTGGCTTATGTGTCCCTTGAGTTGTATGGTGACAATACTTCAGTATATTATCCAAAACATGCTCTCAATATACACTAGACATCTACTTCTCTTTGCCAAGCAGAAAACCCAGAGTCCAAATTTGGTTCCTCTACTTCAGCTCTTCTACATGCTATCTTTCAGATTTAGTTCATGAAGTTCAGAATAAATGCCCCTCTGTGCCTTTAAAAGATTTCTCCATCAAAATCCTGACACATTATAAATCATGAATATACTGACATAATTACATTTTTATTTATTGTTCTGTTTTTATTTTTATTTAATTTTTGTTTTCGTAATCGTAATAATTTTATTCGGTCATTGACCAGTATATAATTTTTGTTTTAAATATAGCTTGCAGAGAATTTTATTTTCCAGAGAACTGAAAAGTTTGCATAGATAAATGAAAATCTCAGAAGTTCTTGTAATGCACTAGTCACAAGTCGCATTTTTTTTATAAGTTGCATAATTTGCTTACCATAGTGTTGAGACATAGCAACTTTTCTCTCACTGCAGTGGTCAGTAATATAAGGCCATTTTAGCCATTTTTCATTTCCCAAGAATTTTCTTGAAAACTGCATATTTGCTGATCAACTCAGGAGATAAATATGACACATGGGCTTCATTTACAATCCTTCAGTCATGGCACCTAAATGTTGCAGCTGTCTAAATTGTGTTTATTGTGTTTTTTTATCTAAGATACTAGGAAGGGGCAAATTATATTGCAAAGCCAAAATGTTAGATACATAAAATGTTGGAACTTTATTCCTGGTACCAGGCGTTTTAAGAAGGATCATTTTCAATTAAAGGAAGTTTGTTTTGTGATTTCTTGTAGCTGGAATTGGAAAATACACGTTTAAGAAATCTCAATTATTCCCTGTCAGAGGTTCTCCATGCACAGTCAGTAGCCAGCACAATTTTGGAAGATGAAGGAGTTTTGGGGAGCATTGAGAGCTCTTTCCAGAAATTTCACGCATTTTTAGATCTTCTTAAAGATGCTGGGTAAGAGAAAGTAGTTTTATCTTTTTGGTTCTTCTTTCTGCAGTTAGTTGTGGTTACAGTTTGTTAGCATAATATAAATTAGAATTATAGAGTTGTAAGGGACTACAAGTTCCATCCAGTCCAATCCCCTGCCATGCAGGAACTCACAATCAAGGCACCCCCTACAGATGGCCATCCAGACTCTGTTTAAAAACCTCCAGAGAAGGAGACTCCACCACACTCCAAGAGAATGTGTTCCACTGTCAAACACCTCTTATTGTCAGGAGGTTCTGCTTAATGTTTAGGTGGAATCTCTTTTCCTATAGCTTGCATCTGTTGTTCCATGTCATATTCTCTGGAATAGCAGAAAACTAGCTTGCTCCATCCTCAGTATGACAACCCTTCAAATATTTAAACAAGGCTATCATATCATTTCCTAATCTTTTGTTCTCCAGGCTAAACATACCCAGCTCCCTAAGTTGCTCCTCAGAGGGCATGGATTCCAGACCCTTCACCCTTTTGGTTGCCCTCCTCTGAACACGCTCCAGCTTGGCAACATATAGAGCTGGTGGTTAATTTGTTCCTGTATATAGTACATTATGCTTTAATTTTTATGTACTTTATGCTTTGAGAACACTTCTGCTAGAGCACTTCATATGCTATGAATGGCACATTCATTTAGATGCTTATGGCTTCTTATATCTTATAGACTTGGACAGCTCGCAGCAATGGCTGGTATAGACCAATCAGATTTTGGCTTATTACGCCATCCCCAAATGACTTCTACTTTAGTCAAACCTGCCATAACACCAAGGGAGAAGTCATTTGAAGAAGAAAGACAAGAACACATGCAGAATTTTAAAGTAAGTTTGTGACCTGTGATAAATACTGCCTGATAAACTGAATGGTTTCTGCTTGTTTTTCTGTTTCACCCTGCAAGCCTTTCCACATGCTTTTTCTTTCCCCTTAGGAATCGTTGTAAGTACTCTTGAAAAGTTACTGTCCTATACACTTGTTACTGTGCTAGGGGCTGACAACACTTTTGCTCCTTTTGCTTCTTGCATTCTATACTGGGCAAGAACTAAGGTTTGAATGCTCAGTTCCTCTTCTGCCAGGCTGCATTTGACTGCATCCATTTGCTTGTCATCTATGTTGTTTATGTCAAATGTGTTTACCAGCTGACTGCTTGTATACAAAACTACTTTTGTAAGTTCCATGGCCAGAAACTGTGCTTCACACACTTCCCATACATTGATCTCTCTTCAGACCTCACAATATCAAACTCTTTTTTTTATGATACCCAAAGAAAACTCATGACTACAAGGTTTGCAGTGATAGGCTCAATGATCTGGTACAGCACTTGAAAAAAAGAAACCACATTACCTTGTAAATGTGGTAGAAGTCCTTATGGATGTTCAAACATATCTGTACTTAACACTTCTAAATAATACTTGATTTTGATTTTACTTAGCATGCACATAGAGAGAGAGTCTCATAGCTAGGGGAATAGCCATAAAAAGAATTGATCAAATGTGCTGACTGGTTATTAATCCAAAAATTTTACTTGACCAGTCAGCACATTTGATCAATTAGTATAAATTGACTGAGAGTATCTTCTTACAAATAATGCTAAGCACAGTGTCTAGTCTCATCCTGATACTGGTAGAAATTACTAGTTGTATGTTTTTTATATATTAGGAGAGATTTTTCCTCTTTTCTTTTCATTTCTCCTGACATAGGGAAAGCCACAAAGAAAAAAGTATTTAGCTGATTTAGCATGCTTTATCATAAAAAATATCCAATCTAAAAATGCTTGTTATGTCATAGCTGTAGATAGGCATTGCTAAAGGAGAGGTCACATAATGTTTCATGAGAAACAACAAAAAATCCTGTGACACTTTCTACATTAACACTGTGATTATAGCATTAGCATTCACAGACTATATAATGCACCACATCAAATGTTTGAAGTGTTATCCAGAATGTCAGATTATGTATATGGCACATAAGATTAGATTGGCGGTAGAATTGGAGACAGTGAAGAGGTATGGAAATTAAATGCAGAAAATATTGACAATGAGAATTGCATTGTTAAAGGTGTTAGCATTCTCTTAGCATTCTCTGGATAAAGGACCAATCCACCACATATGGGTTTATCTCCATGTAGCAGAAGTTCGAAGCAGGAGTCTTAAAATATTTTTCTCTCTATCTGTCTCCCAGTCTCTCCCCTTCCACCCTAATCTTTTGAAGTTTGTTTTTACTCCATAAGGGAGCTGACTGGATTTATCTTTCTTCATTCTAGAATGCTGGTTCAGTTGCTCATCCTGGTGCTATCAGCTTCCAGACAGATTTAGGTCCATATCAAGTTGCAAATAATGCCCTACCTGCTGCAGCAAACACACAAGAACTTCAGGTCATTGATCAGCCCCAACAGAGCTTACAGCAAGAAGTTGAAGATAAAATTGATAGCTGGAGAATGGAAGAGAATGCATCAAAAGCTCGCATGGCAGTATCTTTGGAGAAGAGCAGCCATCCTCTGCAGTTAGAGGCAAAAGATTCTTCTATGAGGCAACCAGTTGCTACTCAGCGTTCAGTCTCTGATCCCAGTATAGATGTGTACAGTGGGTACAGTAATAAATTCAGCAGCCTTTCTGGTGAAAATAGTAAAGTTTCTTCAAAAAGACTTCCCTATACATCAAGCTTTGCTGCAGGAGATCAAAGTCAAACTGACCCTTCTAAAAATGAAACAGTGGGCTCTGATTCTGACATACAAGAAAGCATTCATTCAGTGGGAAGCATTTGAAACCTTGGTTCCTAGTGGGTAGGCCAGTCAGTGGGTGAGGCTTTTGGGAGAAATGCATTCTTCAAAAGTTTTGTGCCGCAGACTGCTTATGCTTGATGGATCTACTTCACATGTCTTTTTCCTATGTAAATTTTAGCAATAATACTTTTGGCAGCATCCAATAGGATTGATTATTTTTCTTTTAATATGCTTTTTAAAAAATAACAATAAAGGATCTCATGTGATTCAGGTAAGAGTTGTGTACAGTGTTCAAATTATACCTTGGTGAGTGAATAAAAGTGGTTTCTTGGTATCTGCTGGGGTTTGGTTCAAAGACCTCCCCCATGGATACCAAAATCTGTAGATGCTCAAGTCCCATTATATACAGTGGCATAGCAAAATGGTGTCCCTTATATAAAATGACAAAATCAATGTTTGCTTTTAGGAATTTATATTTTTAAAAATATTTTCAAACCATGCATGGTTGGATCTGTAGATATCGAGGGCCAACTGTTATTTACTATTCCTCAGTCTAGTAACTTTGATGACAGATTTAATGAGCAATTTTACATAGTGTATTTCTTCACAAACTGAATTTCCATTCCATATATCTGTCCCAGCATGAATAATTTATCTACAGTGGGGTTGCCCTTGAGAATGCTATCTATGTTTCAGTGACAACAGCACAGCATTTACAGAGACTTTGGAGCTGTCCACACTGCAGAAATAATCCTGTTTGACACCACTTTAACTGCCATGGCTCAATGCTATGGAATTCTGGGAATTGTAGTTTTGTGAAACATTTAGCCTTCTCTGTCAGGTAGCTCTGGTGCCACAATAAATTACAGTTTCCAGAATTCCATAGTATTGAGCCATGGCAGTTAAAGAGGTGTCAAACTGGATTATTTCTGCAATGTGGATGCAACCTTTAACTGCCTGCCCTACAGAATCCTGGGATTTGTAGTTTTGTGAGGCACCAGAGCTCATTCATAGATCAGGATGTCTGGATGGGACCATGACAGTTAAAGTGGTGTCAAACTGCTTTATTTCTGTAAATACATCTTAAATACACTAAGATAACTTGTGAAACTTGACTAATATTTTTTTAATAAATATAATACTTTTTTTAAATCTGAGAGGTAGCATTTACATAGTACCTTTGGTATGTCAGATGTAATAGCATTTTTACCTTTGCTTAAGTCAGGAGTAGGGAATGCCTGAACATTGCTCGATTTGCAGCTTCCGTCGTAATCCCACCATTCTATCATGTAGTGTAGAAGATGAAGCAAGTTTGTTTTCTACTGCTCCAGAAATGTAGATGTGAACTATTGTATTCAGATTACAAGAAAAAAGAATCCACCTAAATATGAGGAAGACCTTCCTGGTGGTAAGAACTGTTCTGCAGTGACTGCCTCAGAAGGTGATGAACTCTGCTTCTTTGATAAGTCTTTAAACAAAAGTTTTGGATGGGCATCTTTCAGGAGTGCTTTAATTTTCTATTTTTCCATGGCAGATTGGACTAGGGCTCTGTGTTCCCTTCCAACTCTGATTCTTGGTCAGGTTATTCCAGCGTCCAGAGCTTCTTGATTTTATTAGCCAACCTAATTATCAAATGACAATTTGTCCCTCAAACTCCATCTTTAACACAATAACCAAAACCAGACTCTTAATTGCCAAAATGGTTATTGAACTGGGTTTTTGTTTTTGATTAAAAA
The DNA here is from genome assembly GCA_020142125.1 of Phrynosoma platyrhinos. NCBI lineage: Eukaryota > Metazoa > Chordata > Lepidosauria > Squamata > Phrynosomatidae > Phrynosoma > Phrynosoma platyrhinos. Next base: position 212,099,523 of record CM034708.1, on the reverse strand, counting down.
TTCTGTCTCTGGAGTAGCCTCTTGCTGTCTGTGCTGCTTGGGACTGATAGGCATTGCAGTCCACTTTGGAAGTGCTACGTGTTCCCCACCTATATAGGGCTCACATCCTTCAGTTCTTAGTTGCTAATGGGTTACCATGATGGCATTAACATTACTATGAGATTTTTATCATGGTTGCACTTCCTTTGTTTCACAGTCTGTTATGGGTGTGAGTTTAAACAAGGCACTCTGCTCCTTCATATAGCATAATTATTGTTATTGTGTGTGCAAGCACTGGTAATTATATTCCTGGGGGCAGGAGGGAGAGGAAACAAAGCTGACCTTGATAGTGGTGGTAGAGAAGCTGCAGGAACTGTTTCCTACTGACACACAGAGCTGTTCTCAGAGTAGGTGAACATCCTTGTCCTTATCATTTAGATTCTACAAGATTGTTGTTGTTTGTTGTTAACTAACCGAGAGAGTGTGACTTGCCCAAGGTCACCCAACGGGGTGTACATGGCTAAGCTGGGAATTAAATCCACACCACAAACTTGGAACAATTACTAAGGAAGGTAAAAGAATAAAGTGCAAAAGCAGGTTTACTGCTGAACGTGAAATAAAAATGATGACCACAGAGGATCTACATAAATTAAACCTAGGTTCAAAACACACTGCAGAAATAATCCAGTTTGAGACCACTTTAACTGTGCTGGCTTAGTGCTAGGGAATCCTGGGAATTGTAGTTTGTTTTATTCTGTTTTATCCTTGATTTTTGTACAGTGCTGTGTACACCAACAGCGCTCTAGAAATAAACTTTAATAATAAATAATAATAACCTCAAGTCATGGGGATCCTGTGAATGAGAAATCTCCCAAGTCCCTCTATTCTCAACCTCTGCTCAAGCTCAGGTTCAGGCCTGTGACCTTCTTAGTTGAATCTAGCTATCTGGCATGCAGTCTTCCTCTCTTTCTACTGCTTTCCACCTTTCCAAGCATTATTGTTGTTTTTTCCCCCCAGTGAATCATGGCTTCTCATGATGTAGCCAAAGTATGACAGCCTTAATTTTATCACTTTGGCGTCTAGGGAGAGTTCATTCTGATCAATGTCTGATCCAAGGTACAGGAAGTTTGATTTCTTTATTGTCTAGGGTCCAAAACACACTGCAGAAATAATAC
>CM034708.1:211983713-211996451 GCA_020142125.1 Phrynosoma platyrhinos | reverse complement strand
CCGTGCGGTCTCTTCCAACTCTATGATTCTATGATTCTATGATTCCTCTTGAATTGATCTTACTGGACTTCTCAGAGAGGGGAAAAACACATGTTTAAATATATTGTCCCTTACTTATATTCCAAGGGTGGGCAAGTGCATGGGTGTCAGAGACCAATTCCTTCCCAGTGCCCCCTTCCCCTTTGGGCCATACTACCCACAAGCCCAAATACCACTGTGTTCCTCTGCAGTCCCTCTCAACAGTATTTCTATCACTATTTTGAGGGGAGCTGCAAAGGAAAATGAGATATCTGGGGGAAGTATGGGGGTTCTGGGCTGGTTGTGGTGGTGGGTAGCAAAATATGTTTGTGTTTTTATACATTTAGGGGTCTTTCTGTGTGGTTTGGGAATAAATATTGTGCTGTTAGGAAGGGTTGATAGATTTTGGTGGACTGGTGGGGGGACTTCAGCTTACACAAAAGTGGGGCTCAAGGGCCACATGCAGGCTACAGGATCTAATCTGTCTCCCCTTGCTGCATTCCATAACTAACTGCAGCAATGTATTCCAAAGGTCTAATGCTTGTGCCCTGAACATTTCTAATGCCCCAGGAACTCAAATAATGAGACTGTCCTATTGTTAGACTATAAGCAAACTTTACATCTTTATTGCTGATACAGTTGATCCTCTCCTTGCCATTTCTGAAAGCAACTCTCATGAAAGCGGGGCGGGTGGGTGTTAACAGAGAGTCATAAGCGATTTCCATAATATTTCCCTCCTTATTTTCCTTTTTCTAGTTTTCCATTGCACTGAACCAATTTGTCCAGGAACAGAATCTGAAAGATCTCAAAGTCTGGACCAGCCAGTTGAAGAGGACAATCCAGACAGCAGAAGCTCTTGACCTGCCCTACGAACAGTGGAAGGCCTTGAATGAAATTGATGCTGTAAGTATTGGGTTCGTTGGCTTGCAGGCTTGGCAGTGAAATTCTGATGGGAAGCAGAGGTTGTCCTCCTTCCAGGGTTTTGGTCTTGAAGGAACCAATGGAAGATGTCAGGACCTAAGTAGCCTATGGCTGCTGCCACATTGGAATTCTAGGATTTGTAGTTTGTTGTGACACCAGAGCTCTCTGACAGACAAGACTAAATATCTCACAAAAGTACAAATCCAGAATCCATAGCATTGAGCCATGGCAGTATCAGACTGCATCAATTCTTCAGTGTAGATGCAGCCTAGACTATAAAACAATTGGAGATGGATGCCTTAATCTCCCCATCTCTGCTTGAAGGGGTGCCATGGCAGCAGCAGGAATATTTCTGTTTGCTTTTTACAGGGTGTATGTGAAGAGATGACCTATGATGAAATAAAGGAGAAGTATCCTGAAGAGTTTGCTTTGCGGGACCAGGACAAATACTATTACCGTTATCCATCAGGAGAGGTATGTCCTGTTGAAGGAAGGACTAGTAGTTATTACAGCTACAGCTGGTAGTTGTAAAGTATGTCATTAATCAGCAATAAAACAATATTCTTTGTTTCAATATTCAATATTCAGCTCTGCAGCTGCTGTAGTATAATACCTAGTCTTCCTCACCATTGGTTATTCTGCTTGTTGAGAATTGCAGTCCTACAGCATCGAGAGGGCTGCATCCTTTATGCCAAAGAAATAAATAAGATAAAATAAATAAATACAAGTAATCCTGGTTATAAAATACTCTCCCAATAATTGTTCCTGGTACAGAAATAGTGGTGTGTATTCAAATATGAAGGGTATCTTTTTTTCTAATTCTTGTTTTTGAATGACGAGGAAAGGGCTGTGTAGGTTTTAACATTTTATTATTTTTAAATTTTATTTTGCAGACCTTAATACTTTTTGCTCACTTTCCTGGCAATTATTCATTTTTGGCTTCCTGGTCTCTTCAAAATCTTTAATATGTGGCATGGTCCACATCAGGAGAAGAGCCATCTCAGTTTCCTTGTCAGCCTAATTTGGCTACAAGTTCTTCTGCCTTCTGCATCATCTTGATCTGTGCGTTGTCTTCTTTCTTCTCCTGCAGTCCTACCAAGATTTGGTGCAGCGTCTAGAACCGGTCATCATGGAGCTGGAGAGACAGGAGAATGTCCTCGTCATCTGTCATCAGGCCGTCATGAGGTGTCTTCTGGCCTACTTCCTTGACAAGAGTGCAGGTGTGTGCCCTCAAGACATTCCAGCCCTTGGCCAGGTGTCAATAGCAGCACCTATCACTCTTTTAAACTCTTAGGCTGTAATCCTAAGCACTGTCACCAGGGATTTAGAATAATAGAATCCTAGAGTTGGAAGAGACCACAAGGGTCTTCCAGTCCAATCCCATTCTGCCATGCAGGGAGACAAAATCAAAGCACTCCTGACAGATGGCCATCCAGCCTCTGTTCAAAAATCTCCAAAGAAGGGCACCCCACCACACTGGGAATATGTTCCACTATCGAACAGCTCTTACTGCCAGGAAGTTCTTCCTAATGTTGAGGTGGAATCTCTTTTCCTGTAGCTTGCAACCATTGCTCTCAGTCCTATTCTCTGGTGCTGCAAAAAACAAGTTTCTTCCTTCTTATATATGACATCATTTCAAATATTTAATTATGGCTATCACGTCACCTCTTAACCTTCTCTTCCCCAGGCTAAACATGGTTTCCAGATGGTTTAGGTGTATATTCCTGCTCAGCATTGGTTTGGATTAGATATTTATTATATCCCATCTCTTTCCTGAGCCATGACCAAAGGCGGCTAGATTGCGTTTGGGATATCTTCAAACCTTGTGATTCTGAGTAGTGGGTTTTGCAACAGAGTTAGAAGTAAGAAAGAGTATCATGTACAGGGTTCTTAGAAAGGATTCCAGACATCTTTTTTTTGGGGGGGGGGGATATTGAACCAATCTCAAAATCAGTCAGAGGAGACCCTTCCAGTATCTAAAGCAACTATTAAATCAGTTGCTGTGTTTAAAAAGCCTTTCATTGTCAATTCAACCTTATTGCAAAGGCAACCTTAATCCCTTCTTAATTTCTACAAAGCTGCTGAATCAGACCTGTGGTCCACCCAAAGCTTGGGGAATGTTACTTTTTTTCTTCTTTTTGCATTGTAACTCCTAGCATCCTCCACCTAGCATGGCTGAAGAGGTTCTGGAAGTTGCAGTCCAAAAAAGTAACATTTCTGAGCTTTGTACTGTCTACTCTCCTTGCATGGCAGGGAAATGGACTGGATGGCCCTTGTGGTCTCTTCCAACTCTATGATTCTATGTTTCTATTCTGATGGACTACAGATCAGTGAGGCCCCTTTATCTTCAGTCCTTCCCTGGTTCTGCTATCTTTCTTTCATATAACCCAACCCATCTATAATCCATCCCTTATAGATGGATGCAGGGACTGAGGTGTTGCTGAGGGGACAACATCTTGTGAACTTGCACACTCTTTTTAATAATGACATTGCCTTCTAGTGGGCATTGTGCCTTGGAAATAAAGGATTGTGCTTTCATGGGTGGAGGTAGGACCAAAAATAGGATAGGATAGGGGGAGTGAAAGGCAATAATTAAATACTTGTATCTCTACAAAGCCTTCCGCAAACCTGTTATGCAGTGCCTGGGGCTGATGGGAGGCACCGCATAACAGGTTTGCGGAAGGCTTTGTAGAGCCTGACAGTTGTAATTTGTCTGTGACCTGCGGGATAGATTTCTCTGTCTAGTTGATCACTTTGTTGTCTTGCCTTTTTTCTCCCCCAGAGGAAATGCCTTACTTGAAATGCCCCCTTCACACAGTGCTGAAGCTGACCCCTGTGGCCTATGGTGAGTCTCCCTTTCTCTTGCAAACCTTTTTCATAGCCAGGTATAACTGAGATTGCAACCCAGGGATGAATGATTTACCCTGAGCCTTAGATGGTCAAGGCTTTCAGAACCTCTAACTTTGGGGGGTTGCAGACTGCCAGAAATAGTGCAAATTGAGTCCACTTTTAGGGTTAGGGTTAGTGCTAGGGAATCATGGGAATTGTTTTTTTTTCCCTGAGACATTGAGCCTTCTCTGTCAGAGAGCTCTGGTGCCACAATAAAATACAGTTCCCATGATTCCCTAACCCTAACCCTAAAAGTGGACTCAATTTGCACTATTTCTGGCAGTCTGCAACCCCCCTTTGTCTCCTATGAAAGTATACTTTTCTAGCCCTCATTGTATGATTGAGGTAAGCTTTAAAAAGACAACAATAGAGTGTGTCAAAGGGTGAGGGACAAACCAGAGCAGCTGATGAGCGGGAGATCTACTGGTTGCCACAGTGCTGTGTTTTCTTCACATTCCTCCTCATTGATGCGTGCTGTAGCACATTCCTAAGTACCTCCCTGTTGTTCACCCAAGGATTTCTCTGAGCACCCTGCCAGCTTCCCTGGTCTGCCTTTTCCAAAGTGCTGTGTGCACAACCGTCCTACAATTAGTGGATTCAGATGGTGGCTTCTTGGGAACTTTTGCTTTTAGTTTAAAAGCCAAGCCTCCAGCTCTTATGCTGTGGCTGTAGAAATATATTTAGATGAGGGTAGGCAGCGTGGGGTGGAATTTCCAAAGCCAGAAGGGTGGCTGAAACCACTGGCAACCCAGTGGTAAGTCAGAAATGACTTGAAGGCACACAACAACACAACATATGCATATACACACATACACAGGAATGTTCACATAATTGGCTTTTTCAGCAATTTAGATAATTCAGATAGTTTATGTATATATTTCTGTTGAATGCAAAGTCCTGAGCATTACCTCATCCTCTTATTTAATTTCATTTGCAGTTAGGACAGAGGGCTTAGCCCATGAAGCTTGGCCTGTGTTTCACTCAAATGAATTTTCACGTCTTTTGCTCCTGTCGAAGTCAGAAACAACATACCATTCCTTGACTCTAGCACAAATGGGTGTGTCAGACAGTGCTTGTATGTCCTTTAATTGTTGGGGCTTTTCACTTGATTAAAGGAAATGTAGTGGGTTTAGTTTTAATCCAGTGATTTGTTGTTTTGGTTTCTCTGTGCATTGTTATATGGATTTTAAAAAAAAATCATTAAATGATTTATCTTTCTTTGGTTGTCATGTGAGAAGGGGCAAATCCTAATTTTAAGATGATAATATCATCACCATCAGCTTTATTTATACCCTATCTCTTCCCCAAAATTGGAACCAAAAGCAACATACAATTTAAATCAGGTGCAATATAGTTGAAAACATTCAAAAGGCAACATTAAAATAGAATTCAACTGTTCACACTATTAAAACAATTTAAAACATAGACAGCATCTGCATGGCAGAAATAATGCACTTTGACCCTACTTTTAACTTCCATGCCCCAAGGCTATAGAAGTCTGGGATTTGTAGTTTTGTGAGCTATTTAGCCTTCTCTGTCAGAGCTCTGGTGCCATAACAGACTATACAGATCGCAGGATTTCATAGTATTAGCCAAGTGGTGTCCATCTCTGCAATTCAGATACAACCACAGTGAAAAACAGATCAATGAGATACCCTTTCCTTCTCAGATTTCTGAATGCTTGAATCAAAGAATAATTAAATTGCTTCTTAATAATCTATCTGATTTTAATTAATTTTTGATAAAAGTAGCCTTGATTAGTATTCCCCCCTCAGTGTAATTATTTAGCTGAACATTGAGACCCAAGTAATTGACCATGTTCTGCATCTTTTCTTTTTGTCTCACCCTTCCTGAAGGTTGTAGAGTTGAATCCATCTTCTTGAATGTTGAAGCCGTGAACACTCACCGGGATAGACCAGAGGTGAGGGGCCTCTGCCCTCCACTTGGGCCTTCATCCCCCCAGCCCTGTGTACATGGAAAGGACTTGGGTAGACACCTGAGTTTTAGAAAAACATTCAAAGACGGATTCCCTTTCGTTGTAAGCAGTGTTTTTTCCCCTGACAGTTTATGGTGGAAGGCTGGTGGTAGTAGCAGCAATAGCAGTAGTAGTAGAATAACAATAGTAGCAGCAGCAGCAGGTAATACAAAAAGATCATGTTTAGTAGCTCTTTCTGGGTATCTGAAATGTCTTGTGTTAAAGGTTGAGTCTCCTTTATCTGGAATTCCAAACTATTCCAAAATGCAAAATTGTCTACATGGTTGGCTGAGATAGTAACACCATTACCTTCTGATGGTTCAGTGTACACAAACTTTGTTGCGTGCACAAAATTATTGAGAATATTGTGTATAAAATTCCTTTTAGGCTATGTGTATAAGGTGCATATGAAACATAAAAGAATTTTGTGTCTAGACTTAGATCCCATGCAGAGGAGCAGGATGATGATGATGATGATGATGATGATCATGATGATGATATTATTATAATATCTCATATATCTGCATATATATGCAGATATTCCAAAATCTGAAATCCAAAACACTTCTGGTCCCAAGCATTTTAGATAAGGGAGACAACCTGTTCAAGGAACTAAACTGGGGTGGGCATCTTGCGTCAGGCTGAATGTGGACCCTCATGACACGGGGAACATCAGTATGTGAGAGAACCAGTATGTCAGAGGGCCAACTTCATGTCTAGCTGGACATATAAACTGGGTATATTTTAGTTTATACAGAGAAGCATTCAGCACCAATCCACCTCAGATCTGAATGAGGATTGCCAGACCAGGACTATCCCAGACTGAGTTTTCAGGGCCAAAAACTGGGACCTAGGGCTGATCTCTCATGACATCACAGGAGGTGGGCTCCAGTGGTGGTACAAGGCTGATGTCAAAAGGGCCAGCATTTTGTGATGTTAAGGAAAATATGTCCTTGACCATAAACTACAGTTGCACAGGTATGCCATTCAGGTTTTTCAAAAAAGGCACTACAAATCTAACAAGCCAGGAAGATAGATAGATGTGCATACTTTTCAAGATGGCACTCTCACCCTAAGGTTTCTTTGTCCGGGTTGCAGAAGTATGGAAGGCCCTAAGACTCAGGGCCAGACCCTGAGATCTGGTAATCCTAATCTGAACAGTAAACCCTACATACAAGATCGGTATCCTGAGGAGCTAGGCCACTCCAAGTTTGAAAAAAGTTTTCTTCTAGGTCCTCATACAATCCCCTTGACACACAGTTTGCCTCTTGGCTTTCTGGCCCATTGCATGAGGTTTGCTTTTAATTGATTGATGAAGTCCTTGGAAACCCATGCCATCTCATACTCCTCCTCTGAGAGCAGTCTAGAGCATATGCATTATTAATAATAATAACACTACAAATCTCAGAGAATATGGAGAATTCCTGTATTTGTTTGATACAGGGATTATTGACTCAAGTTCTGGGAAGGGGCTCCTTGCTTGCTTGAAATGCCTTCAGTAGCCACTGGGAAGGGCATTTGAGGCTGTGATAGCATATGGTGTGGGTGTTGGAGGCACAGGTACGCAGTGAGGGAGGGGAAGGTATTACTGGATTGCCTAAAGAGAGTTGCCCTTTCAGAGTCCTGATGTATGAATGATGTATAAATTGAGACCTCATGCACACTTGGGGCCAGAACTAGACAAGAGTTAGCCAACCTTCTTCTTTACCTGTAGCTCTTTCCCAGCAGTGAGTGAAAAGTGATGTAGGAGGTCTAGTGTTTAGTACCGGAAGGGGCACTTGAGTGAAGGATGCTGAAGTCTCTCCAAGCTGGCTCCCACCTCTCTCTAGTCATTCTCTTCTTCTTCAGAAACATACACATTGGAGGCCCATCACAAGAAATGATATCCCAAACGTAGACTGGGTTGGTGGGAGGTTATCTTTATTCTTCAGCCCTTGAAAGGTCCTAAATTGCGACTATTGGAAGCCATGTTAGCAGCAGGGCTTTTTCTTTGACAGCCCCTTGCCAGATGGAACTCCCTCTTTTGTAAGGCTCACTTGTCTACTTTTCTTCTTAAGTTTTAGAAAGGTGGTAAAAGTCTCATGTACCCTGGTCAGGTGTCAAGGGCATTGATGTAATGACTGGTTTCGTGCTGTATTTGTCATGTATGAAGGAATTCACTGTGTTGAATGTTCTTTTAAAATGATTTAACATTGCTAGCTATATTTGAAGGCAAGACTGTGAATCTGAAGTCAGGAGGCAAATATATAACACTAGGTTGCCAAATTATGTTTTGAGGCAGGGATTTTGGAATTTGGCTAGGGCTTTTCACCTTCTGAAATACATCCAGTATGTCTTCATTCAGCATGTCTTTGCATCGTGCTAAAGCATTAGGTTCTCGATTATAGAGGCCTTTATACTTGCTTTCTTCAGAGGTCCAAGAGAGACTTTGAGATTGATTCCAGAACGTCTTCATTCCTGGCCTCACATTACTGCTTTAAAAAGTATGCTGAGTCTGTTTGTATGTTTGTGTTTGCGAGAGAGATTGCTGTTAGGAGATTTCAGTAGTAGTAACTCCTCGTCCTTGCAAAGTATCTCCCAGTTTTCCTGATCTTCACCTATTTTTTTCCTTTTTGTTTGGTATGTTTTGGCCAATCCAATTAACCCATCATGTTTTTTTTAAAAATAAAACTGCTTTCTTCATAACTTTCGCCTTCGTCCTCATTATTACTTTTTATCTTTGTCTCGCTCTAATTTAGGATGCAAAGAAGGGACCTAACACCCTCATGAGACGCAATAGCGTTACCCCTCTAGCGAGCCCAGAGCCCACCAAAAAACCTCGCATCAACAGCTTTGAGGAGCATGTGGCCGCTGCTGCTTCTGCTGCCCTGCCCATCTGTATGCCCCAGGAAGTACCCACCCAGCTGCCTGGACAAGTTGGTTACATTCTTTTGTTGGTGGTTTTCTTTTGTTTGTATGGTGGTTGTGGTGATGGTGGAGTGTTGTGGCTGTTGTCATTGCATGTTTGTACCTTCTGTTGCTTTAAATCTTGGGAGGTAGTACTTTGGTATGGCTTGTTCCATCTTTTTTTAAACGGCAGTACTTTCTCTGAGATCACAGCCAACATCATTTTTTGCATTCCTCTCCTTCCACTAAAAAAAAAAAAAAGTAGTAAAAGACTTTATAATTTTAAAAAACATCTTATGTTAACCTTTAAAAAACAGTCAGATTGAGCATACCCTCCTGTGTTTTGAGCTTGGTTGTATGGTGGCATATGCTTAGTGAAGATAGGTCATGCGCAATGATCAGAAATAGGTTCAGTCTGGCCTTTGGACTTTGGAAATAACACATGTTTAAATAATGTCTCATTTAATTGTCTTTCTGCTCCAAACCTTCCTACCTACACCCTCATTCCATAATTAAAAAAATTAATATCAATGTAAGTCTGTTGATATTATAGCAATGTCTCCTGGTATCATTAGCATAGCTACTTGAAGAAAGCAATTTTCATTTCTGTATCAGATGCATTGCCTCTATGAGCATTGGATTTTGACTCCCAGCTGTCGAGAAGAGCTGGATAAGAGTACCAGAGCACCCTGAGCGTCTTTGGTCTTTTCTGATTTTGGTTAGAAATAGGGTTAGACATGGCTGGTACTTGGGTAGGAGACTGTCATCCGGCACCAGGGTTTTCCCATATGGGACCCAAAGTGGTTTATACTGTACATAAAAGCAAAACAGCTACTACAACTCGTAATACATTTTTTTAAAGCATTGAACAACGATCCACTTAAAAAATAGTAGTTCAGAACAGTTGAAAACACATTAAAAACCTATTATATTTTAAGAACCAGCACATCTGTTGCACTAACCCAACCAACTGGAGGCTTGTTCAAATAAGAAGGGCGAAAAAAGAGCAAAAAGGGGCCAACCAAGCTTCCTTCGATAGATCGTTCCATATCCTGGGAGCAGCCACTGAGAAGGCTCTCTCCTAAGTCCTCACCAGATGTACTCCTGATGTTGATGGGATCAAGAATTGAAACTCTAGTAGGCTGCTAGGCAGAGAGCCAGTGTGGTGTAGTGGTTTGAGCATTGGACTATGACTCTGGAGACCAGGGTTCGAATCCCTATTCAGCCATGAAATCCACTGGGTGATTCTGGGCGACTCATATTCTCTCAGCCTCAGAGGAGGGCAATGGCAAACCCCCTCTGACGAAACTTGCCAAGAAACACTATGAGAGGCTTGCTTTTGGGTCACCATGAGTAGAAAAAGACTTGGCTTGTATAGGGAGAGACAGTCTTTCAGGTGATTTGAAAGCCAAACCTATCAGTCAAGCATGAGCATGAAGTGGGACAGTCTCTAGTCTCTGTTGGTAGTTAAACTCCATGTTTGAGAAGTTCCACACGCCTCTGCCCAACCTCTCCATATTCTTGTTGGGCCATCTCTGTACTAGGGATCTAAAATGGTGGAGGCTGCTGTTCTGACATTTTGTGACCTTTGAGCATGAATGTGGGTAGATGCGAAAGCTGGATGGCTTTGTGTCTCTTGATCTGTCTTTTCCCTGGCCATCTGATTAACCCTTCTCCCTGGCCTTTCTGTTTCCTACCATGAGAACCAGCTTTGCAAACCATACTGATTTCTTTTCCATTCTTCTCCCCCCCACCCTTTGTCTCTTTACAGCCTTTGCTGGGAAAGGCCTGCCTGTAAGTATCCTCTTGCGGGTTGACCTCTTTCTTTCCCGACTGCCGGCCTTTCTCTTTCCTTCTGCACAAGTGGATGATTGGCTTTTCACACTCATCTTGCACCACTGTTGATAATCTGGGAAAATTTTCTCTTTCTGTTGTGCATGCAAAATGATGGATTTGACCCTATTGTGACAGAGTATTGTCTAATTGCAAAATCCTGTCATATACTGAGGGGAGAAATATAATACTTTATATGTTAAATATCTTGCCTGGTGCCGTCTTTTCTAGAAGGACACCAGCTTGTACAGTATGTGATTTATATTCAGAAGAGTAGAAGTTCAATCAGGAGAGGATCTCTAGACAGGCTGTATAAAGAATTGTCTGAAACTGTAGAGAATTACCAGGCAATCTGTATAATACAGACTGAGCTAGATGAACCAATGGACTGACAACATGTTTTTGATCTGAGATCTTTCATTCTATGCCTACTGTCCATACTGGTTGGGAATCACAGGAGTTTCCATTCAGTGTATTAGGAGAGTATCAGGTTCACAATGGCTGATCCTTTAGCTGTGAAATAAAATCTAGGTAGAGATCTGAGGCAACCCTATGAAAGGGTTGCATGAGTCTGAAGTCAGTTTGAAGATGCATAACACCAACAATCCTGATGTTTCTGAGGGGGGATGCAACTATTGATTTTTAGCTGGATTTATTTCCCAGCCATGGGTGGCTTTTGCAGCCATATTCCCTCCTCTGATAAAAGAAAAACTGGCAATATGGTTGGGAAGGATCTCTTCTTGCCAACCTTGCATTGCTCCTGTCACTAGGGAGGCGAGAGTAGAGGGTTAAATACATCAGTGGTTTGTCCTGGAGATAAGGCAGATTTTGTATTTTTGATTTCTGGCTTAGATGAACTTTTCACTTTTGAAACATAGACCACCTTGCCTTGGTGATGGAGAAAATTCCTCCCATTGCTGCATTTGTTTTAGATAGTTTTGCTGCAAGGCCACTCTCCTTCACCACCTTTCTCTCTTTTCCCTTTTCACGCTGAAAGACGCTCCCTTTGTCACATTTTCAACCATTTTGCTTTATTAATATTTCCAAGGTAACTGGTTTGCTGCTCTGCGTGTTGTGCTTTCCCTAAGCCTACCCTCGGCTCATTGAAATAACATTTCCTCGAGATGATTTCTGCCTTGGCTTTTTCTTTTTTCTTGTGTTTGTGTGGGGGAGGAGAGAGAGGTTAGTGGAGGTGGAACTTGTATTTTTTGGTAATGCACAAGTGAGAACAGGGAGTCCCTTTCAGCGGCTGTGTCCCTTCCTTGAAATCCTGCCATTTCTAGCAAGCGTGCATGTTTCTCAGATCTTGCTTTCTGTCCTGATATACTTCTGCAGCATTTGTTTTCTGCTGAGCAAAATGGGTTGTACCTTCTTCCCCTGCCTCCCCTCTTACCTTTGCAACTCTTTAAGGGCATGCTTTAGGCAAAATTAAATGGAAAGTATTAACATTTTGATAAACTAGTATAGATATACCAATCTTTACTAGTGTAGAAAGTGTGTTAGTTTTAGAGTTGCATAGGATTGTTCACCGGACAAGACAGGGACACTAAATTTTCTTCAGTGTTTACTTAAGCATATGATTGATCCCATGAAGGAAAAGATCCTAGGCAGGAATGTTCCACTTAAAGATGTAAAGGGGCAGGTAACACTTCCTACATGTTTTCTCTGTGGAAAACTCCCTAGAAGTAGAAACTAAACACGCCATGGGGAAAAAAAAAGTTTTATTCTAGCTTGCTCCATGGTGTTTTCAAGTTTTTAAATATTTTATTATTGTGCCATCTTTGCAATGTGGAATGATTCAGCCTATCTTGTCTTCTGTTGACTGTCACCTCATTGTGCTTTGTGTCTAAGGCTGCCACACTGCAGAATTAATGCAGTTTGACACTGCTTTAACTGTCATGGCTCCATCCTATGGAATCCTGGGATTTGTAGTTTGTTGTGGCACCAGAGCTCTCTGAAAGAAAAGGCTAAATAACTCACAAAACGACCGGTTCCAGAATTCCACAGCATTGAGCCATGGCAATTACAGCAGTGTCAAACTGCATTAATTTTGCAGTGCAGATGCAGCCTAGATCAGCCCTAAATAATGTGTTCAGTCCCAAAGTTTCCTGAAACTCCCAGAATAGCTATGTGCAGAGTAGGGGGTTAGCATCTAGGACATAGCAGGAGCCAACTCCTTCTCTTACCCCTCATCTTTTCCTACATAGCTCTCCCTG
>CM034708.1:211958301-211983613 GCA_020142125.1 Phrynosoma platyrhinos | reverse complement strand
GATGGCCCTTGTGGTCTCTTCCAACTCTATGATTCTATGAAATTCAAGGCTAGGCAAGCAGAAACGACCAGCTTTCATTTCACTGGTTCAGTGACCCATGCTTATGAGATGATTATTTTTTCCCCCCAAAATTCGGTCCGAGGATACAGAGGAGGTGAAGGAGAGTGATGAATGAGACTCTGGCCTGCTTTTCTTGGGACTCTGCTGTTTCTTCAATGAGGACATTTTCCCCTGTAGCTATTACCTCCCTGGATGATGTTTCTGCAGTGATCTCTGTGATGGATTTTTGTTGTCTTTTGAAAACCATCTGCATGCAACCAACGACGTCTTGCTACCTCTCTTGCTGTTGCATTTTTTTTTTAAAAAGTTCAGATTTTAAAACCATGTGTTCAAAACTTTTTTTTCCTTTCTGTCTCTCTTTGATCATAGAACCTGAACAGCTCCCACAAACAATCTTGAATATTCTTCAGGTGATGCTTGAAAAACCGGCGACGAAAGCCCAGCTCCATTGTGTCACTCATCTCCAAAGCTTGTGTCTGTCATATGGCTCCATTTGACTTGACGCTGATGGCCCTTGTTGATGATCACCTGCCTACCTGGACTTAACAGAAATGGGACTTTGGGGAGGGTGGTGGAATAGAGAGAGAGAGAGAGGAAGGAGGAAAAAGAAGACATCTCATTACACTGATTTTAAAACTATTTCTTCATCTCTTCTCTCCAAGATTCCAGTAGACCACAGCAAGCTCTAAAGTACTACTTTGCATACTGTTATAGCCTAAATCAATAACTCATTTTTATTTTTATTATTATTTTATTTCCAAAGTGACACAGTTGCCTTGCAGTGAAGTAGAAGGGGCACTCTGTTACTTGGAACATGTGTAAATAAAATGGATGGTCTTTGGGGTATGTGTGCAAAAGGGAATGTAGCTAGAGGGATGGCCATAAAAACTAGTTTTGGAGTCACCAAGTGTGTCCACTCTTCACAGTTTGCATGTCTCTTTCTCTACACACACACACCCTTAGGAAATTGTTGGAGGTCACCTGTTAGAACCCATGGCTATTTGGGGGCTGGGGTGGGGGCAGAATTATCTATTTGGTTTTCAGCGACGATGAAGCCTGGCCAGTACTGGAAATCTCACTAGCAAACAGCTGGTGGAATGGCTGGATGTGATAAATAGAGCGTGAACATCTGAAATGTTTGTTTTTGATTTGACTGCACAGGGGAAAAGGAGTGTGTGTAGGTACCACGGACTGTATGTACAAATTGTGGTTTTTTGCAAGTTAGTTCCTCAAATTGTGTTGTTTCCTTCTGGCTTTGAAGCTCTAAGTTCATGCAGGGCCTCAAAGCAGCTGTAGGCACACAGTATTAGGACATGTACGAGACTAATCCATTGGAGTATCTATTGAGGATGAGCTGAGGATTGACTGGTTGGTTTTGTTAGTTCTAGGGAAGCATCTTGACCATCTACTGTTTTCCATTACCATTAAGGTGTCATTTCACTATGTGCAAGCCAGCCTGCCTTCTTTTGGAAGAGCTCTCCTTAATCTGCTGTATTGAACAGGGAGCGTGGACAGCTCTTGAACCAATGAAAATAAAACCCATTAAAAGTGGATCTAGTAGTGCAATCTACACAGCAGGGTTGGGCAAAGCAGGTTCTCTCAGATGCTGTTTGACTGCACCTCCCAGCATACCTCGCCCTTGGCTCTGCCCACTAGGGCTGATGGGGCTTGCAGTCCCACCTGAAAGTATACACTTTGCTTACCCCCCTGCTCTTTGAAGGATTGCAAAGAAATTGAGGGTGTCTAAAAGCAAGAACAGGTTCATTTCCATCCCTCTTTTCCCTCCCTCATTTAAACAGGTAACTGTTAATAGGCAAGGTCTTCCCAGACTGAATGACTTGGTAGGAGTGCAGTGACTTGTGTGTTTGTGATTTGGGGAGACATTTGAGGTCGGCTTTGCCAAGGCGAACAGCAGTGCCTTCCGCATTAGCCTTGTGCTGTGACAAGTGCTTTAGTAGGTTTTTCTTTTTTAAAAAAAAATAGTATTAAAGTAGCAACCAAGTGCGCCGCCACGCCTGGCCACATCAGACCACTGACCATTTTTACAGGGATTTGCCGTGCGAGCGAATTTATAGGTGTCTCCTTGTGTAGAGGTGGAGGAACCCTTCTCTTTTCTAATTGCAGTTGTAAAAACTCATCCACTTTGTGGAGGGAAGAGTGTGTTTTCAGAGTGTTTTGCACGCACTGAGGTTTCCCCCCCTCCTTGCACCAGCTTCTTAGCTATTCTCTCTCCCTTTAATTTTTTTTTTTAAATGACTTTATCGTGCACACAACAAGTGGCCTTTTTTTGGTCCTTGTGTTGCCTTCTGCCCTGTTTAGATAAAGCCATTGCAGGCAAACGTCACCACCTCTGTTGCCCTGTGACAAGACATTTTAGGCAAGCTGTTGTTCCCTGCTTGGTCTTATAGGTTGTGGATTTTTTTGGAAATCGCTGGGAACTGGAGGGGGAAAAAAACAACTGGATTACAAGCAGGAAATCCTGGGACAACTAGAGAAAATATTCCTGCTTCAGGCAATTTGAATGAAAGGGGGGAACATATAGGGTTGGGGTGGGTGAGTGGTTGATTTTGCAGAATTACCAGTGGAAGAAGCTCAGCCAGTCTAGCAATTTCACTGGTTGAGTAGGGAAAGGCAATTGAAAACCACACCAATGACTCATTCTTTGATTGTGTTTTTTTCCTTTGATACTTGAATTTATATTTTTATCATTTTTAATAGCAAAAAATGCTATTTATTTATTTAACAGATGTTGTGGAACTGAGAAAGGAGTGTTGTTTTTTCCTTGACGTGTGATGTTAATTCTGTATATATATGTTTGGAATAATTTTTTTGTTTTTGGTAGGTGGGGGAGGGTGTTCCCTGAGATGAAGCAGTGCCAGCTTATAAAACAGGTCTGCCTTTTGGAAATTTGTATATTTTGCAATTGCTGGACCAATTAAATACCTTATTGAAATAGAAACTCACGGCTCATTGTTTCTGTTTGCAAACTGTTCTCCCAATTATTGGATGTTTCCAATATTACTGATTTTCTACCCAGTTTTCTTACATTAGTGTCTCTGTGTGTGAGAGAGAATATGATGCCCTCCTTTTAATTTTCACAACTACCTTGTAAGGTAGGTTAAGCAAGGAGCTGACCAGTCCAAAATCAACCAAAGAGTTTAGGGCCAGGACCACATAAGGAACTTGAATCTGGGTTTTTGCACTTTAACCCCTACACTACTATGGTTGGACTGTTCTATCTCTAAACTGGAAGGAGTTTGAAAAGACAAAAGTAGCACCTCGAATTGGGTTTGGAAACTAACAAGTTGGATAAGCACAGATATAATGGGCTCATAATATTCAATCTCTGTTATCAGCCTTTCATTTACCTGTATTTTTGAACTAAGTGTGGTTTGTAAACTATCTTCAGTGGCAGCCCTTCATACAATGCACGACAGTACTCTAATCTGGAAGTTAATCAGGCTGAAATTGATAGCTGAAATGTGTCTTAACTGCTTGTCCTGTCCCTTTATAATCTTTCTTGCCATCGTTTCACAGATGAACACAGTTACTTATTGAAAGTGCAGGCTGAGTCTCCCTTATCCAGAATTCTGAAATAACTCTACAATCCAAAATTGTCCACATGGGTGGCTGAGATAATGATACTTTTGTTGTCTGATAGTTCAGTGTACACAAACTTTGTTTCATGCACAAAATTATTCAAAATTACCTTTAGCCTATGTGTATAAAGTGTGTATGAAACATAAAATAATTTGAGACCCATCCCCAAGATATCTCCTTATGTATATGGAAGTATTTAAAAATCTGAACAAATCCAAAATCCTCTTGTCATTCCACTTTTTCAGCTGTTTTTAAATGTCCCACTTCCTCTCTCCGCCGCCCCTTTTGTCCTCAGTTTACTTCAGTTGCTGCCAACTGAGTTCAAAGTACAAAAGTAATTTGCTCTGAGAGAAAGGAGAGGCTGGAATCTTGCCCTTCCCAGTAAGCTGAGGCAAAAGCAAGCTGCTGCAGGCTCTCCTAGCTTACCTATTTCCCCTTCATTAATATTTTCTGCCATCTTGACCACATCTTTATGTTGCCTGTGCAATGTTGAGCATGTTGATTTCATATCGCTTCTGGTTGCTTTCTGAGGCAGTTTTAATGGATTTAGGTGTTGCTTCAGGGTATCTCACCAAAATAATATTTTAAGGCCTGTTTGAGTTCTAAATGGATGGATCCAACTATGCCAAAGATATGGAAGGGGAAAAAGTGGTGGGGTGGAAAAATCCCACCGCCACCATTGGATCCTCCAAAGGCTTCATGTGGATCATGGGCTTCATTATTCCCATGAGGGTTAGTACAATCCATGGGCTTTATTATTCCCATGAGGATCAGTGCAATTCAGCCAATGCTTACCCTATCCCTCTGTAATATAAGAGAAAAGCCAGACGATCAACACACTTTTCTGTATCTGTACCACAATGCTCCTTAGTATCAGTACAATGCAACACAGAATTTCCCTTTAACTTTATATAAATTTTGCCCAAACTGAGCAGTAAGAGCAATGAATTTGCATCAAGACTCAGCTTTGTAGGATTACACAGCAGAACGAATGGGCTGACCATCCCACACATCCATCAGCTAGTGAAAAATGGAAGAAAACTAATATGATGATGTCTTAACAGCCTGTGTATGTATGTGCCAATTTTATTTCAGGTGCCAGAGAGAAGGGAGAATAAAGATTTTCTTTCTACGGCAATGGTAACTATCAGATGAGGGATGGCAAGATTGTTTTCATCAAAGACAAATAATAATGGTCTCTCCTGCTCCTAGACTCAGGCATGGGAATATGATAAGAGCGCTTTGTATACAGCTCAGTTACTAAATTCTTCCACTGTCCCTCCTCCTTTTGGCCACACAAAGGGCAATTCAAGGATGTTTGTTTCCTCTTCCCAATAGAGAGATCTTTGTTATCAATAAGCTGGATTTCAAAATCCTGAAAGGTGGTTATTATTTTTTAAATAGTGACTTTCCATCTATTCGGCCGAAGCCCCACTGTGCCTGACAGCATCCTGACTTGTAGTATGTCCCATGTATCTTTCACACTACACAATTATCGGATGTTGATCCAATTTCAGTGGCCATGGCTGCATCCTACACGATCCTGGGATTTGTAGTTCAGTGAGGCATTAGAACTATTTGGCAGAGGATGCTAAATACGGTCAGCCTTCCATATCCATGAAGTTTGAGTCCATGGATTCAAGCACCCACAGCTGGGAAGTAATGTAAAAATATGCAAAAAGCAAACCTTGATTTTGCCATTTTATATAAGGGACATCATTTTATTATGCCATTGTATTTCACGGGACTTGAGCATCCCTGGATTTTCGTATCCACGTGGGTCCTGGAATCAAATAGGCTCACTGTATTTCATGACACTACAAATCTTAGATTTCCATAGGATGGAGCCAATTGGCACTTAAAGTGCTAGATTTGTGTAGCATTGAAAAGTCCCTTGAGTACAGTTGTGCAGCATGGAGGAAGAAAATATAAAAAAATCTATCTTGAACTGTTTATCCATGCATTTCTGGTCAAGAGTGATCCATCTTAAGACAGGGAAAGAGGACCTCAAGGATTCTCCAATGTCCACAAGAGATCTCACATCCCATGAGAGGCCAAGATTGCTAAGAGCTTCTCGCCCCATAATAGCATAGAATAATAGCACTGTTGCTGGTACCTTTAAGTTGTTTCCAACTTATGGTGACCCTAGGGCAAACCTACTACTATTGGGGTGGGGAGATTTGTTTAGAGCAGGGGTAGGCAACCTTTTTGAGCCAGGGCCGGGTTGCTGTCCCTCAGACAATTGGGGGGCCAAAGCACAATCAATCAATCAATAAAAATATATTTTTTTAAAAAATAAAATTAAAAAAAATGCATGCACACTCTCTCAGCCCTAGAAAAGCCATGGCAAAACCCCTGTGAAAATTTTGCCAAGAAAACCCCAAGAACAAGTAATAACAACAATAATCAATATCATGGCGGGCGGCGGCGGTGGCAGGACCGGCCTGGGACTGGTCCAAAGGCCACAGGGGGCCGCATTCGGCCCCCGGGCCTTAGGTTGCCTACCCCTGGTTTAGAGGTTTGTTTTTGTCGTTCTCTGAGGCTGAGAGTGTGTGACTTGCCCAGAATCACCGAGTGGATTTCCATGGCCATACAAGGGCTTGAACCTTGTCTCACACTTAAACTACTATACCAGACTGGTTCCCATAATAGCACTATAATGCACAATAATTGCGCTGTGGTTGTGTAATGTGAGTGTGCCCTTGACCCAGAAGTGCTTGAAGTTATATTCTAAATAACCCCTGAATAAGACCTTAAGGATATACATGTTGGCTTTTTAAACAACCCTCTTTTGAGCATCTAGAAATGTGTTTCCATGTTCTTCTATAGATTTCATGGGATGCTTTCCAGTTTCTGCTTCCTAAGGGAACATGGCAGCCAAATGCCAACCCGATTTAGAAATCCCATGACTGGAGGAAAAGTGGAGCCCTTCCAAGTGAGGAATGGTTTAAAATGCCATTTTTTTTTTGCTTCTCCAGCAAAGAGAAGCCTCATTGACCTGCCTGGGAAAAGGAGGAACATTTTAAAATGCGGTTATTTCGGAACTTCTCTGTAGAAGATGTTGCCTAGGAAGGTAAATGGCACCATCTGCTTGATAAATAATTTGTGGTGACAGTCCCTTGTGGCTCTTGCCCGACTTCACTACTCTCATTTCTCCCTCCTTCTTGGAAACCAAATTACACAAGCTTCTTAAAATGTGCCTTCCCTCTCTACAGAAGCCTTTCTTTTACAGAGGACTTGTGGAAATGTCTACACCAGGGGTAGGCAACCTAAGGCCCGGGGGCCGGATGCGGCCCAGCAAGGCCTTTGGACCGGCCCCAAACCGGTCCTGCCGCCGCCGCCCCCACCGCCGCTGCCGCCCCCCCCATGATGATATTGATTATTGTTGTTATTACTTGTTCTTGGGGTTTTCTTGGCAAAATCTTCACAGGGGTTTTGCCATGGCTTTTCTGGGGCTGAGAGAGTGTGCATGCATTTTTTAAAATTTTTTAATTCTTTTTTTAATTTTAATTTTTATTTATTTATTTATTTATTTTTGGTGCTTCGGCCCGTCAATTGTCTGAGGGACAGCAACCCGGCCCCCGGCTCAAAAAGGTTGCCTACCCCTGGTCTACACCATCCACAGTTTTCCAGTGGCAAACTAAATGATGAGCCTGATACATTTTGCTGCCTGGGACGGAGCTGCAAATAACACTCCTCTCTCCCTCACGCAAGGTAAGGTGAATTATAGAATCATAGAGTTGGAAGAGACCCCAAGGGCCATCCAGCCCAACCCCCTGCCATGCAGGAATACACAATCAATGTACCCCTGACAGATGGCCATCCAGCCTCTGTTTAAAAGGCTCCAGAGAAGGAGACTCCTACACACTCCTAGGCAGCCTATTCCACTGTCCAACTGCTCTTACTGTTGGAACGTTCTTCCCAATGTTTAGGTGGAATCTCTTTTCCCTGTATTTTGAATCCATTGCTCTGTCTCCTCATCTCTGGAGCAGCAGAAAACAAGCTTGCTCCATCCTCAATATGACATCCCTTCAAATATTTAAACATGGTGGTCTTGTCATCTCTTAACCTAGTCTTCTCCAGGCTAACATGCCCAGCTCCCCAAGTTGCTCCTCATAAGGCATGGTTTCCAAAACTTCCACCATTTTGGTGGCCCTCCTCTGGACACGCTCCAGCTTGTCCACATCCTTCTTGAATTGTGGTACCTAGAACTGGAAACAATATTCCAGTTGAGATATGGCCAAAGCAGAATAGAGTGCTACTAATACTTCCCTTGATCTAGACACTATACTCTATTGATGCAGCCTATGATCATGTTGGGTTCTTTAGTTGCTGCATCACATGGTTGACTCATTTTTAGCTTGTAGTCTATTAAGACTCTTAGACCCATTCCCCATGTATGGTTGTCAAGCCAGGTGTCATCTATCTTATATCTGTGCATTTAATTTTTTCTGTTTAAGTGTAATACCTTGCATTTCTCCCTCTTGAGGTTATGTATCAGCATAGGGGAATTCTTACAGCTGTAGTCCCAAAAGTGATTTTTCCAGCCTTTAAAGGCAGCTTAGGCCCTGTTAACTGTGAGAGACAGTGCTAGATCTTTGAAATTAACATATTACGAGACACTGAGGCTAAATCTACACTGCAGAGTTAATGCAGTTTGACACTGCTTTAACTGCAAAGGCTCTATGGTATGGAATTCTGGGATTTGTAGTTTTGTGATATTTCACCTTCTCTGTCAGAAAGCTCGAGTGCCATGACAAACTATAAATCCCAGGATTCCATAAGATGGAGTTATGGCAGTTAAAGCAGTTAAAGCAGTGTCAAAATGCGTTAATTCTGCAGTGTGGCAGCAGCCTGGAAATGAAGAGGTATGTGAGACGGATGAATCAGTTATTGGGAAAGACGTATGTAATTTGAACTGTGGTATTGGTTAAGAAAAAGGAAGGTGACACTGAAATTTAAAGAAATTAGAAAAAGTCTTCTTAAAAGGGGTTGGAAATATATTAGTTATAGGCTCCTTTTAATTCTGGGCCAAGAGAAACAAGAACTACAGCAACAATACCTAAGGAGAAAGTGCCGACAATCAGGAATAGAGACATAGACCCTCAGGAATAGAGACATACCATCCAATTGATAGGGACAGTTTGATAAATTCTTTATCAGCTGCATTCAAAATGTCCTAGTTTCTCTCTCCTCTCCTTACTTTCCCTTTTTGTCCTCAGCTGACTTCAATTGCTGCAAATTGAGTTCAAAGTGTAAAAGCACCCAATTATCTTGCCTCTCCCAATAGGCTCAGGCAAAAGCAAACTGCTGCAGATTCTCTTAGCTTACATCTCCTTCCTAATTAATAACTTTTGCCATCTTGATCACACTCTGATGTTGCTTGGCCACACATATCCCAGACTTCATCAAATGTTGGCAGGTAATATTGTTAGCCAGTGTGGTGTAGTGTAGTGGCTTGTGTGTTGGACTAGGACATTGGAAGACAAAGGTTCAAATCTCCACTCAGCCAAGAAAACCCACTGGGATGAACATGGGCAAGCCACACTCTCTCAGCCTCAGAGGAAGGCAACGGCAAACCTTCTCTGAACAAATCTTGCCAAGAAAACCCCACGATAGGTTCACCATAAGTTGGAAATGACTTGAAGTAGCAAAACAACAATGTTATTATTGATCAGCATATTGATACCATGGACTGGCTGCAATCAGTGGAAAATTTGTTGCATTGACTTTTGCAAAAAAGAGTGAGAGGGAGGGAGGGATGAAGCTTTTAGATATGGTGAAAGGAAGGATCAATTTATAAAGAATGCAGAAAAATATTGAGTGGAGGACTGGATTATCTTGATTTAATAAGAGGCGTGTTTGGTAAAACCTGGATTCAAATTTCAGGCCCAGATCTAGTAGTATACCATATCAGCAGCACAAGGGTGTGTGAATGTGTGCCTTCAAGTTGCCTCTTGATTTATGGCAACCCCATAAGTGCTTTCTTAGACAAGGAAGACATAGGAGTTTAATGTGAAGTCGAAGGCTTCTCTGAAGATGCCAGCCACAGATGCAGGCGAAACGTCAGGAATACATTCTTCTAGAACACAGCCTCACAGCCTGAAAAACCCACAAAAAATATACGAGTTTATCATATGGGGGAAACTGGGAGTTTAAGCAATGATTAACCTGTGGAAATTGTGCAATTGACATTAAAAGGTGCTTAAAACGATATTAATGCAAGTACCATTATCCCGTGAAGAACCAGGAAATAACCAGGCAAGAAAGAGCAAAAAGTAATTCACGGGAAAATCCGTGAATGAGTTACTGTTGTTTCTTGCCTGGTTCTTCATGGGATAATGGCACTTTAATCACGTTTTGTCTCAACGGCGTGTGAAAACCATTTGCGCAATTGCACCCAAGTGCAGGTTAATCACACTTTGTGTGTGAAAACCATTTGCGCAGTTGCAGGCTAATCATGGTTTTATCACTGTTTATACTTCCAATTTTCTTCTGTGTGATAAACTCCTCAGAGTTGATTTTGCCAGTTCCTTCCTTTGAAATAGAGCCTAGAATAACCTGATATTCATTGCCAGTTTCCCTTCCAAGTACTAACCAGGGCTGACATTGATTAGCCTCCAAGATCAGCTGGGATGTGCTGTTTTTAGGGTATTTAGACCACAACCAATTGCAAAAGATACTCAAGTCTCTGGTCTTTAGCTTTTCAGCTTAAGAGTTTTCAAGCTTTTCTTCCCCACCAGAGATCCTATACCTTCTGAATCCATTTCGTTGTATCTTATTTTACAAACCAGTCTTGGAAATGAACAAACCAAACATGGGCTGCATCCACACTGTGGAAATAATCCAATGTGAACCCGCTTTAATGGCTTAATGCTATGGAATTCTAGGAATTGTAGTTTGTTGTAGCAGCAGAGCTCTCTGACAGAGAAGGCTAAATGTCTCACAAAATGACAGTTCCCAGAATTCTATAGCACTGAGCCATGGCAATTAAAGTGGTGTCAAACCGGATTATTTCTGCAGTACGGATGAAGCCATGATCAAACTAGGGAAGAAGAGACAATGCCTTCTGAATGCTATGAGTACTAACAGAGAAGAGGGAGAATGGGTGAAAATGAAGTGGAGAAAAGCTTGTTAGGGCCGAGTCGGGAGTCAATCTCGGAAAAGTTAATTTTTGGACTGCAACTTCCAGAGCCCCCAAGTGACAGTTGCTTCTGGAAGCTCTAGTCCAAAATTTAACTTTTCTACGCTCTGTTATGGAACAACCATCCTGAAAAGGTGCCCTCCAAATATTTTGGATTATTACTGCCATCCATCCCAGCTAGTTTGGCCACTGGTCAGTGAGGATGTGAGTTATAACCCATATTAATGGGAGAAAGCTGGCCTGGAGATACATTGTGTAACAACTTTGTGACACAGTAGGAATCTGGGCCATCCTGGGATCCCATCCAGATCACATTGAGCTCCCTGGAAGAAAGATGGGTTAGAAAAGAACAAAAAACAATGTCCTTATTCTTTTCTCTTTTCAGCTTGCCAAGTTTTGCCAAGTGGCTTGGATGGCACCTGTTTGATAAACAGCCCTTCCACTCTCTTTATCCAGGTTACAAAAAGGGTAAGAATATTATTTACCCGTCCATTTGTTTGTAACATTCTGGCATGCAGAAAAAGAACATATGATCTCTTTTATTTGGCATGATTTAGCTTGGCATGAAAGGGAGCAAACCTTTTTTGCTTAGGAGTATGCAAAGGGATCTTGTAGCACCTTTGAGATTAACTGTGTTGTTGTTGTTGATGTTGATGTGTCCCTTCACGTAGTTTCCTATTCACAGCAACCCTAAGGTCTTTGTATCATGTGGTTTTCTTGGCAAGTTTCTTCAGAGGGCATTTGCAATTGCCACCCTCTGAGGCTGAGAGAGCATGACTTGTCCAAGGTCACCCAGTGGCTTTCCATGGCTGAGCAGGGATTCAAACCCTGGTCTCCAGAGTCCTAGTCCAACGCTCAAACCACTACAGTACCGTGGCATATCTGGTGCCACAACAAAATGACAAACCTCAGGATTCCCTAAGATGGAGCCAAACTGCATTAATTCTGCAGTGCAGATGCAGCCAAAGAAGGCAGATGAAGTCTGTGATTTTTCCAGGCAGGTTGAAAGAGCTTGAATTGGAGGAATAAATCAGAAACCGCTTCCGCCAGAGCAATAACCAACCTTCAGCAAACCATGAAAGGGTTAAGGATGCTGAGCATCCTTTGAGAATCAAGAGGACCAGAGGAGATGGGAAGAGGCAGCATCTCTCCTCTGTTGCCATGGTGACTGACTGCAGTGAAGACCATGCAGGACCAATGAGGAAGGCTCTGATGCCTTGCCTTAGGAAAAGCTGGAGTGTAATTGGATGTTGAAAAAGATCAGGCGATGAACTGCTGGTGCAGGAGGAGGTGGGTGCGAAAAGAGGAGGAGGGGGAGACTGTAGATGCATGTGATCGGAAGAAGAAGAACCCGCATCTGGGGTTACAAGGACAGTTTCCGTATTTAAAGGGCAGAGCATCTTTAACACGCACCCTTATATGGTGTACAGTAACATCCAAAATCCACAAAACAGGGATACCTTTACCTGCCAACCAAAGTGCGCAAAATAAATGATGCCAGCTCTGGCGCTTCGAAAGTTTGCAGCATGTATTTTGTGTATTTTGGCTGGCCCAATAAAAGTATCCCTGTTTTGTGGAGTTTGGATGTTCTTGTACTTTGCTACATGGCCAACACGGCTACCCCTGAATATACTTACTTAGTGGGTTCCACAGACTTCTATGAGAGTTTCTTCCCAGTGGATTGGCAATGCACTATTGCATATCTATGCTTGTTTCCATGTGCGACCTAGAGTGGCATCAGCACTGCAGAAATAATGCCATTTGACACTGCTTTAATTGCCATGGCTCAGTGCTATGGAATTCTGGGATTTGTAGTTTTGTGAGACACAGTCGGCCCTCCACATTTGTGGCTTTGACTTTTGCGGATATGATTAGTCACGAGTTTGATTAATATGTTCTCTTTAGGAATCTCTAGGCCCTCCAGCACGACTCTGCTGGGACCACGCTGGAAGACGCAGAGTTTCCTAGAGAAAACACTTCTCTAGGCATTTGTAGGACCTCGAGCATGATTCTATGGTCAACTTCTAAACTGGAGTTGCACTGGAAGATACTGAGATTCCTAGAAAGGTGTTCTCTCAGGTTAAAAAAAAAATAGTATTTTTTATTTGCAGTTTCCCCACTTTCCAGCCTAGCCTCTCTCTGAAGGGAGTTTTAGAGCCTGGGGACAACCACTGATGCCACAAGCTCACCATTCCCTGCTTCACTTTGCCCAGGCCTAGGCCTGGCCCAATAACAGATTTCCATACTAAAAAAAGCAATTTATTCTCCATTCTTCCTTAGTTCACGAACCAGAAGGTCATATCCAAGCTGCGAGTTCTTGCAAGAGCTAAATTACATTGAGCTAAGTCTGACATGGCATTGAAACCTGGTGGGGCAAAGGATTGAAGTCCTCATCATAGCTTGAAAATACTACTTTTTTTTTAACTACAGCTCCCAGCAACCCCCAGTGGTCCTGCTGGCTAGGAAGTTCTGCGATCTGTAGACCCAAATTTAATATTTTAAGGTTCTGGTCCTTATCCTCCTGCCCCCCCAGCTTCCTGGTCTCCATCCATCCATCCATCCATCTCTCTTCTCCAGCTTTCTCTCCTTTCCTTTCCTTTCATCTCCTCTCTATTTCTTTCTCTATCTGGGGTACTCTGAGAACTGTGTGGCCCTTTCAACTGTGAATTCCAGCATTCCACACTCTTGGCTATGGCTGTTGGGAACTGCAATCCAACAACATCTGGAAGCCTGCCCAATATCTATGACAGGGACAAGGCTAATAATGACAGGATTAATGTCATCTCTAGTTTGACTTATTGCTTTTGCCCTGGTGGGGGAGAGAGAAAAAGATGACTATGCTTTGCTGCTGTTGTCCCGAATCATAATTCTTGGGTATGTCTGGGGAGGACCCACACATTGAAAGTGTACTTTGCAGAGAATAAAAAAAAAACTTTATGTCTGTTGCATGCAGTTTGACCTTGAGGAGAAGGCATATCTGGCAAAATGGAATCAAAGGAATCCACATCCTTCCATATGTATTGACTTGTTTTGTCTTTTCCCTGTAATACATTAGATGGAACTGCACAGTTATCTCAGCAAGTACTCATTCCTAAACATGTGTTTGCTGAGATAACACAAATACAAGATCAGAGAAGAGGGAGTGGATGGGATGACTTGCAATGAGCATCTCAGATGGGTGGAGGAGCAAGTAACTTCTCACGTACCTGATGATCACATGTACTGACTATTGAATCTTTACTGATACAAGCTTACAGAGATGCAGTAAAATGAGGCCATTGCCTCCCCATAAGAATTCTGTTGCCCCCAAATAAAGTTTTCTTTCAGTATCCAAGTTTCTGGTATTGTAGTAACGTAAAACCTCTATGTGAACATTTAGGAGTTTAGGTACCCAAAGAAAAGGGCAGGCAAGGGAATGTGAACAGAGTGAATAAGAGAGTTCTAGGTGTGAATTATTTTCGTTGTCTCACTCTCTGCAATGCTAGAAATTTTGGGGATTGAAGTAACATTTCATTTGGGGGAGCAAAGTTCTCACTAGGCTGACAATGTTCTCATTTTGTTTCCTCTGCAGCTACACCTACTAGGATGCTAGTAACTATGTAGAGCAGTATTTAAAAGTGTTGGATTGGTTTTAGGAAATACAGGCTCAAGTCTCTGCTGAGCCCTGAAATTCAGTGAGCAGACCTTGGATTAGTCACTTTCTCTCAGCCTGAGTATACCCCAGAGTCTTGTTCTTTTGTGAGAATAAAGTGGGGAGCATTAAAGCCATGTATGCTGCCTTGAGCTTGTAAGAAGAAAAACAGGATATAAATGAAACCAACAAATAAATAAAGATATACAAATGAGCACCAAAGTCAGAATTGTCTAAGCCATTATAGTCCCCATCACTATATATGGATGTGAGAGCTGGATAGTGAAGAAAGTGGATAAGAAGAAAATCAATGCATTTGAGATAATGTGGTGCTGGAGAAGAGTGCTGAGAATACCAAGGACAGCCAAAAAGACAAACAAACGAGTCCTTGAAAAGATCAGGTCTGAACTCTCCCTGGAAGCCAAAATGATCAAACTGAGGCTTTCGTACTTTGGCCATATCATGAGAAGGCATGACCCATTAGAAAAGCCAATAATGCTAGGAAAGGTAGAAGATAGTAGAAAGAGAGGAAGACTGCAAGCCAGATGGATAGATTCATTTACAAGACTTAGTGGAGAACAGGGGGTCTGGGAAATGTCTCATTCACAGGGTCTCCATGAGTTGAGGTTGACTTGAAGGCAATTAACAACAACAAAACAACAACAACAACAACAAAGTTGTTTATATGCAGAACCTGAGAATGCTTTTAGCACAGGCTTATCTTGGTCCAAGGGAAGAGATGGTGGGAGAGTGAATCTATAAGCCAAGCTGAACCTAAGGGTTGAGTGTAAGGGTAATTCATTGTTAACACTTGCAACCAGTACCACCTCCCTCAACAATTGCAGGTCAATTCTTCCATTCTCAAATTAGGTTGGTTTTAGATCTTGGTTGGGGACCACTTACAAGGAAGCACTGGAAGTTGGTTGAAGCATTAAAACACTGCACAACATTTCCTTACAATTGCTTCCCTCCACCCTTGAATTTATTTTATACCGTTTCAGTCTGTCCTTACATAACCTGTTAATTTGGGCATCAAAGTGGCCTCCCAGAATCCATTTCACTGTTATCTCTCTGCTTTCTCCAAGGATTAGACACAACAACAGTTCAACCAGAACCTCTTTATCAAGATATGCCTTACATCTTGGTATGTAATATATGGGGAAAACATTTTATCCATTAATCAGCAAGGCCAAAAATATTTTATCTTTCAATTGTCTCGTCTTCTTGCCTTGCTTCATCACAACAATATCAAAGTTGAAACATGCCTATACAAATTGGGTTTTTCTCCCCCTCCTTATTGGAGATAAAGAAGGCTCAAACCTTCTCTTTGGGGGGGGGGGATGATGCCCTGAAACAATGAAAGGTAGCACTCAAATTTGCCATGGGAAACAGAGAAAAACCCATGATAAGATGCAGGACAGAATCCTATTGGCCTCTCACAAATGTGTAAGTTCCCCTAGAGAATTGGTTGAGCATGTATGCTCATTTGTGCATTTGGTTGCATAATGTAGCCATTCAGCACAAAAAATGCATAGCACAATCAGTGGCTGGTATTCTGTTAATGGCATATTTCCACATAGTCCTTGTGATGCCTGTGTAAGTCTTTTTTGGACATCGTATAAGGGGATGCAGTGGCTCAACCGGCTCTGTTGATTGCAAGATCGGCAGGTTGGCAATTCAAGGTCTGGGTGATGCATGATGGGATGAGCTCCTGTCACTAGTCCCAGCTTCTGACAATCTAGGAGTTCAAAAGAATGCAAATGCAAGTAGATAAATAGGTACCACTTCGATGGGAAGGTAAACAGCGTTCTGAGCAATCATGCTGGCCACACGATCACAGAGTAGTCTCTGACAATGCTGGCTTTTCTGCTTAGTAACGGAGATGAGCATGGCCCTCTACGGTCGGACACGACTTGACAACCTTGTCAATGGGGAATATCTTTACCTTTTTAAAGCTTGGTATACTTTTCCACCTTCTCTAAGGATCAAAGCTCCCCGTGATTCACTGTTCATATGCTGTATTCCCCACCTGCCAGCCATTCTGTGATTAGTGGAAGTGGGGAGGGGTTGGATGCCACTGTAGTCAGACGCAGAATAATTATATCATCTGCTGAGTTCCACCAAGATCTATATATACCTTATGCTTGTATATGTCTTTTTTTGGTTGTTGTGAAGGTTAGTATTCTCTTCCACTTTCTGAAATCAACAAAGCTCTCCTCTCATGCAGGATCCACCATTTAGCCCCACAGCAATTCTGTGGAGAGTGGATGGGGTGTTGGGGAAGTGTCTGGCTATGTCCCTGTTATTGTTGTTGTGTGCCTTCAAGTCATTTCTCACTTATAATAACCCTAATGTGAACCTATTATGGGGTTTTCTTGGCAAGATTTGTTCAGAGGAGATTTGCCTTCCCCTGAGGCTGAGAGAGTGTGACTTGCCCAAGGTCACCCAGTGGATTTTATGGCTGAGCGGGAATCAAACCCTGGTCTCCAGAGTCCTAGTCCAGCACTCAAACTGCTACACCATTACACCCAGACACAAAATGATTATACAGTGGGCCCTTGGTATCCACTGGGGTTTGGTTCCACAACCCCCCTTGGACACCAAAATCCGTGGATGCTCAAATCTCATTTAATACAGTGACATAGTAAAATGTTGTCCCTTATATAAAATGGCAAAATCCAGATTTACTTCTTAGAATTTATATTTTTAGAAAATATTTTCAAGCCATGGGTGCTTGAATCTGTGAATAAAAAGTCCGTGGATAAGGAGAGCCGACCGTATAATCTGCTGATAGCGTGATAGATTTTAGCAGATTATTGCCAAAATCCTCCATCACTATATATGTAATTTTACATAGTAGAGGCGATAAGAAAGTCTGCTAGTGAATTTTGAACATGTGTAACATGGCATCAGCAAGAATGTCCCAATATTTGTTGGCCTCTATCAGTGTGCATCAGAACTTCCTAGCCAGTGACCTAATGAATAGTGGGACTGATGCTGATATGTATTGGTCCCATTGTGCATGGGTCACTGATCTGGTTCCCCTATGTAGTAACATAAAAATATCTCTTTACTGGATATGGATCTTATGGAACTGTCCGATTCCAATTCCCTCAGACATAAGGACACTTATGAAGATGTAAGTCCCCAACAGGATTCCAGCCGATTTAATCACATTGTGTTTGGCTACAAGGACATAACCAGACAGTTCTCTGATCGCTTTTCCTCACCTTTGAGCTGTCACCTCTCCCCACCTCCATGGTCATGGAGTGCAGAGCTTGACAAGATTTATTCAAAAGGGGTTTGCCTTTGTCTTCATCTGAGGCTGAGAGAGTGTGACTTGCCCAAAGTCACCCAGGAGGTTTCCATGGCTGAATGGACATTCAAACCCTGATCTCCAGAGTCACTGTCCAATGCTCAGAGCACTACACCATGCTGGCTCTGAGCAAATTGGTGGATGAAGTCAAATCCCACAGAGATGCAAAAAGTCACTCATTCATGCAGTATGCAAAACCATACTGTGTGCGCGCAGACACACATATACAAACCCCTCAATCTCTCTATGTGCTTCTAGTCACATCTGCTGCCCTCCTTGACTCATCTCCCAAGCTGCAGAGGAATGAAACGCGCACAAAACCGGACTTTAGTCACATCGCCACACTCTCTCATAATGAAGCAAACCTCCTGTGGAGCAAGCAGGAAATATACTGATGGGGATCTGACTGGGAAATGAAGGAAGAGAAAAATATCTTCTGATTTGGCCTTTCTAGATGCTCTAATCTCTCTGCATCTGACAAAGTAGTCTTTTTTCCCTGCGGAAGCAAACAGCACAGCCAATATGTGAGCAAGAGTCACAGTCATAAGTATACTTACAAGACAATCAGATCTATTTAACAATGTGGGTTCGGTTTTTTAGTGCCACTAGGATTCAAATCCTTGCTCAGCCATGCAAATCCACTAGATGACCTTGGGCAAGTCACACTCTCTCAGCCTCAGAGGATGGCAATGACACACCTCCTCTGGAGAAACTTGCCAACAAAACCCTGTGATAGGGTTGCTTTAGGGTTGCCGTAAATCAGAAATGACTTGAAGGCACACAACAACAAAAGGCTTCTAAGTCCAGCACACCAGGACTTTTTGATTCACAGATATGCTGATGTCTTCTTCCTCAAGACTTCCGTTCCCAAAACTATAGCATTCATGCCAATCAGTTTTCTATCTTGAAAACTTTAAATGCCTTTCATCTCTCTCTCTCTCCTACTTAGTCCATTTTTAAAACCCTCTCTTTGCATTTAATATCATAAAGAAGCATCTTCATATACTATTTTCTTTTTGACAGATCATACACCAAGCATCAAATAATGGGGAAAAAAATCATGTATATTACCGTAATTCAAAAGCAAGTAAGATGAAGCCTTTACTTTATCCCTTCTCCAATTTCCAGAATTTCCAGAAATTCTCCAGTTTCTTCTGTGGATTTCATTGGAAGCGCCCTAGTTTCTGCTTCTTTTATTTTCAAGACAGCCACACATTGAAGAGCAATTTCCCCTCCATAGCCATAGCCATGTTACTTAAAACTCTAGTGATAAAAGGTGATCAATAGAACCAGACTTTCTCTCTCTACCTTTGCTCAGTTTGTATCCATTTATGTAAGTAGCAGACACATCTCAAGAACTCTATGACTATACCTATGTAGAGAAATCAATAAAAATTATGTATACTTGCACTTACCAGCTGGCCTACATTGCTGTTCTTTTACCTGGTGAAATAAGCAAACATGTTAGAGCAGAAGTGGGAATACGCATCTGTCAGAGCTGTTTTTGTTTTTGGCCTCTGAAGACCCCCCCATGCCAATATTTTGATGGATCCCCTTTCCCAAACTAGGACAAACATGTTTCCAAGGAATTTAGGTATCCTACTCACATCTTGTTTTAGCAGAAGGGTTTTTAAACCCTCATCTCTTTTAAATAAGAAATGACTTTCTGGTTCCATTTGATGGGTCTGGAATATGGCCCTTCGGCCCCAGAGATTGTCCAATCTACATTTCAGAATCAATTGTGGGATGACAGCGGATTAACTGAGAATTTCCCTGTCAAATCAGGAAAGTTGGAGGATATACATTTCACAGAGTATACCCTCCAACTTTCCTGATTTGACAGGGAAATTAATCCTGTCACCCCATTTTTTAGCTGCTTTTAAAACATCCTAGTTTCATTCTCCCCCTCCCAGTGGTCTAATTTGCACTGCAGAGACAATGTGTTCAACACCAATTTAAATTCTGAGATTTGTAGTTCTGTCAGCTACTCTGACAGAGAAGGTGAAATATCAAACTACAAATCCCTGAATTCCATAGCTTTGAGCCCTGCTGTTAATGGGGTGTCAAACTGCATTATTTCTGCAGTGCAGATTAGATTTTTGTTCTCAGTTTACTTCAGTTTTTAGACACTGAGTTCAAAGTGCAAAGCTCAGCATGGGGGAAAGGACAGGTAGGGACAGAATCTTCCCCTTCCCTGTAGAGTTGGGCAAAAGCAAATTGCTGTCGCATCTCCTAGCATATTTATTCTTCCTCTTTAACACCTTTTGCTGTCTTGGCCATACTCTGATGTTGCTTGGCCACAGGTGTCTGAGGAGCTTATTGCACCACTAAAATGAAACATCTTACCTTTACTGAATTCAATTTTAATTCGGGTGGCATCCGGATATTATTGCAGCGATTTTGCCACTGAGTCTACCGCCCGGATACAGCCTGGGTCCCAGGGGCACTCAGCACGACTCCTTTTGAAATCGGGAGTTTTCCAACTTTTAAAAAAGGCTTCGGGAGCACTCCTGGGACCAGGGCTGGCGGATTCAGCAGCAAAATCCATGCAATAATGTCTGGATGTAGCCCGAATTAAAAGTGCATTTGGGAGAGGTAAGGCATTTTATTTAGCAGTGCAACAAGCTCTCCAGTTTTCATGAGTGAAACGTCGCTGGTTATGTCATAAGCAGAGCCCTCCCAAGTAATTTCACCACCTGAGGCAAAGGATGAGATGGTGTTCCCTCAACCCATTTCACATGTGAAAGCCCAACTCACTGGCAGTTGAATCTTAATTACAACCCAGATAATGTTGCATTAAAGTTGAGGGAACTTTTAATAACTTCCCCAGATTTTCTCTTTGTTTAAAGATTTTCTGCTCATTTTCTGTTCACTTGATCCAAACTTAAATTCACTTTTAAAGAGTTTAATGTACACACATTCAAATAAGCAGCTTATCAGAAAGGTCTAAAGTCTTCCAGCACTATTTAGTATATGTATTACTCTTTAATACAATTTCACTGTTTATGTAATACAAAGAACATATTTTATTATTTTGTAAGATTTTCTGTTAATGCTGGATGCAGAGAACACATGCATGATATATGAATGAACCAGTCTTCAAGCAAGCTTCATTTCTTTAGATGTCACTCCAGATGTTTGTCACAATGCCATTAATTTTGTAGGTTTTGATTGTGTCCGTATTCTTCTAAGGTATTCTGTCTGCCTTGGTCTCTTATTGTATGCATATGTGCCTTCAAGTCATCTGTTGACTTATAGTGAATCCATACATTTCAAAGGGTTTTCTTGGGCAAGAAATACCCTGGGATGTTTTTGTCAGTTCCTTCCTCTGAAATAGAGTCTACAGCACCTGGTATTTGTTGGTGGTCTCCCACCCAAATTCTAACCAAAGCTGATACTGCTTAGCTTCCAAGAACAGACTGGATCTGGTGACTTTACAGTATTTGTGTGTCTATTTGCCTTCAAATCGCCTGTCGACTTATGACAACCTCATGAATTTCATAGGGTTTTCTTAGGCAAGGAATACAGTTGGCCCTCCTTATCCATGAATTCTTTAACCATCCGTAGTTTGAAAATATTCAAAAATATTTAGACTTCTGCATCCTCTCCTCACTTATATCTTCTTCATCATTAATAACTTTTGCCATTTTGACTACACTCTGATGATCCTTGACCACATACCGTAGATCTTGGTTCTCAGCTGTGTAATGTTGGAGGGTATGTAAATTATTTAAATTGTTTTATATTAGCACTATTTTCACTTGTTGCTGTTGTATGCTTTCAAGACATTTATGACTTATGACGGCCCTAAGGTGAACCTATCACAGGAGTTTCTGGGGCTGAGAGTGTGTGACTCGCCCAAGGTCATCCAGTGGATTTCTATGGCTGAGCAGGGAATTGAACCCTGATATCCAGAGTTGATGTCCAACGCTCAAACCACTGCATCCTGCCGGTTCTGTTTTCAATAGGATAGTTTATTTAATTGGTTTTAAATTGTTTTTCCTGTTATGATAGGATTTTGGCTATATTTTGCTTTAATCTATATTGCAAACCACTTGGGGTCCCATAATGGGAGAGAGGCAGGAAATAAATAAAATCATAAATATTTAATAAGTAAAATTTAATAAAGACTGTTCTAGCTCTAATCATGTTAGGGCATCATCATCTTTCAGCCTTAGCCTACAGACTCATGAATACTTATATGGAGGTCAGCTCCATTAATGTTGCATGTTGACTCAGAACAAGGTGTGTATTGGGGTAAACATGCAAAGGTTGAAGTTGTTAGTATATAATACATCCTTAATTCTGTTTTCAGTAAAAAATACTATTTACTTATTCTGTATCCTTTTTTTTTTTTAAACCTGTGCTGGTCTATGACCGTAATAAAGATGAACTGAACTATCTACTTAAAACAATTTTTCCACTTGCAAAGGAAATTTACAGGTTTGTCCTCCCCACCTTCAAAGAAAGGCAGGTTCATGAAGGTCAGAGATTTCACCTAAACATTAGGAAGAACTTCCTGATGGAGAGAGCTGCTCAAAAGTAGAACACGCTGCCTTGGAGTGTGGCGGAGTCTCCTTCTTTGGAGGTTTTTAAGCAGAGGTTGGCTAGCCATCTGTTGGGGGTGCCTTGATTGTGTGTTCCTGCATGACAGAATGGGGTTGGATTGGATGGCCCTTGGGGTCTCTTCCAAGTCTATGATTCTACGATTATGGGTGACTGTGATCAGGAAAACAGCCCCATGTGGAAGGGAGTTTAGCATTGGCACACTTTCTTGTCTGATCAGTTTTGCTAGGCTCGCTGTGACTGCATTTCAGAAATCAAAATGGAAGCAACAATCTGCAGGGAGACCTGTAACCATGTTACATCTATTTTGATTCAAGAACTGGAAAGTTACCTTTCAAAAAAGTAATTCATTTGATAATTAAAAAAACCAAACCGACTGGATTAACTCATTGCTACTGACTTTCCAAAGTTGCCCGTTACATTTGTGATATGTTTGTAAGCTGCCTTGATTGCTCAGGCAAAAGGCGGGATATAAGAAATAAATTATTATTATTATTATACTTTTTTTTAAGGGGTGGGGAAAGAAACCTTAGGATTGATAAGAGAATGACATAAAATTTGAAAAATTCCACTGAAAATGACTTCACACTTAAAATGCAATTAAAAGGGGATCAGAATTGTTCCCACATCAAAAAACAAAACAAAACAAAAAATAGTAATGGTCACTATTCTATATAAGCTACTCAATTTTAAGTAACTAAGGAGATGATCACAGCACTAATAAAACTGACTTACCTGAGCCGCCTTAAAATTTTAAATGGGCTGCATCCTGATGTTACCAGAAGGGTTTAGCCCGGGTTCATCCCTACTCCCAGGGCCACTCAATGTGGCTTTTTTCAAAGCCGGGAGTTTTCTGGTTTAAGGAAATGGTTACTGGAGCGGCTCTGGGAGCAACAATGGACCTGGGATGGACCCGGGCAGTGATTTTGGCATCTAAATCCTTCTGATAAGATCAGGATGCTGCCTGTTTTAAGTTTTAAGCTGGCTTAGGTAAACCGGTTTTATTAGCGCTGCGATAATCTCCTAAGTAATGAAAGTTACTTACTTAAATGTATTTAACTAAGTAACTGCTCCTGACCTGCCCCCAAAACCTGACGGAAACATAATTCACCTGTGCTCCGATCACCAACAGAATAGATCTCCTTCTTCCTATAAAACTGATACCTGGAAAAGTAGGTTGCGAGGTGGGAGGAGAGTTACGATCGTGAATAAGTAGTGATCGTGAATACGGAACAGTTATCTATATTTACTCATCCATTACAGTTGTGACACTATTGCCATGATTGTAACACTCCACCTCCCTTTATCAGGCATTAACTGCATGGGAAGGAGGAGAAGGAAATCCATTCTGCCAGTAATCTGGGCACGGATGAATGACGTTTCTGTCAGGGATTCTTTTTTTGGGGGGGGCAGGCCTGGATAAATTACTTAAGTATACTTAACTAAGCATATATTATAGTTAGCTGATGTACATTCTGCAGTAAACCCCTCTGTATTCATGTATTCTGCATCCATGGATTTCATCATCCACAGCTTGAATATATATATATATACACACAAAAAGCAAATCTTGATTTTGCCATTTTATATAGGGGGAATCATTTTACTATGCCATTGTGTATAATGGGATATGAGCATCTATGGATCTTGGTATTCACAGAGGGCCCTGGAAACAAACTCTAGCAAATACTCATCGGGATTATTTCATGTGCAGCATTTGAGAGAGAGAGAGGGATAGAGGAAGGAGGAGAGAAAGAGAGAGAGAGAGAGAGAGTTTCAAATCCTGCACCTACAGTACAGTACTGCCTGTACTGAACTGTATCCTGGAAGAAAAACAAGATATAAATTCTATAATTACTTAATTAATTAAATATCCAGGTTTACTGCAGCAGTCTATAAATTCTGAATCTTGTTGATTTGCCCCAACTAGATAGACTGATGGGATCCATTGCTGAATAGTGAATCAACATGAATAAAGCACGTTGTTTCAATGCAAAGGGTTCTTGTACCACCTTTGCGACTAACTGAAAGAAAGAAGTTGGTAGCATGAGCTTTCGTAGACTTGAGCCCACTTCCTCAGATGCATGTCGGTTGAAGTCTACGAAAGCTCATGCTACCAACTTCTTTCCTTTAGATAGTCTCAATGGTGCTACTGGATCCCTTTGCATACTGACTTTCCAGACTAACAAGGCTGTGTCTTTGAATTCTACTACCATTGTTACAATGGCTCAATTGTAGTTGGGACTGACAATGGAATACAAGCCCCCAGTCCACCTACAGATATATCATAGGTCTGCTGATCATATAGTGGCGGTCCATAAGGATTGCAGGTCCATTATGAAGGCGTTTGATTAACCTTCCTAAACAAATAGCACAAATTGCCTATTTCGGATGTTCTCTCAACTTTTTCCGTCTGTACAAAATGTTAACCACAAGGCGGAACATGCTCTCCTTTAAACGAAGAAAGGCAATTATTGGAACATTATGCAACTGCTCTGGGGTAATTAATGATGGGAGTGAAAGGGAACATTGATAGCAACCTGTTCCACGCACTTTAATCTATTTCCAGGACTGGGAGACACAATCTCTCTGCCACCCTCACCTTGCCTCTTGCCCTTCATTCCTGGTCCAACGTTGTTTGCACAGTTTATCCAAGGTCCCTCTGATAATTCAGCAAAGTGGCAGGTTGGCAAAAGGGCAATCATGCCATTAGCTTTCCTTGGCTAATTTGCTGCTATCGTTGGCTTTTGTAAAAGGATCAAGAGCTCTGGATGATGGGTGGAATAATACTTCCCGGAACATTGCAGCTTGTATGGAAATGCTTGCTGTGGATTATGTAGTTTGTAATTTTAAAAATCCCTGTTTCTAGGCACTGGTGCCCTAGGGTTGGTATCACTCGGTGGGGTAACTCATGGTGTTTCCCCCTCATTGACCTCCTCCCATACTATACACCAGGGGTAGGCAACCTAAGGCCCAGGGGCTGGATGCGACCCCT
>CM034708.1:211841490-211851535 GCA_020142125.1 Phrynosoma platyrhinos | reverse complement strand
AACAACAAGCTGCTGTTTTTCCATGTCAACAGACCCCTTCTGGTATTAATTTCCACCAGGATGATGATGATGATGATGATGATCATCATCATCATCATCATCATCAGATGTGATTCTATGTCACCTACTTAGCTAAATAACTACTCTATAGTATCTCCCATCCTGACTCTCCCAATCTGGATTTAGTGGGGATTGGGGAATGTTTACAGTAAACAAGACAATATGTTATTCTTTTAAAGTGTAAACTGCTTCGAGCCCCAATTTGGGTGCGGGGGGAGTGGAATATAAAAAATGTAATAATAATATGTAGGGATTGTGAATATGTGCCAGTCACAAATGAATAATTCTAGGTAATGCATTTGTAACTGCGACAGTAAATTCTGGCTAATAATAATAGCAGCAACAATCACAACAATAGATGTGTACGCAGAACTTTTTTTTACACATAGCAAAGTACAGGATCCCTTCCACACTACACAGTTATATTGCTATGATTCCACTTGAATTACCATGGCAACATCCTATGGAATTCTGGGATGGATAGTTTAGGGAGGGGCACTTAGAATTGTCTAGTGCCTCACCAGACGGCCAAACCAGATTTGACTAATATGGTCTCTCTAGGAATCTCTAGTTCCTCCAGCATGACTCTACTGTCAACGTCCGCCAAAAATCACACTAGAGGACCTAGAGATTCCTAGAAAGGACACTTCTCTAGGCATTTGTAGGTCCTCCAGCACAATTTCATGGTCAACCTCTGGCAGAATTTGAATTGCCCTGGAGGACCTCGAGATTCCTAGAGAGTTGTTCTCTCAGGCAAAAGATAAAATAAATATAAAATAGTGTTTTTTTATTTGTGTTTTTCCTCACTTTCATGGGGGTCCTGTGCCCCTAAACCCAGTGAATGTGGAGGGTCTTTACCTCCTGTTGTATATACTTTACTGAGGAGAGCTTACTTCAAAGTAGACGTGAGCATCCTGAAATGAACATTATTCAGACTTTCTCCTTCAGGATGTATTCCACCTTGTTCCTGTTCAAGTGGTGCCCAACTAGGTCCACCAAAGCAGCAGGCAAAAGAAATATATTTTCAAATGCACCAGAATGGGCAGAGAGATCTTATTCTTCCTCTGTGACTTCAGCAAATTTAGCATGGCTCATTGCCTTTCTGTCCCTGGCTTTCAGTCCATCATAAGCATCTGAAGGAAGTAGACTAAGGGGCTATGCAGACGGGAGGCTCTGGGCCGCCCCTGCTAGCTGTGGATCGAGGCCATGGCAATTGCACGCCGTGGCCTGATCCTCCCTTTTGCTGCACCTTTCAGGGGTGGCAAAAGGGTGCTCTAAGAGCTGGCATGTGGTTCTTTGGTGCCCCTTCTGGCGCAGCACCTAAAAATGCTGCGCTGGGAGGATGTCCTAACACTGTGTGCCATGCATAATGGCGTGTGGCATCAGGACATCATCGGGCTGGGGTTGGGGCAGCCGGCGTGCGGCTGCCCCTCCCCATCTCTGCTTCCAGGCTGGCCCTTTGGGCCTGTCTGTAGAGGCCCTATGTCTACGAAAGCTCATGCTACAAATCTCTTTTAATCTTTTTTTTTTCAGTTAGTCTCAAAGGTGCTGCAAAATCTCTATACATATTTACATTGCTTTTGTTGTTGCAATGAGTGGATGGAATAAGCAAATACAAATTTGAGGGACAGG
Organism: Phrynosoma platyrhinos; assembly: GCA_020142125.1. Classification (NCBI taxonomy): domain Eukaryota; kingdom Metazoa; phylum Chordata; class Lepidosauria; order Squamata; family Phrynosomatidae; genus Phrynosoma; species Phrynosoma platyrhinos. The sequence goes on along the minus strand of CM034708.1, from coordinate 211,849,843 downwards.
GGAAGATGTATATGATAGCCAGGGGAAAATTGGTTCTCTGAAATCATAGTGGAGTGTATGAGGGCTTTACAAATTCACAAGTGTAAGTGAAATAAAGTGAATTGTATATTCCACTTGTAACAAATAAAATTACTGTTTGAAGAATTATGCACTGCATTCATCTGTCTCTCCTTAGTTAGACAAGGATTCTCTCTCTCTCTCTCTTATTCTAACAATAATGTGACTTTGGTCACTAACTTTTGGAGACAGTTTAACAGCTCTCTCCCAAGATTCTAAACTGTAGTCAGCAGTCAGTAAGCAGTATGTTGATGTCTCATCTTCCTGCTATTTATTCTCTTTACCCAAACCATCTCCAGTTAGATTAGGTTTTAGTTATTTTATGTGTGTGTATATCTATATTTATATCTATATTAAAGCCATTATTATTTGTTTTTAAATTACAAACAGCATCTTTATTGTTTTTTGGAGTAAATCTTTTTTATTCTTTAGGATGGCAGATTTAGAATAAATAGCCTGCCCCACACTTTTGCTGTTTATGCTGATGAAAGCTGAACTCTAACAAGTTTAACTTTCATGCTTGCATATTTTTGTTTCCCTTTAAAAGGGTTACCACCCTGGGAAACTCAAATTGCACCCCGCAATTACAAACTCTAGAAATAGAAGAGAAAAAAAAAGGAAAATGTATTGTCCACATGAGTGTTCTGGGCTTTGGACTAGAACTCTGGGAGACCAGGGTTCGATTCCCGGCTCGACCATGAAACCCACTGGGTGACCTTGGGCAAGGCAAACTCTTTCAGCCTCAAAGGAAGGCAAAGACAACCCCCCCCCCCTGAACAAATCTTGCCAAGAAATCCCAGTGATAGGTTTGCCTTAGAGTTGCCATAAGTTGGAAATGACTTGAAGGCACACAATTGTCCACATGCTATACTGCTGTTGGACACAAGAGAGCAGCAGAACTTTGCTTCTCCTTGTCTTCGCTTGAACACAATGTTTTCTGGCCCAGTGTTTCCCCATAAGAAACAAAAGATGTTTGTTGTTATTAACTGCCCACAAGTCGATCTTGGCTCATGGCGGCCCTTTGGATGAGACATCTCCAAGATCCGCTGCTCTGCTTAATTCCTGCAACCCCTTAATACCTGTGACCTTCTTAACAGAGTCCATCTATCTGGCATGTGGCTTTCTTCTCTTCCTCCACCTTTCCCAGCATTATTTTTCCCCCAAAGAGTCCTCCCTTCTATGATGTGTCCAAAGTACAACAGCCTCGGTTTGGTCATCTTGGCTGCCAGGGAGTTTCCCAACTTGATCTGCTCTAGGACCCATTTTTTTTTTTTTTTGTCCTTTTGGCTGTCCATGGGATCCTCAGCACTCTTCTCCAGCACCACATTATCTCAAATGCATTGATTTTCTTCCTATCATCTTTCTTAACTGTTGATCTTAACAAGAGATGTACAAAGCAGATTTTCCAATCCTAGTAATGTCCCATTTCATGAAAGACTGCACACCAAAAGGAGAAGAAGGAACCCCTCTAAGCATCTGGTTCAAAAGTAATTTATTATCTAGGTCCAGTTTAATCTGACTTCAGGTCTGGGCATGGGGTGAAACATCTTGGTGAATGATCTAGACAGGGAACCAGAAAGAGGGAGTGTATCCCTGTTGATTATGTTGGAGGTCTCAGTGGCTTTCAGTACCATTGATCATGGGCCAAATCTTTGGGCCACCTCTCCAGGATGGGATTTCAGGCCTTCAAACTGATTGAAGGTCTGGAAACTAAGCCCTATGAGAAATGACTGAGATGTGACTTTTCACCATTTTGGTCACCCTCCTCAGAACATGCTTGTCAACATCCCTCTTGAATTGTGGTGCCCAGAACTGGACACAATATTCCAGATGAGGCCTGACCAAAGCAGAATAGAGTGGCACTATTACTTCCCTTCAGTCTTAAACCTATTTTCCTACTGATGCAGCCTAGGATCGTATTGACTTTTTAAGAAGATGAAGCAAATTTGTTTAGTGATGCTCCAGAGACTAGAACAAAACCAATAGATTCAAATTACAAGATAAGTGATTCCACCTAAACATTAGGAAGATTTTTTTTTGTATTGTAGAAACTGTTTAACCATGAAATGGATTTCCTGGAGGTGTGGTAGACTCTCCATCTTTGGAGGTCTTTAAACAGAGGTTGGATGGATATACTTTAGGAGTCTTTTTAGTTGTGCATTTCTGCATGGCAGGGATTTAGACAAGAGGGCCCTTATGGTCCTTTCCAATTCTAAAATTGTATGACCCCAGTTCTCCCTGGCTGGGTTTGCTCAGAAGGTGGTGTTGAGGGATTCCTCTTCAATACCATGGTTCTTGACTGTGGTGTCCATCAGAGCTCAGTTTTGTCCCTCATGCATTTTAATATACACATGGAATGACTGGGAGAGAGTGTCTGAAATTTTGGAAGTAGTTGGACAAGTAGTAGTAATTGGTATTGTGCATGTGATGTACATGAGGGATGGGAAGAATATTTTTTAAATATTCAAAATATTCAAAAATGTTCAAAAATGTGTGGGGAGGATTTGAGTGTCGAGAAACCCTGATGAGAAGAATCCTGGACTGACTTTTTTTGCCATTTGGGACTTATTCTGCACAAAATTCATACATGCTTGTTTTGTGTGCAAAACAGCATTTTCTGTGCTGGAAACAACATTTTATGCACATATTGTCGTTTTGGTGAAGAAATATTATATCCTGCACAGAAAAAGCAGTCAGAAGATGCTTGTTTCTGCACAAAACAACCATACACAAATTTTGTGTAGAATAGGATCTGAATTGTGAATAGGCTTCAAAAACTGCATGTTTTTTGAAGGCTTTTTAGCAGCAGGAAGAAAATGACTAAAATCACTTGTTGCTTCTTTTGAGAAGAAACCTAGAGAAGAATAGCATCCTTAATGTGCACTGATGCACATTTGCCATTGCAATTCACTAACAAAGTGGCAATGTGTAACACTGTGAGCATAAAGACATCAGTCATTATCATCATTTATCATTAGTTTTTCATCATTTTATTTTTAGGAATTGATTTTATTGCATCTCAATAGTTTTTAGAGATATTTGAAAAATAAAAAGTGATATCAAAATGTTCAAGAGACAAATAAATAAATAGGGACCATTGAGGTGTGTGATAGCCTGGGCACACTTATTGGATGCACCAAGATTCCCACATTTTAGGCTTCTGGTTGCTAGTCCTGTTCTCATAACACAAGCAACTAGCTGTACTCTCTGTGCTTGTCTTTGGAGACGGCTTGTAATTAAAGTCTGTTGTTTCAATCACATTGAACATGATGTTTGCCATTTGTAAGGGGAAGTGCTTCAGCTGCCAAGAACAATTTTGGATAAACATGCCCTTAGGAGATCAAAGGATGCCCAAACTTCACAATGAAAAGGGAAGGGAAAGACTGAGAGAGAAAGAGAAATGGGCATGAACGCTACAGCAGGGATGAAGTTAGGCGTTTCAGAGATTGCTTGGCTCTCATTTTTTGGTCTCGAGTTCACCATTCAAACCAGGGCATACACAGGAAAGCTCCACATGCTCAGCTGTTTGTTGAGAGCTCAAGAAGATAAGCAGAAATGATCTTAGGCTGCATCCACACTGCAAAAATAATGCAGCTTGACCCTACTTTCACTGCCATGGCTCAATGCTATGCAGTCTTGGGATTGATAGTTTTGTGGGATGTTTAGCTTTTTCTGTCAGAGAGCTCTGGTGCCACAACAAACTACAAATCCCAGGATTCGATAGGATGGAGCCATAGCAGATAATGTGGTGTCAAACTGCATTATTTCTGCAGTGCAAATGCGGCCTTATTTGTGAATTGCAAGTTGAAAGCATTCAGCTCTGAGTGGCCAGGTACAGAAAAATAAATCAGTTTTAACATTGCACAGTTTTCCCCAGATTGCCCATTTTATACCCAGCTGTACACTACCAAATAAATAAATAAATAAATAACTCTGCTTTGAAGTCAGCATCCTTCTTGCATGGCAGTGTTTTCATTTGACATTAAATTACCTCTGCCATCTGAGCCGCTTTCCCATTCCAAAATGTTCGTCTCAAGAAAGACCTTCTTGTCTACTGTACCGGAGCTTCTGGTAAGTTTTCTCTTCCTGAAGGCTATGGTCTTTTAATTTTCTCATGCTACAGTTCATTTGGATGTCCTTGTCAGGGCTGCCATAAATATAAAACTCTCCCGGTGGTACTTTAGAAGCCAAATGCTCTGAGTGTTCTTGGGCTCTAACATTCAGGAAAACAAGAGTCGACAAAAATCAGATCTGGAGAGTGGGTTCAACAGTGGGCCAAAATATACTTTTAAAGTCAGCTGTAAAGTGAACCAAGGTAAATGGAGAAGTGCTGATGGGACATAAGGTGTTTTATGGATGCCGAAGCATTGACCTTAAGTATTAGAGGAGATGGCATAATTGTTCTGTTGCTTTTCCCCCACCTTCCCCTTGACTCCTCTAGCCACATTAAAGGGAAAGCATCAACAAGACCACAGCTGAAACATACACATGAAAAATTCAGATTGAAAAGAAAGAGATAAAAACTGACCTTCACGCTCAAGGTGGGGGCACCCCCAATTTGAGATGGAAAGGAACCTTTGAGCAGCGGTTGAAAATGTCTCCCAGTGGAGCCTTCAACCAGATTAGACACTAGCTGAAAGCACTGTGCAGCTGTTGAACATGCTTGCACAAGGGAGCGCATAGGGGAGGGATTTATTTATTTTATTTATTTCAAGGGTTTATATCCTGCCTTTCTCACACAATAGGTTTGAGAGAAGGATTTTGCTGCCTCAAAAAGGAGTGGCATTTGTCAGCTCTTTTTGGAGTGGCAAAAAGCCGGATCAGGGCTGTGGCGTGTGGTTGCTGCAGCCCTGATCCAGCACTCCCAAGGGCGGCACAGAGCTGCCCCTTAGAGGCTGTCTGCGTCAGCCCTTAGTGCCTCTTCCACTTAGCTAGAATCATAGAATCATACAGTTGGAAGAGACTTCAAGGGCCACCCAATCCAACCCTCTGCCATGCAGGAACTCATGATTAAAGCACCTCCGACAGATGTCCACCCAGCCTCTGTTTAAAGACTTCCAAAGAAGGAGACTCCACCACACTCCAAGGGAGTGTGTTCCACTGTCAAAAAGCTCTTACTGTCAAAAAGTTCTTCCTAATGTTGAGGTGGAATCTCTTTTCCTGTAGCTTGCATCCATTGTTTCGGGTCCTAGTCTCTGGAGCAACAGAACACAAGCTAGTGCCCTCCTCGATATGACATCCCTTCAAATATTTAAACAGGGCTATCATATCCCCTCTTAACCTTCTCATCTCTAGGCTAAACATACCTAGTTCCCTAAGTCGTTCCTCATAGGGCATGGTTTCCAGACCCTTCACCATTTTAGTCGTCCTCCTCTGGACATGCTCCAGTTTTTCAACATCCTTTTTGAATTGTGGTGCCCAGCTAGGTGCCCAGCTAGGTGCCCAGCTAGGTGCCCAGCTAGGTGTTGCTGTTGTTGTTGTGTGCCCTTAAGTTGTTTCTGACCTATGGCGACCCAAAGGTGAGCCTATCATAGGCTTTCTTGACAAGTTTCTTCACAGGGGGTTTGCCATTGCTATCCTCTGAGGCTGAGAGAGTACAACTTGCCCAGGATCACCCAGTGGGTTTCATGGCAGAATGGGAATCGGAACCCTGTTCTCCAGAGTCATAGTATCAGTGTTCAAAGTACTACACCACACTAGGTATACATAGAGTTATGTAATTTAATAAGTCATATAGGATTCTGGCACTCATCTTGACTTAGCACTGGAAAGAAACCAATATTGGTGCCAACCAGATCTCCAAGTAATGGACATTCCACCAATGAGGTGCTACATCAAAGAAGGTCCTCTCTGATGTCTCTCCAAATTTTATTCCTCTCACTGCAGGGTAGAATGGCTGAGATCCTACATTGCCACATCTGGGGGCCTGTCCTGTCCTCAGGGCAAGGGGGAGAAATCTCAGGGCAACAGGACTACCTTGAAAAATATGTGAATATATATGGTTTCCTCACCTGTCAGATTTGATGGGTTTGTTTTATTTGAATGGCATGGTTTGTGCCAGTGGCATCCCTAGGGTTGGTGTCACCCGGTGCGGTCACTCATGGTGTCCCTCCTCATTGACCTCTTCCCATTTCACACCATACAGAATCCTTAACAACGCTTTTTTGCATTAATGTTACTTGTAAATCACAATTCCCATATACCCCTAATACTTGTGACATCAACAAGTAGCAAAATTAAAATTATACCTTCAAATTAAAATATCACATGCACAACCTAAATCTATTTATATATCCGTAGTGAAGATTTGGTTAAAATGTGATTTTTAAAGGAAATTTTAAAAGAATAAAAAAAAATCCAAAATCAAAATTTTGAAATTTGAAATTTTAATTTTTTTTAAAAAATTCTGGGACATCTCCTTTCTCCTCCCACTGAGCTTTGCCCCATTCCCACCATCTCTTAAAACGTTTTAAAGGGAAGCAGGTGAATGCCACAACCTGATTCTGCAAAAAGATGGGTGTTTGAGGAGCCGTGGTGTCGCCCCCATTTAGAGTGTCGCCTGGTGTGATCCGAACCCTTGCACCCCTTAGTGATGCCATTGGTTTGTGCAACTGTGGTCCATGCTTCCTTTATCAAGACTAATGATATCATCAAGGCCTGCCCCTTGTGATATCACAAAGTTATCCCTAGATCTCAGGTTTTGCCTTAAAAATCTCAGGCCTTGGCCTGACTTGGCAACCCTACATAGCTATGTGTAGCATGCAAGTGTCTTATTTAAAACCCCACTACATTTCCCTTTTTACTACCCCCAGGAGTCACCATTGTTCTGTGATAGTTTCCCCCCTTGCAGGGGGAGAGCAGAGAGGGTTGGAGAAGTGACTGGTTATGTTCTGATTGTGAGCCGCAAACTGCAGACATCTCCCACCAAGATCTATTGAAGTCCTCCAGAGGTCTCAATGGATGATATCACTAGTTTGAGTCTAGCATCAGGGACACAGCCAGATGCTTCTCTGATCCCTTCTGCTCTCCACCAGTAATTGCATGTCCATTGGGGGCATCTGTCACAAGAAGACAGTGAGTCCTGGGATGGCTTTGGATATCACAGAGGGAGGAAAGGAAGACCAACCTCTGCAACAACTAGAAAAATACATATTCAGGTGTAAAGTGGACTGATGCTTGTGTATGTCACTAACAAGATACTTCGATGTCGGCTTCCCTCAGCTCATAGGTGTAAAAATAGGATCAGTACAAGCAGTAAAAAATTAATCATGTTTTCCTCACCCCACCAAACTAAAATGTGCCCAAAGCAATTGAATCTAACTGCTAATAATAAAAGTATTAGGCAGCCATCAGGCACACCCTTGACTTGGAATAAGTCCTGTTGAGTTCAATGGGGATTATGTTTTGAGCAGAGTTTTGGGAAGTTACTCATTTGGACTACAGCTTCCAGAATCCCCTGTCTGGCATGGTAAGTGGCGGTGGTAGTCCCCCTTCCTGCATGGCCAATGGCTGTTGGCTTCCAAGCCAGTGGGATGGTGAATCTGCTCCAGGTTTCACTCTGAATTTTAAAGGAGAGGACCAAGATACTTTGATTCACTGTTTCATTGACATGGGAGCCACCTGTGGCCACTGATATGACCAAAACCTGCAGCACATGTGACAAATAACATTTCATTCTGTTACAGCTCTTCTGTTCATTTTTCTTTCCCACTGTGAAAGCCAGGTTATTTATTTGAAATCTCTCACAGCACAATCATGTTAAATCTGTCATTGTATTTTGTATTTTTTTTAAAGCCTATAAAAGGATGCACATTACTTTTCTTTTTGGCTTGGCTTTCTCATTTGTTAGACCAGCTCTTGCCTCTCTGGGGAAAAAAACCTTGCAAGTGAAAACTCACATACAAATGGTTGCCTTGGAAACTCCGATCTAATCCTGGAAGATCCACAGCATTCTGAAGTTGTAGTAACTTCAGCATTGCACAGCAAGGGCTGTCCATCATAAGAAGGAAGGGAGGAAGGGAGGAAGGAAGGAAGGAGAAAAGAGAACATATATGTATGTGTGTGTGTGTATTTGAATATGAAAGCCAGCATGCTGTAGTGGTTTGAACATTGGACTACAACTCTGGAGACCAGGGTTCGAATCCTGACTCTGGGTTTGAAACCTACTGGACAAGTCACACTCTCTCATTTTCAGAGGGTGGCAATGGGAAACCTCCTCTGAAGAAACCTGTCAAGAAAACCCATAATAGGTTCGCCATAAGACAGACAGACTTGAAGGCACACAACACACAACAAC
>CM034708.1:211830185-211841390 GCA_020142125.1 Phrynosoma platyrhinos | reverse complement strand
ACTAGAGGTGGAGAACTTTTGGCTTTCTAGATGTTTTTATCCTTCAGTTGTACAAGCTTCCCTGGGATTATAGGAGTTTAAAAAGGCTGTGAAAACGGAGCTCTTTCGGCAGGCCTTTCCTGATTAGATCCCGGCTTCAGGAGCAGTGCGTCTCCATCTCTTAGCTTTGGCTCGCCACTGCCTTTGTTTGTATATAATCCCTTCAGTTATTTCATTTATCCCGTTTTTAAACTGTGATGTCTAGTTTAATACTGTTTTAATGGGGGAGGGTGGGCTCTTGGGGGGCGTTAGCCTGTATTTCCTGTGAAATTTTAATTGTTGCTGTAAGCTGCCCCGATTGTTGACAGAGGGACAGGGTATAAATAAATTATTATTATTATTATTATTATTATTATTATTATTATAGTAAAAATCTCTGGGGGGTGTTGGAGTGATGTGGGAAACAAAAAGTGGATTTTGTGTTCTGAGGATGAGCATAATCCCACATGCTTTATATATGACCCGGGTTCCTAATCATGTGTCCCTTACACTCAAGTCAGTAGTGTATCCCCCTCCCTTCATCCTTCAGAATTACAAGCTATCCTGGGATTATGGGATTTGTAGTACAAAATGGGATGCAGTGGCTCAAGTGGTTAAGATGCTGACTGTCAATTGCAAGATCGGCAGATTGGCAGTTCAAGGCCCGGGTGCTGCATGATGGGGTGAGCTCCTATCACTAGTCCCAGCTTCTGCCAGCCTAGCAGTTCGAAAGCATACAAATGCAAGTAGGTAAATAGGTACCACTTTGGTGGGAAGATAAACAGCGTTCTGAGCAATCATGCTGGCCCCAGGATCACAGAGTAGTCTCTGAAAACACTGGCTCTTTGGCTTAGTAACAGAGATGAGCACCAACCCCTATGGTTGGACATGACAACCTTGTCAACAGGGAATAGCTTTACCTTAGCTTTACTACAAAATATCTGGAAGGTAATGGAGTGTTTTTCTGGGGATGAGCATAATCCCACATGCTTTATATATGATCCAGGTTCCTAATCATGTGTCCCTTATACTCAAGCCAGTAGTGTGTTTTTTCCCCAGATACAGCTTCACATTTTTCTCCTTAGGCATAAGATCTAGGAACTCATTTTTTTAAAAAAGTGGAAATCTATATGTTCAGATAACCAGCTTTCTTGCTCTATGACTGCACAATACAGTAAACCCTCCATATTCATTGGGATTAGGGGCACAAGACTCCTGTAAAAGTGGAGAAACACAAATAAAAAACACCTTTTTTAAAATCTGAGAGGACACCTCTCTAGGAATCTCTAGATCCTGCACTGCAGCTCTATGGTCAACATCAGACTGAAATTGACCATAGAATTTTGCTGGAGGACCTATATATTCCTAAAGAAGAGGTTTTTTTTTTAAGAATCTCTATATCCTCCAGCATGACTCTATAGTCAACTTCCAGCAGAGTTACACTGGAGGTCCTAGAGATTCCTAAAGAGAACATATCAATCAAATCCATGAAAAATCAAATCCACAAAGTTAAAGCTGCAAGTGTGGAGGGCCAGCTGTATATGTATATGCCATATTTTCCTAAACTCCAGTCTATGGAAGCTAATGGGACCACTTCATATTGTGAAGTTGATTTTCCCCAGACTCTTTGATTTGATTTTACTATTTATCAATCAATTTTGCTATTTTAATTATGATTTGAGAAGCTCTTCTGAGTCCAGAGTCTACCTCCATTCCCTTTGCTGCGTTCTTTGTATGGATGATTGTACAACGATGTTTCTAGCTTCCGTCATTCTGGTAGGGTTACTATAGCTGCTCTTGTTCTTATTCTTCATTTCTTGAAACCTTGTCAGCTTGGAGAATTACTCAACTCATCAAAAGTCTAGAAACCAGCTAAACCCAATATACTCTTATTACAAAGAGTTTGGTTTTCTGCTCCAAAACCAATGAGCAAATCAACAGCCAACGCATGGCATTTGTGTTCAGTGAGATGCAGAAGCGATGGCAGCAAAAGAACTGAATGCAAAGCAGCTGAAAAATACAAAAAGGGCCTGTAGAGCTGTATTATCCTCTTAGTTACTGCTGGAACAAGAAAGATTCAGTGAGTGACAGCTGGTGTTGGGGTATTGTCGTGTGTGTGTTCAATCTGCTCCGAGTTTTATTCAGAACTCCTAGGTATAAAATCCTTATCCCCCAATAGGTTGAAGACCTTGGATAGCACCTTTGAAGTTTGGACTAAAGCCCAAAGTGGACTCGTCATCCCCATGAATATGGAAACTTCAGCCGCTGCTGCTCTGTACCTAGTAATTTGTAGATCCCTTGGGACAGGGACCTGCAGCATAATTGCGTCTCTGTCTGTCATGGAAGCCTTGCTCCTCTAAATTATTCCTTTCATGAGCTCTTCTGTCCTTCTCTGAGCCTCTGCAAAATGAATGCCAGCATGGTTTCCATGCTCTTAATTGAGTCCCTGGCTACTGCACTAATCCAAGTACAAAATCATAGCTGAGTTTCTACAGAACAAACATTTTTATGTTTTCATTGTTTATCCATTAGTTTACAGTCATTCCAGCAATTTTAATGATGTAAGGGGAAAAACACGGACACACCAGACGGTTATCTGCTAGAGGGAGCATATTAAAATTCTGGGAGCTCAAGAGTTGTTTAATATTTTCTGCTTCCAAGCATTCGACATATAGTCTCTTTGAGCTCCACTGTCTGAGACTGAAAATATGTTAGTTGTATCCTCAGATCTTTTGTGCAGTTAATTTTTTTTAGAAAATTGCATTTGAACTGATGGAGACGGGATGAGCTGGAATGTCACTTGTCTGTGGTTCCAACACTTTGTGTAACATCAAGGGGTGTGCAAATTGGGAATAAAGCTTTTTTAATAGCAATAGTAGCAGATTGAGGTCACTCAGCCCAAATCCAGAATTTCCTCAAGTGCCAGGGGTGTTAATCTTCCTGAGATCACATCATTCCATTAAACTGAAGGCAGGCATGCCCTCCAACTGTCCCAGTTTGTCAGGGATAGTCCTTATTAACCTTCTGTTATCCTATTTTTTTCAGCTGCTTTTAAAATATCCCAGTTTCTCTCTCCTCCTTCCATTTTCCTCCTTTGTCCTCAGCTTACTTTAGCTGTTGCAAACTGTGTTCAAAGTGCAAAAGCACTTTGCACTCAATTCAGTCCGCAGGAAGGAGAGAAGACGGAGGGCAGAATCTTGTCCTTCCCTGTATGCCCAGACAAAAGCAAACTGCTGCAGCCTCTCCTAGCTTGTCTGGTTTTCCTCATCAATACCTTTTGCCATTATGACCACACTCTGAGGTTGATGGATCACAGGTGCTCACAGATTCTCAGCTATGAAATGTTGGAGTGTATGTTGACCTGGAAAGAGGAAGATTTCCTCAAAAGCTGGCTTTGTTGTGACATCTTCTGGTGCGGTGGGGGCAGCATGCCATGACTACCTTCCAAAGACACATACCTGTTTTGTAACTGTCCCCCCAGCCATTCAGTCACCATGAGTTTTGGAAAGAAAATTCTCTCCTAGAACAGCACCCAGCCTCATTCAAGAACAGAGAAGTTCTTTGGAAAGAAAATTCACCAGAGTCTAACACAGCAAATGTTTCAGGAGTCAAGCAAATACATGTGCACAACCACACATCCATACATTATAGGAGCATCCTGTGCAATTTCTTCACATTTCCATATTTTTATTTGTTTTAAACTCCAATATCTCATTGGAAATTGAATGTTTCTCCTACTGTTTGGTTTGTGAAAAGCTGCCTTGATTCAATAAGGCGGGATAGAAAAAGGCTAGGTAAAGACAGCTAGTTGGGCAGGAGAATTAATTTCACTTCAATCAAGTTCTACTTTATTTGTTTTTCTTTTCATAGCTGGAGCCATGGGATAAGTGAAAGGAAATGGGGAGCCGTTCTCATCAGAAACATTGCAGCCCTTTCTTGAATATTTATCATGCTTTAAAAAAAAACATGTTAAAAATATAAACCAGGAAGGCTGTTAGTTCAGTGACGGAATACTTGGTTTGCATATGAAAATTCCCAGTTCAGCCCCTGACAGTGGCATCACTAGGGTTGGGGTCATCCAGTACATGGACTGCATTCATGCATCAGCCCCATGGACCAGAAAGGTCTGCTGGGCAGTGGTGGCAGTAGCAGACTGTCCTGCCCTCCTGGGTGACTCACTTGACCACTCAGTTACCCACAGACCCATCCAGCAAGAAAGGTCTTGGAAAGGTCTGGGGCTAGCCAGGTGGCTGGTTGGACAGTTTCCCCAAACTCACTCTGGACAAACAGCCCAAGATTGCTACACAGCTGATAGCAGGCACCATCTAATGAACAAGTGCATTAACAGAACAGTTCAGCATTTACTTTACATCCCAAACAGAGTTCATTCCCAAGCATCAAGTCCAGCAAGAGAGTTCAGCAATATCTAGGTCAGAAACATGGTATCCAGAGCCAACCAACGCAAATAAGTTTATCGCATAGTGTTCTCGTAACATACTGGGTACGTAATGTGAACAGAACAGAACAAATTTTAACCCACGGTATGATCCCCATCAAGTTCCCGTTCTGTGCTCTGACAGTCCCTAGCCTGTTCCAGGAGAACTGTAAAAATGCATCCTCAGCCGGCAAGAACGCTTTTAGACCATTCCAGATGATATGTGTGTGATGATCCTATCCGGTCTCAATCCATCCCCATGTTCTGATTGGCTAAAATAACCTCCTCGCTTCCCGTGGTAGAACGTCCACAAACCCAACTCCTCTTCTGGTACTGACATGGGTGCTGACATGACCCCCCCCCCCCAGTTTGGCCACAATTGATTTTAAAAATATTTTTTTCCTTGTTTGTGGGGGTTTTGGGCTATGTGGCTATGTTCTAGAAGAGTTTCTTTCTGACATTTTGCCAGCATTCGCTGAAGATGCCAGCCACAGATGCTGGTGAAACATCAGAAAGAAACTTTTCTAGAACATGGCCACACAGCCCCCGAAAAATCCACAAAAAACTATGGATGCCAGCCATGAAAGTCTATGACTTCACATAATATTTTCTTTTATTTTTATAAATGGAATTGCATCATGATTACAAAGCAAGGAATGCTCGCAACCTAAACCTCCTGGTAGCATTCTTTCCAAGTCAGACGTAGGGGTTTTCACCATACATTTATATATATATTAATTACATACAACCTTGCCACCCCAGTATGCATGCGCCAAAGAAGGAGGGCTAAGAAGTGACCTAAGTGCCAGTACTAGTACAACAGTAAATGCAATGCAATAATATGAGTTCTCATAATGTAATCATCATGTTATCACTAGTATAATGTGGTAACACCTGTCCCATCGTTAGGTTCCCAGGACTCCATGGGAATGTTACAGATACTGGTGCGATAAACGTAAGAGTTCAGGAACATGATGGAGTGGCAGATAGGTCAGATAATCTCTGACAACTCCTAGAGGTCAGGGCTGAGTGGCTGCCTCTTCCTCCGGATCTGCAGCTGCTCTCTGGGATGGACCATGTGTGGTACTGCCTCGGCTTGTGCCATGACATGACTGCCAGCTCCTCCAGTCCAACTGGGGCCCATCATCCTGGCCCTCCTCTTTCTTTTCATTTCAGAGGAGACCTGAAATGACATCTTCCCCTAGCCACTGAATAGCCACAGTAAGGAGTACCCTGCCAGAAAACAGCTGTTGGAAATGAGGGGTTGGGGAGCAGGACTTAACTAAGCTTGGCAGAATGTTGTGATCTGTCAGTGTTATGCAGAATCTTGACCACCTAAAAACAGACAAGTCCCAGTAAAAAGCCAAAAAAAAAAAAAAAAAAAGGTGGAGAAAATGCTAGAAATTTGGAGAATAAAGAAAATGTCCTGGGTGGGGGAGAAAATTCTTATTTCGAGGGCCAACGCTCCCATTCTGCCCCTCCTGTAATTTACATAGCTGAACCTGCTCACTGTTATTAACAGAATCTCACCACCAGCTCTTGGAAGGAAGTAAACTACCCTAAGGTTAATAAACATGTTAATAAAACACCTTACACCTCCAATCTAATATGTTAAATATCTATAGGGTGGGAGGAAAGGGAGACAGACAATCCATCATTCTAGTGAAGCATCACACTGGATCTGTGAAGATGGATGACTGAAAAGGACCATAATTACAAAGTTCTTTTTTATTAAGTAGCACTGCTCATTTTCCTTCATTAAACTTCTTTATTATAAGCCACTCAATATGGTTGTAAATGATTTATAGGCCCCTTTGAACACTGCAGCTCATTTGGTGGTTCCTGTTGACTCTTTTTCACGTAGATGTGAATATCTAAATTTATTTTTAAAAATATCTGCACAAGCTGAATGTAAAGGCAAGAAAAGGAAACGATAGAGGAAGGAAGGAAAGAAATTACATTCAGCCTGCTGTCTGATGCATATTTGGATGGGAGTCAATCCCTCTGAACTTTCTGGGGCTGACTTTTTTGAATACAGATACATAGGATAACACACATTTATAGAGTATGTTTCTCCAGTGAAGAAATGGAGGGGGAGCAAGTCGCCTCAGATGAGCCTCATCCTCATAACCCCCCCGTATGCCTGACCATGGTATGACTACCATCATGAAACCAGGAAGGGAGATTCTGACGACTTTATTGCATGTCATTTTAAAACCGCTCAAGCCTCCTGGGCTGCAGCTGGGAGGTGGGAAGGAGGTAGGGATTATTGCAAGCTAAATCGCCGTCGAATCGCTGGCTGCCATCAGCCCGAGTCCAAGCCAGGCTCAGCCAGTGCTTTTTAGAAACCAGGACACTTTCCAATGTGAAGTCATAGGCTTTCATGGCTGGCATCCATAGTTTTTTTGTTTTTTTTTGTGGGCTTTTTGGGCTGTGTGGCCATGTTCGAGAAGACTTTTTTTCTGACGTTTGGCCAGCATGTGTGGCTGGAAGATGCCAGCCACACATGCTGGTGAAACATTAGAAAGAAACTCTTCTCGAACATGGCCACACAGCCCAAAAACCCCACAAAAAACTCAGGACACTTTCCGTTTTCTAAAAAGTGCCGGCTGAGCCAATCTGGGACTTGGGTTGATGGAGGCTGACAATTTGTAGCAATTTAGCTTGCGATAATCCCTGCTTCCAGCCCGCCTCCTGCCTGAAGCCCCGGAGGATTGAATTGTTTCAAAATGACATGCAATAAAGTCATGAGTGTGTTCTGTTGGAGGAGGTTAATACATGTAGCAAGCAGTTTGCATCATAAGGGCAGGAAGTGGACAGCCCTGGGTGTTTTCCCTTCTTGTCTTTGTTGGACTTACACATAGACTGGTACTCTTAGGTACATTTCCTTCCTGCATTTCCCTCTGAGGTCACTTCCTGTTTGCTTTCTTCTCCTAGCTAGAGTGATGCCAACTCACATAGCTTTCCCATGATGGCTGCCAACAGACCTATAAGCCAGGAAGCCAGCTTCAGGGACTTCTGTAAATATGTTTAGGGACATTTCATCCTGCGTATCCATGAATGGATTCCTTAAACCAGTATTTCCATTTTTGCCTTGATACCATAGAATCACAGAGCTGGAAGAGACCATAATGGTATATCTCCCTGTGCAGGATCTAAGCCAGGGCTTTCTGCAGATTTACTGAATACAACACAACACGGTGGCTAAGACAGTGGAACTATGCTCTCTCTCTCTCGCTATGCTACGCTACACTGTGCTACGCTATGCTACGCAACCCTACCCTACCCTACCCTACCCTACCCTAGGCTGATTATTTAATCACTGAAGCCCTCTCCCAGCCATTCAGTAGCTTTTGGAGTGGAGGCAGGATTGGAGAAGCTTCTTGCAATGTGCCCATAGACAGACACAGAACAATAACATCACCCACTGAGATTCACTGGGATGCTTCTGAGGTCTCAGCAGATGATGTAATAATCTTGCATCTGGCTACAGGGACATAGCCAAGTACATTTCCAGTCCTCTTACGATTCCATAGGATGAAACCATAGCTGTTAAAAATGCTATCAAAGTGATGTAATGCTGTGGTGTGGATACAACCATGATGCCTAATAACACAGCCCTGAGCCACTAGACAAAGGAGAAGACATGTTAATGCAGTCCTATTAATAGCCGAAGATCCCTCTTCACTCTGCAAAACTTCCTTTAGTAAACAATCCTACTTCCACTCTCATGAATGTTTGATACTCGTGGTCTATAAAATATTTCAGATTTTTCACCCTCTCAGATGGTGCACGCACTTTAAAAAAACAACAAAAACTTGAAGGTGCTTCTCAGGTGCATATTATTATGTGTTCTTCAGTCCAAGGGATACAGTGTGGTTTTCTGGATGCTGGTGTCATTTAGAAGTGTTACCACATGATGTAGGACTGTAGCCAGAGAGACTTTGATTCCTACAATACTTCTTTTGATTTCCCTGGTCTTCCAGACAAAGATAAAACTAATAACCAGAACATATTACATCTTGATGATGTGACAACAGCACCAATGGCACTCACACACAGAGACTACCTGCCTTTGATTACTTATGGGAACCATTTTACCACTGAAGTGTAATTTCATTTATTAGAGGGAGGCAGCATATAAAAATATATTAAACACAACAAGTATAAACGGAGAAACAAAGCTTGGGAGACTAATGCGCCATGGGGGAAGAGTAACAAACACAAAGGCAATTTGTTTTTCACTGTATGTAAATCAATCAAAACATTCAAAGCAAGTTATCCCAGAGTGTAAAACCATTTCATCTGGACTGGAGTCATTGATGAACTGGTTCATTGGAACTAGACGGCAGAAGAAGAAGAGGGATGCAGAAAGCTGAAATCCATAGAGTGGAGCCTGCAACTGACTGTCACTCAGCCAAATCTATTGCTTGGATGGAGAGCTACACCTAGAATAAAGAATGCTGTGGCTGAGAGTGCCTTCAGCAGCCCCCCCTGTCCAAATCAATTTTGTAGTGCAGCCAAGTTGTGCTTATCATGTTGATAATACTGGAAGTGGAGCAGTTTCCTAGGCTGTAAACCAGAGCTGAGTTCCATATAACTGTTCAGTTGTTCAGTTCAATGCAAAAGTTTTCTGGGCTGTGGGAACTGAAGCAGAGTTCCATTCAAGAGCTTTCCAGGCTGCAAACAAGACCTCAATTCCCATCATGGTTTCCTTGACTGCAACCCAGTACTCAGTTCCATGAAACAGTTTATTAAGCTGTAAACCAGAGCCCAGTTCCATGCAACATTTTTCTGCAGTGTGGGAACGAAAGCTGAGTTCCATGCAACAGTTTCCCAAGCTGCAAACACGAGCTCACTTCCATGGCATGGTTTCTTTGACTGCAAACCAGAATTCAGTTCCATGCAACAATTTTTTGGATTGCAAGCTAGACCTCAGTGCAGTAACTCATGGTGTCACTCCCCTGGAACTCCTGCGATGAGGGTTCTGATGGGTCACCATGGGGAACCAACATGTTCCAGCTGCTGCCTCCTAGATGAAACAGCAAAGATGGGCTGTTGCCCTAAGCAAGAACAGTTTTTTTATTCACAAAAAATATCCATCCTTAATGAAAGAGGAAGTCACAAGAAGCAGCCCACTCCCCTTCCAAAGGACAATGGCAGAAAGGAGCCAAACAGATTGAGAAGGGGAAGCTACAGTGGAGGGGAGCAGAGAGAAAGGTCCATGGCTTCACCTCTGTCCTCACATCCCCCAAGGGCAGTGGCAAGCCAAGATGAGTCCCCCCTTTCTTTCTGGGGGAGGAACCTCATTGCAACATGGTGTCATCTCCTCTCATGGTGTCACCCAGTGTGGTCCATAGGTCCTGCACCCTCTAGTGATGCCACCATCCCCCCTCTTCTCCATCTCTTCTTTCTCCTCCTCCTCCTCTCTTTTCCTACTCCCAACTCCATCTATATTCACTTCTCATTCTCCACTGGATCAAGTCAATAGAAATGGTGGCTTTCCCCACTCATACTGTTGCTTCTCAGGCTGTTGCTTCATTTGGAATTTTAACCTGAAAATGGCTGCTGCAATTTGTTGTTGTTGTTGTTGTTGTTGTTGTTGTTGTGTGCTTTCAAATTGTTCCAACATATTGTGACCCTAAGGTGAACCTATCACAGAGTTTTCTTTGCAAGGTTATTCAGAGGGAGTTTGCCATTGCCATCCTTTGAAGCTGAGAGAATGTGATTTGCCCAAGATCACCCTGTGGGTAAAAACACTGTCAAGTTTTGAAGTTTGCAGGTCTACCACAATGTCTTGAGATGTCATGGCAAACCTGGTTTTGCTTCTAGGAAGGTTCTCATTCTGAATGTTGTCTTTCAGATTAGAACTGGACACTTTGTCAAATGTTGAGATCTCTACCACAATTTTCTGATGAGTTAACTGCCTCCCCTTTCATTTTGATCATGGGGGTGAAACAGATCGGTGGAAGGGGTGGCTTGAAGCTGGAACACACACTGTGGCCCCAATCCGCCTTTAAGCCGGCTGAAAAAGGAGCAGCAAAGATCTGCCGCTCTTTTTTTGGCCATGGAAAAGTTGGCTTTCCCCAACCATTGCAGCCCCGTGGCAGCTTCAAGCATATAAACACCATGCTGCTGGAGTGCCTTGAAGCTGCTCATGTCTGGGTGGCCACCTGACTTCTGGGTGGCTTCAGAGTGGAGTGGGAGCAAGTGGCATATAAAGGGTCATCTGTTCTGCCCCTTTAACTCCTTTCTTACTCTTTGCAGGGTAATTTTTTTTGCAGGATCATTTCATTCAGTCACATATTAAATCAAAGAACTGTCAAAGCAAATTGTGAAAAAAAACTACATAATGGAGCAAACCTGAGGTTATTTTTGGATTTAGAATGTCAAATTCCCATAAAAGCAGGATGCATTTTTTTTAAAAAAAGTTTTTATGACCCTCAATTTTGCTGGTCTGTGTATCTATATAGAGGCATTAGTATGCACAATGCTTAGTGGAGCACAAGAGGGCAGTCACTGCCATGAGGAGCATAAAATGTATGTTCAACAAAAGAAAAAATGACAGAGGATGGGGAAGGTGGTTTTCGTGCTTTATATAAAAGATAGTTTTCAAAATCCATTTTGTTGAAAGAGAAGTACACTAAGTTGGTTGAAGCTGCATAGTTGTTTGCTGTTATTCTACATTGGCTACTTAGGGCCTTGGCAGACAACTAATTGAGTTGTCTTCGAGGCAAGGAAGAGGAGGGGCA
>CM034708.1:211792412-211821491 GCA_020142125.1 Phrynosoma platyrhinos | reverse complement strand
AATCGGCAGCCAATGAAGAGATTTTAATACAGGAGTTATATGGTCTGATCTAGATGTTCCGGTGACCAATCTGGCTGCCCCATTTTGAACCAACTGAAGCTTCCGAACTTGGTACAGAGGTAGCCCCATGTAGAGCGCATTACAAAAATCCAAACGAGAGATTACCAGGGCAAATACTACTGCTTCAAGATCCCTTTGGTCTAGGTAGGGATGCAGTTGGCGAATCAACCAAAGTTGTTACCAAGCACTCCTGGGCATCACATCCACTTGTGATGTCAACTGTAGAGATAAATCCAGGAGTACTCCCAAACTGTGAACTTCGCCCTTTAGGGGAAGTGTAATCCCATCCAGGACTGGCTGACAAAGCTCCCTCCCCAGACTCAGGTTACCTATCGTGATATTTGTTATCCCTCATCCAGCCTATTACCGACCCTAGGTAGGCATCCAGAGGAGCGATGGCATCCTTAGTCACTGCAACAGTCGGAGACATAGAGAAATAGAGTTGGGTGTCATCAGCATATTGATAGCACCGTGCCTCATGTCTCCGGATGATCTCACCCAGCGGCTTCATTTAAATGTTAAACAGCATGGGGGATAGAATGGCACCCTGTGGGATGCCAGATGTCAGCTCTCATTTGGAGGAGCAACTATCCCCCAGCATCACCATCTGGAATCTACCTGAGAGGTAGGACCGGAGCCACTGAAGCGCAGTGCGCCCAATACCTAAATCCCTCAGGCATTCCAGAAGGATACCATGGTCTATGGCAGGGGCTGGCAACCTACGGCCCCCGGGCCGCTTCCGGCCCAGGGCCCCGCGCTTACTGGCTCAGGTGGACCCCTGTCGCCACCGCCGCCATGTGCCATGGCTGCTGTGCGTTTTGGCCACCGTGCAGCCACACACGCCGCAACCGCCATTTTGATTTCCAAAATGGCAGCTGCGACGTGTTTGCCCATGCGCAGGAGTACTGCACATGCACAAATGTGTCACGGCTGCCATTTTGGAAATCAAAATGGTGGTTGCAACATGCGTGGAGGCGGCTGCGGCTGCACGTGCTGCGGCAGTGCCGGCGGCAGTGCCGGTGGCAGTGCGTGCGGGGGTCGCGTGCAGCGGCGGGGGTGTGTAAGCACGCGCATGAGTGCGTGCACCACCATTTCCTCCCCCTCGGCCCGGTGGAGGGGAGGACTTCAGATGACCAGCCCCTGGCTCAAAAAGGTTGCCTACCCCTGGTCTATGGTATCAAATGCCGCTGAGATGTCCAAGAGCACCAACAGGGTCACACTTCCCCTATCAATGCCTAGGAGATCATCGACTAAGGCGACCATGGCAGTCTCAACTCTGTATCCCACCCTAAAGCCGGTTTGAAATGGGTCCAGATAATCGGATTCTTCCAAGACAGCCTGGAACTGGAAGGCAACTGCCCTTTCAATCACTTTACCCAGGAATGGTAAAAAGGAGACCGGCCTATAGTTATTTTCCACCAGGGGGTCAAGGGAGGGTTTTTTCAACCACCCTTGACCCCCGCTATTTTTTAACCACCACTAATTTTAAATTAGATGGAAATTTTCCCTCCCTAAAGGATGCATTAATTATTAATTGTAGTAGTGTTTTTACTGCATCACCTCCCTGGGCAGTCAGCCATGATGGGCAAGGATCAAGAGGGCATGTTGTCCTCCTTGCACTTTCAAGAAGCTTGTCCACTTCATCGGTATTAACAAACTCAAAATGATTCAGTTTAACACAGTCCACAGAATCCCCGGACATCTCTCTTACTGGTTCTGCTATAATGCCCGCATCCAGATTGTAGATTTTATCTACAAAAAAAGTCATTAAAAGCATCACAGCAGGTTCCAATAATGGGTTCAGGGTGGAAGGCAATTGAGTTAATTCTTTAACCACCCTGAACAGCTCTGCTGGATGAGATTTTGCAGATGCAATACATGCAGCATAGAAAGAATTCTTTGCTGCATCTATTGCCACTCTGTAAGAATCCAATATGTTTCTATGGAGTGTCTTGTCAGATAAACATCAATGTTTCTGCCAGCAGCGCTCTAGCCATTGCATAGCCCACTTCATTTGATGAAGATTTTCCGTGTACCATGGTTTTTTATTTGAAGCAGGTTGGAAAGGACGCTCGGGAGTGATAATGTCTATAGCCCTGATAAGATCATTATTCCAGGTATCAACCAAGGCTTCAACAGAATCACCATCATTCTTCCTGGAACTTTTTGGGTTTCATCAGCCTTCGAGGGCAGACCATTTTAATGGGTCCTCCACCCCCGAGAGGGATATGGGTAGTAGCCTTCAATCCCACTTTGACCAGAAAATGATCCATCCACGACAGGGCAGAAGTCTGAATTACCACTGCCCACGGATATTCCTGACCACATCGAGTGTATTACCAGCACAATGTGTTGGACCTGAGACTAGTTGGGACAGGCCCATGGCTGTCATGGAAGTCATGAACTCCCAAGATGCACCTTTCAGATCTAATGAACCAGACTCGAAGGGGATGTTGAGGTCCCCCAGGGCAAGAAGCCTGGGGGAACTATGATGTAGTAATAACCTCTTTTGTATCATATGCTTGCATCAATGCCAGTAACACTGAGTTTCTACTCCAGAGCTGGCAAACACAAGGTATTTTAGATGTTTGTTGACTTCCTCAGCCTTAGTGGCTAGGGATAATGGGAACTGTAGTTCTACACATCATCACAGTAGTAGTTCTAAACATCATCGCAATCACTTGCCATGACAGATGGGGAGTGCTAATCTGATCTTCCTGGATATCTCAGCATGTTTGGTTCCTTACTAGACTGGCTCTATCATGTGGGAGTAGGAAACATTGTGTTGCAGTGGTTCTGTTTCTATCTATGGGGCCAGTGCCAGAGACAGAAGTATCACTAGGGAAATGTGAGGAGTGCAGACTGTACAAAGTTAGGTATGGAGGGGGGGACTGTACCAGAGGGATGCATTACCCATTCGGGTGGGACATCCAGAGGGACTGGCATGGCTACTTGGTGTGTGAGAAAGGGCATTGCCTCCTTTCCCTGCTTGCCCAGCAGCCATACCAGACCCTAAATGGGCCCTCCAGAGGCCATAGCACTGCCTCCCCCAGGAGTGGTGGCTGCTGTGGGGGGCAATGCCTTTAGGGTCTGGCGCAGCCATGCTGGATCCTGAATGGGTGAGTGAGTGGGTGATGGGGGGAGAGAAAGGCAGTCTGGCCTCCCCACCAAGTGATGCCAACCTCAGTGATGCCACTTGTCAGAAAGTAGCATTTTGGGATTCCTGTTCAGCCCTATGGCCTTTATGCTGTGAAGTGCCACAGGGTTCCATCTGTTCAATATCTTTATGAAGCCACTGGAGGAAGTCATTAGAAGTTTTGGGTTGAAGCACCATTGGTATGCTGATGGCACTCAGCTCTACTTCTCCTTGTCACTGGAGTCAGTTGGGATTGTGCAAGTGCTGGACTATGCCTAGATGCTGTAATGTGCTGGATGAGGGCCAGTAAACAGAAGATGAAGCCTGACAAGATGGAGGCTCTGTGGATTGGTCTTTTCAACTCCAGAAACAGGGTAAGTTGGATAGGGCTGCACCTGGAATGGTGGCAATTGTAGCAAACAAAGGGGTATCCCTTGACAGTATCCCTTTAGCCCCTGGGGTTGTGGGCATGTGGCTCCAGCTGTATTTGCACTGCAGAATTAATGCAGCTTGATACTGCTTTAACTGCCATGGCACCATGCTATGGAATTCTGGGGTTTGTAGAATCATAGAATAATAGAATCATAGAGTTGGAAGAGACCACAAGGGCCATCTAGTCCAACCCCCCTGCCATGCAGGAACTCCCAATCAAAGCATCCCCAACAGATGGCCATCCAGCCTCTGCTTAAAGACCAGAGTTTTGTAATTTTGTGAGATATTTGTAGTTTTGTGAGATATTTAGCCGCCTCTCTCACCACAACAAATACAAATCCCAGGATTCCATAGCATTGGGCCATGTCAGTTAAAGCAGTGTCAAATTGTATTATTTCTGCAGCGCAGATGCAGCCCTCCATGCTAAAGGGAGTTTGGTTTGAAATTTAGGCTACCTTGAAATTTAGTTTGAAATTTAAAAGAGACATCTGAGGGCTCACTCCTATCTCCTCGAAAGGTTTGACATCTTGTATAATTCCTTCAAAGTTTAAAATAGATTTCCTCCAAAGACCAGAAGAACTAGCTACCTCTTCCCTTCTAAAATTTCAGTTTTAGAAAAGAAACTTGGAAGTGGTCTTCCAGCCTTTTCCACTTCAGTTGGAAAACACTGAAATACCGCTTCTGGGTTTCTCTTCTAAAATGAATATTTTGGGCATTTTTAACAGTCTATGTGACTGCCCTCCAGAGGATTCCAAGGCAGAAGATTAGCCCATGGCACTCCCACACTTGCCCATCCCTGGTCTAAGCAGATCCAACAAGAGATCAACAAGGATGGTCTGAAAGCAACAACCTGCATTATCCTTTTCATATCAGTATTGCAATAAAAACTGTTCTTGAAGATGGAGGTTCTATTTAAATACTATAGCTAATTAATTTCAAAACACTGAACTTTTTGGTCAGTTTGTACCTCAAATTTTCACTGGATGGACCAGACAAGAGGAGAGAAAGAAATGCATATTCTTTTGAGTGCCTTTATTAACAACCTGGCTTACAATTTTTCAAGTAGAAAGATTCATGTGCCTTTCTGAATAAAAATTAAAATAAAGCTCTGAATATAGATTCTCCCTCCCCACCATTATTTACATGAAATCATATATACAGATGCATATACACACCAATGGAATACAACCTTGTACATAAGAATTAACAGACATGCCTCATTGACTTACATCTAGCAAATATTAGATGCCAGCGTTTCTCCTAGTTAGTCTCTTTAGCTCTGTATGACCTCAAACTGTAACTTGCTATGCTTATGATTTTTGAAAAAATATGTTCAGTTTGGAATGGGAAAGGGTAACTGACTCTTGTGTGTTTTCATTTTCCTGCAGTTAATAATAAAAATGGGGAAACAGTGTCACAATCACTAACTTGCTCCAAACCACATAAACACGCAAGAGACTTGACTCTAGTTGTTAGTCCTGATCAAGTCTGTTTTAAGTTTGCGGAGAAAGTGACTGTCTGTGCAGGCTAGTGAATATTCTTCTATGTTCAGAGGGGCTGGATGTGTCTTCTGGACCTCTGGAGATAGACCATACTGATCTAAAGGAAGAACTGTCCCATTTCCATATACTGCTAAACACTCCTTTTCATAATTGCTTTCAAAACAGAATTCTATTTTGAATGCAACAAGGCTTGCATTATTCAATCACCCAGCCTCATTCACAACAAGGGTCTAGATGTTTCCATTGATTTCTAACCTACCTAGATTTACCATGTTTATGTCCCGCCATTGACTGGGTGGGTGGGGGAAGTGAATCTGTTAAAGACAGCAAGACAGAACAGATTCACAGTGCCTTTTAATAGTACAAGGAGTCCTCAATCTGCAAACAGAGAACATATCAAAACTGTCTTCACTACAGAATCCTGACAATTTCATGTGGGGCCCGAGAATTCTCTGCCTGATGTAGTTTATTTCTCATTTTTTCGGCCAGACCCTCACAAGTACCTTATAATAAAATGATAAGTACCTTATAAGAAAACAACGGAACAAATAATATATAACTGAAATGATTGAACAAATTAAGCCAACACAATTGAAAAAGTAACATATAATCCCTAAGCACACCCACCACCACCATTATATTTATTACAGACTTACACTGATTTAACAGTAATTCTCTGTAATTTAGGGGCTGGGGAAGACCTTTCAGTAGAGCTGAAGCAACTTCCACCAAATTATATTTTCCCAAGTTTTCTGGTGGAAGGCTTGGCAATTAAAGAGATGTCAAACCAACATAACTTTCCAGGCCCAGCTCTACCATTAAAGGGAGTGAAGCAACTGCCTCCAGCAGAGGATGAAATGCGGAGGTGACATAATGGAGGGGACTAGTCTGGTCAGCTTCTGCAGATGGTCTGGTGGGAGCAAGGTGACTTTCTTGTCCTTCATCTCAGGCAAGGAACCTCTTCAACTGTCAACAAATACAGGTATCCTCGGAAATAAGGGTCCACATCATAGACTCCATGTCTGGAGCGCCACAGAGACATTAAACAGCACAGATTCGTGATCCATGGTTTATGGGCTGGTTACCCATGTCACTCTTCTCTCTCCTTTTTTCACACCATCTCTCTTGTGTCCTTCCTATAATGGTTAGCCTTATGAATTCCAGCAATAATCTTGCAAGAAGAACTTTTAGTTCATTCAGCAACAGCCTAGATACTTATTAGATTTGTTCTGTATTTGGAGAATGTGGAACAGTGGTTGTCAGTTGGCATACTGGTCATAAAAGGCCAGTTTGACCCGCTCAATCTGGTGGCACAGTTTGATGGCAGGGCCAAGTTTGAGGTCCATGCATTCCTGGACTGTTGGAAGGGTCAGCAGGAGGAGAGCTTGTCCATCAATATCCTGCAGATAGGAAAAGAAACAGAAAAAGGCCTTCATTTTAGAGACTCCATCATTCAAACCACTAGCTTTCAGGGGAAGGGGAAGAAGGTTCTCATATGTGTATTTGATCTGCAGTGAGAGTCCAGGGCAGGGGTAGGCAACCTTTTTGAGCCGGGTTGCTGTCCCTCAGACAATTGGGGGGCCGAAGCACCATAAATAAATAAATAAATAAATAAATAAATAAATAAATAAATATTTTTAATTTTTTTAAAAAAATATGCATGCACTCTCTCTCAGCCCCAGAAAAGCCATGGCAAAACCCCTGTGGAGATTTTGCCAAGAAAACCCCAAGAACAAGTAGTAACAACAATAATCAATATCATCATGATGGGCGGCGGGGGGTGGCAGTGGCAGCAGCGGCAGGAGCGGCCTGGGGCTGGTCCAAAGGCCTCGGGGGGGCCGCATCCGGCCCCCGGGCCTTAGGTTGCCTACCCCTGGTCTACACTGTAGAAATAATGTAATTTGACACCACTTTAACTGCTATGACTCTATCCTACAGAATCTTGGGATTTGCAGTTTTGTGGTGCACCAACACCCTGTGGCAGAAATGGTTACGAACTTTGAAAAGTACAAATTCATTTATTCCATAAGATGGAGCTATAACACTTAAAGTGGTGTCAGTTATTATTTCTACAGTATAGGTGCACCCTAGGATGGGGGGGGGGGAAAGAGTTTTGAGGTTTGGTTGAAAGCTCACCAACAGAACATTCATAAATTTTGTCTCCCATTCTGAGCCTGAAAGAATGTTTCTGTGAAATTATAACACATCTGAATACTGTGATTTGAACAGGTGTTGTAGTACTAATTATGTGCTTTTGCAACATTACTGCTTTGTGGTTTTCTAGAATGCAACAAGGGGGATATTTGTGCTTTTCCTATTCATGTGTGGCAGAGAGGAATAATCCACAAAAGGAAAGTACCTTTCGAAAAATTATAGAGAACATTCAAAACTAACAAGCAAAATTCACAACAGTCAGCAAACCTAGGGGCAATTTAGTCTCAGCTGCAATAATTAAGACCCAGGAAGGCTTGGAATTCAAATCTCTACTCTTGACACAGAGAAGTAGCAGTGAAATAAAACAGGGTACCTGTTCCTGAAATATTTTGGCAAGAGGAGCACAGTCAGTGAGCTTGATGAACCTCACCACGTCCGACACAGTCCATCCCAAGGGGTTACTCTCCAGAATGAGTTTTTCATCTGGTTCTTTCTTTATCTCCTATGACGGTAAAAATGGTATCATTCAGCTTTAAGGGATCATCAACATTATCTTGTCTAGTCTCCTTCTAATGTGGAATGCCCCATAATAACCAACAATATTACCATTAGCTGTCTACCCAAGCCAGTCTACTTTTGGAAAACCATATTCTTTGTAGAATATGTCGGGCCAATTTCTACCTCCAGATACTGCTATGCAAAGGAATCTCTTAGCACCTTTGCGACTAACTGGTGCTGCAGTCGTTAAATGCCTGTACTGCAGCCACTTACTCACAAACCATAAGGTTGTGAGTTCAATACCAGCCAGGGGCTCAGGCTCAACTTAATCTTGCATCCTTCCAAGGTTGCTAAAATGAGTACCTAGCTTGTTGGGGGCAACTAGCTTACACATTGTAAACCGCTTAGGGAGTGCTTAAGTGCACTGATAAGAGGTATAGAAATGTACTTGCTATTGCTATTGCTATAGCTCACTGCAAAAGAAGTTGTAGCATAAGCTTTCATAGACTTATCTGAAGAAGTACACCAAGGGCCAATATAGACCAGCACAAAGGGCTGGCCTAGGGTGGAGTTGGGGCCAGGCAGCCACATGCCAACTGCTCCGACTCCACACCAATGCCATCCTGATGCTGTGCGCTCATCCGCACGGCGTGTGGTATCAGGATGCCCTCCTGGCAAAGCATGCACATACGCTGCACCAAAAGGGTGCAAAAGAGCTGCGGCGCCGGCTCTAAGGGTGGCCTTTTGCCACCCCCAAAGGAGCGACATTTTGCTGCTCTTTGGGGGTGGCAAAAAGGAGGATTGGGGCTGCGGCATGTGGTTGCTGAGGCCCCAATCCGCTGCTCTCAGGGGCAGCCGAGAGCTGCCCCAAACGTGCTGTCTGTGTCGGCCCCAAGTCTACGAAAGCTAATGCTACAACTTCTTCCATATAGTTAGCCTCAAAGGCAGGGGTAGGCAACCTTTCCCCTTTAAGGGCCGAGGGACTTCAGCTCCCAGAATCCCTGGAGTTATTGGCCAACATGGGACTATTGGCCAACATGGCTGAGGCTTCTGGGAGCTGAAGTCCCTCGGCCCTTAAAGGGGAAAGGTTGCCTACCCCTGCTCAAAGGTGTTCCAAGATCCTTTTGCATACTGATATTCTGAGTAAGATGGCTAGGTCTCTGAATTCTACCTCCAGATACTCGTGTACTCTCATCAGCAAGCCTAGCCAATGGTGAGGAATTCTGGGAGCTGAAGTCCAGCACCATCTTGAGAACCACAGAATTCCCACCTCTGCTGTAGACCATATCATCACTGCAATGCTAAACTACTATATTTTGGAAGTCTATTTTCAGAGACTTGAAGACGGGATCCTGGAGTAACCAGTGGATTGAATCCAACGCTTCTTATCCTCTAGTGGAAGACCCTTCCCAACGGCTGAAGGACCCAACAGAATATCATCAGTTCAAACCTTTACTTCTCTCCCCAGCCCTGCCATGTTTTCTTCTTTCCAGCTGTCATGAACGTTTTCAAAGTACTCTGGAAAAATGTAAACTAGCTTCCAACTGTTCAGTGCTGCTGTAAAACAGACACACACCTCCTGAGCATTGTCCCTCTATTCATAGATATTTTTTGAGTTTCTTTCAGGGATGAAATTAACGAGACCGTCAAGTATCTGGGTCCAGTTAATTTCACCACCTCTTCAACTTGCAGGGGTCTAGGAAGCAAGTATAATCAATAATTAGCACAGGAATTAATGGTCTGGTCCATCTCCCTCAAAGTTAACAAGCCACTAAGCAGGGTTGTTAAGAGGGAAATTGTTCTAATTGCTTTTCAGCAAAATTTCAGAAATAACTGTCTATATAATTATGGTGTAGTTTTAATGGAACAATGAGATTTATTGGACAATGATTTCAATAGAACATAAACATACGAACAGTATTTAGTGTGCCCATGGGCTCTCACAGGCTGTGGAGATACTTAATTCATGCCCCTTTCTCTTCAGCTCAAAACTGCCTAGAGCCATGAATGTAAATCAATAGAGAATGGTCAGCGTTCTCCCTATTAATTGCCGCATCAATGTAAAGTAGCTATTAAATTGTTAAATGGAGAGCTTTAACCATATCAGGGTCATTTAGACCCCAGTAGCTTGGATGAATGGCTTCATTTCCTGCCGCTCACTTAACTGCACTGTTAGTGTAAGCCAAAACTGAAAACACACATAACAGTGTGTGTGTTAAACGCACACAGAGAAACTAAATGTTTTCTAATTCACCGCCTGTTTCTTTCAAGATATCTCTATTTAGAAATTAAATGTATATTGCACAGCAATGATAAGACTGTGAAATAGACTATGAAATAGGGCAGGTTAAGGGAATTTTTTTGCATATTTGTCTTTCAGGGAACAATGATGAAGAGGTACTAAGACCACTTTGAAGTCACATTTTTTTTTTAAAATCTGGGGGCAGGAGGTGACATGGAGGCAATATGGAGGAATCAGAAGCCTGTAAGAGAGGGATTACAAAGGTGTAGCTACAAGTGGGGAGGGGGATGATGCACGTATTGTTCAGTTAGAATTCTGCTCCCCCAATGAAATTTTCCTTCTGTCCTCAAATTTATAACATTGAAGAGAGTAAGACCCTGAAAATCATCATTCCTACCTTGAACTTTTCTGTTTTCTGTGTTCACTCTTGCTCACTTTGCCTACCACTTTACTTTGGATGTCAACTGGTAATGCTAATTGCTCAACTGACATTTCATGTTAGTTCAATGCTAGAAATTGTGGGACTGAAGGAAAATTTAATTTTTGAGGGGCAAAATTGTGGGTGCAAAACCTTTGTTGGAGGGGGCAATGCCCTCATCTTGCTCACCCTGAAGGATTACTACTTAGCATTGGTGGCAGCTAGTTAACCCACCCTCTATTCGTTCTTCCATTGCCATGATTTCCCATCCCCAAAGGCTCCTTTGGAATGATGCTACTACATAGAACTGATCCTCTCAAGAGGGAGAAACACTAAACTGAGTGCTTTGACTCTACAGAGAGAGTCACCCCTCCAAATCTTGTTCCTTGCTGGACTACAGTGGTTGCTCTAGAGCAGTGATTCCCAACTTTTGGTCATCTAGATCAGTGGTTCTCAAATTGTGAGGTGGGACCTTTTCTGTTGCTCAAGGGGGTGGTGGTGCAAGACTTGGACGCTCTGATTCCTCCTCCCTCCTCCTCCTCTTCCCAATTATTTTTAGATGTAAAATTTGCACATGCATTGACTTAAATATTGAATTTACTTAAATAATCTGTTCTAATTTGAATGATGTTATTTTCTTACAAAATGTTAAAATATGAATGTACATGAAGGTGCAAATGAAAAAAATGACACACTAAATAAACAAAATATCTTAAATTATATTTAAATCAAGTGGTGGTGGGGAATGTGATATTCACATGTAGATGTAAAGCCCCCCCCCCAAGCGTAAAACGTTTTGAGTACCACTGATCCAGATGATTTGGACTTCAGCTCCCATAATTCCTGACTGTTGACCAAGTTGGCTGGGGCCTCTGGGAGCTGAAGTCCAAAACAAATGGAGGGTCAAAGGTTGGGAACCACTGCCATAGATTGCCGCAGAATCTGTGTTGTGCATTGCTTGAGCGATGCCACTCTCTCTCACTGTTTGGCACACAGTCAGGCATCTAAGATTGTCTCCCAGTATAGCAGAAAATAGATCAGTGGCAGTGATGACATGGAAGGGCTGGCAGTGGATGTCCTCCCCTGAGACATTGACAAGATTTGCCTGGTATTGTATGGCATAATGAAGGGTAACTGGTAGGTCCCATGACAGTTGGGCACTGAATTCATTGTAGGTTTTGTCCAGCTTTAAAGAAGTACTGAAGCTGTTTAGGTAGAGGGATCAGCTCCGTTGGAGATCTCCTTGAAAGCCTGAATGAAAACTTAGAATGGAGCCACTTCCTTACTGACATGGGGATGACGAAATTCCATCGGTTCTATGTAGGCACAAAGCTTGCTTCTGTGGGACTATAATTGGTGAGGGGAGATTGACACACAAGAAAAAGCATCCCTCAGAGTGCCCATCCCTTCCAAGATTGACTTCCCATGTTGAGGAGGAAACTCTGAAAGAGTGTTCACTTGAATACAAGTAGAAGCCTCCATGCATTAAAGAACCCTAATAAAGCAGTGTCCCCACAGGAGCCCATGGAGAGTGGTTTAATTCCAACTTTTAGCCCTACAAGTAGACTGAATTTGGTCTAGAGTATGGAGGGCAACAGCACAGGGGGTAGGGGGCATTCCCCCACCATGTCCACCTAGTGAGCCGCACCAGTGCATTTCAGCACATCCTAAGTAATGCCTTGATACTTCTGCCTTTTGGCTAATTTTGGCACCTTTTGGCTAATTTTTGGTTCTTTTTTGGTTTTGGGTTTTTAGGGGAAGTTTGAGGGGCTCTGGGAAGGTTAGAGGAAGAAAGCTGCCACATTTTCAGGCCATTGTGGCATCTTTGAGGAATTTGTGGCCCAAATATATTTTTAATGGGGAGGACAGGTTCTGGAGGATCAAGGGGCTTCAGGAGTTACAAACAGGGTCCCATAGGCCACCTGTGACTTATGGGCTGCACTTTGCTTACTCCTGGCTGTTCCAAGAGGCACTTTATGAGCGTGACAGGAAGCCACCAAGGCAACCTCTGCCACCATTGTTTCTGTCTATGACCAAAATTACTAATGAGGTTTCTATCAGCTATTTTTGCTGAGAACATAGTTTGTGGTATGAGGCCAATCCCTGTGAAATCCCATAGAATCACAGAATCTTAAGAGCTGGAAGAGACAACAAAGACCACCTAGTCCAGTGATTCCCAAACTCTGGTTCTTCGTGTGTTTTGGATTTCAGCTCCCAGAAGCCTCAGCCATCTTGGCCAATGGTCTGGGATTCTGGGAATCAATGCCCAAGACATCTGAAAGGCCACTAGTCCAACACTCTGCCATGCAGAAATACACTACTGCATTCAGCTTCTGTTTAAAGACCTTCAAAGAAGGAGAGTCCATCACCCTCCAAGGCAGTC
Organism: Phrynosoma platyrhinos; assembly: GCA_020142125.1. Lineage (NCBI taxonomy): Eukaryota > Metazoa > Chordata > Lepidosauria > Squamata > Phrynosomatidae > Phrynosoma > Phrynosoma platyrhinos. Next base: position 211,808,666 of record CM034708.1, on the reverse strand, counting down.
TAATCCATTGCCAAACAGTTCTTACAGTAAAGATTCCACTTTTCTGCTTGAGAGCCAGGGAGGGAGACAGCACATTCTCTGATGGACAGATGGTGGAATTTCATTACCTGACTAATCCTACCCACCACTAAGGGCTCATTTCAACTTACATTTAACCCGGTTTGCGATTCGCTTTCGCTCTGGGTTGGTGAATCAATTCCAGTCGATGTGTCGTTCCCACTATGGAAGCAGGTCTTTTCTTTATTCACTTCTTTTTTGGCATGATTGTCATTCCCACTAGTTTGTGCCCCTACAAAATGCCTGTCAATCATCTACGCGTCATCAGTGACACAACTGGCTACACATTCAAGAAAACATGGGAGGGAGTCATGGGTGCCGTGGCCAGAATCCCATCCCTCACTAGTATCCCATCCTTCATTAGTTTTTGGGGAAATCTGCCATTCCCACCCCCCCTCCTTTCCCAGGACCCATCCTACATTCCAATCTTCTGTCCAGGAGGAATTTCAAAATGCCCTCCATTCTGAGCTTGACTAGGAAGCATGTCCTTCAAATCTTGCAAGGCTGGGAGGTCACCACCTCAATTCCCCATGTTCTCTAAATCCTGCAAGGCTGGGAGGGCGCCACCTCAACGTCCCATGTCCTCTGCCTAAGGTTGGAATGTAGGACAGGTCCTGGGAAAGGAGAGGGGGAAAAATAGTGGATATCCCCCAAAACTGGTGAAAAATGTGCCAACCATCTGCCGCAGTAATCCTTCTCCTTCAGTTTGATGCAATGCAGGTCTGTTGTTCCCACTTGCTGAACATGCTTGCTAATCACTTATTTTCAAAAGAATCACCAAAAAACTAGTGTCAGGAAAGAGCAGTTCTTTTGTGTTTGTCTCGCTTCATCGCAATTGAAACGAGTGCAGTTGGTTCAGAACCAATTCCAAGTGGGAACGACAGACATATAACCCGATCAGCCATTCGTTTTAAATCATAGTGGAAACGAGGCTTGAAGAGAATAAAACAAATGAATAAATACAGTTTAATGTGCATGAGTTGTTTCAGTGATGCAGGTTCCAAATTCTGGCTATTCTTGGAAACAGAATCTAGGCTTCCTTGGCAGAGAAATCATACCTTGGGGAGTTTGGGAGGGGCATATGGGAGGTGTTCTCAAATTCACAACAGCAGCCCATCAGGACCAGAGCATGGAAATGTTACTTTTTTGTAAAATTTCCAGGTTTTTATCCAGACCATGGAAACATGAAAAGCTTCTCATAAGTGAGACACTCACTTGTTTAAGTCTAGCCCTCTTCTCTCCTTTGGCACGTAAGAGAGACAATGCCTTCTGTGCTCTCCTTCCCCTCTCAGAGCGTGCAACTCGATTCATATCCACACTGCTGCGTAACTTCATTGAAATTGTAGACTTGGTTGAAGGCAGATCTACAGAAGAGGTTTCCATCTGGTCAACATGCAAGTCTGGGCTGGTCTCTTCACTCCAAGTCTCGTCGTCCAGGACTTCTGACTCTTCCTCATCGCTCTCCTACAATGAAGTCATGCCCATCATGAACCATGACAAAACAGCTTCTGTAACAACAAGGTCGATGCAGTGGACCTCTCTAATTCACTCTTCAAATTGCCATGATTTCTTTCAAAGGTTTAACTGAACAAATTAGGAAGATTCATGTAAAGAAAGAGTTGAATAGATTGGCCATTTTTGTGGGTGTTCTGTGGGACTGCCCAGCCATCTGCACCCTCCCTTTCATTAGGCAGAAGGAGGCATATTGGGGGCAGGTCAACACTTCTCTATCATTTCTTCAAGTCCCCTAAGCTAGCCCCCGCTATGAAGAATGGGAAAGGGACCACCACCTTGTCTTTTGGTTCAAAAATTAAAGAGTCATATGACCAGTTGACTCTTAGCCAATAAATAAATAAATAAATAAATAACAGAGGGAGGGAGGGAAGAGAACTGACCCAAAACTTAGAACCAACAAACTAAAAGACGACAAGAAATAATATCATTTCTGTATTTTTTCCTCAATAGAAATAGCAATAAAGCCCTTGTGGGCTGCAAGGCAATATATAAACACTTTAAATAGATACCAAAATGATAATTTAAATAAATTTAGCATAAATCTACCCAAGGTCAATCAACCAAAAAAATATATAAGCACTAAAAGAAAACAAATACCAATTCACAACAAACTGAATTTCAATTTGATGAAATTCCACAAATAAATATTCAACATGACAGGCAAACAGTCATATGCAGGTATAGACCAGCTGGGCAAAAATCAGAACAGTGAGAGAAGACTGATAATAAACATATAACAAAACCAGATGTCTTTCAGGGTGTGTCATCTTATCATAGAATCATAGAGTTGGGGGAAATCACAAGGGTCATCCATTCCAACTCTCTGCCATGTAGGAAGACACAATCCAAGCACTCCCATGACAATTAAGCCTTGTTTAAAAACCTCCAAAGAAGGAGATTCCACCACTCTATGAGGCAGTGTCTTCCACTGTCGAACAGCTCTTAGCATCAGGAAGTTCTTCCTAATATTTAGATGGAATCTCTTTTCCTGTAGATTAGATGGAATCCATTGCTCCGGGTCATATTTTCTGGAGAAGCAGAAAACAAGCTTCTCCATTGCCCAGGCTCTCTTCACTGATGGAGCCAAGGCAGCAGAGAATGAGGGATGGCACAGGTCCCTTCCTTCCCCTCCTGCTGCTTCACTTGCCTGGCCATACACCCCACAGCCCTCTCCAGGTCTGGATGAGTGGCAGGTGGGCATTCGGACCAGGGAGGCAATAGGAGAGGAGGGAGGGCAGGGCAGGCCACCACCACCACCACCATCCCAGCAGCCCTTTTTGGGCACCCACACTGGGTGAGACCAACCCTAGTGAAGCCACCGACTCAGCCATTTGATTTCTGATCCATTGCATTCTATGTGTTATTGATCTTTCAGGGAAGGGAGATCAGAATTTACATTTCACCTCTGCAGATTCTGTTGGGTTCAGATCTGTTGTAGACAAACGCCTCTTCCTGTGTGCTAAAATGAGTTTCCGCCTCTTCCTTCGCCTGGCTGGCTTGCCATGTCTATTCACCAGGCTCCGCAGATTGCCCTTTCCACTAGCTGGAGGCTTAATGATTTTCCTTCTTCTTCCATCATAATAATCTGGAATGAAATATATACGTCAAAATCTGGTCAGCTACCAAACCATCCAAAGCCTGGGGAGATAATCTGAGCAGCAGTAGTACAGCAGGATAGAAACACCTCAAAACAACAACACAGAGACAGATGTTGTAGTTGTCACTAAAAAAAGCTGGTTTGTGCTTAACAGCTGTTTAGTACTGAACAGATCATATGTGGAGAAAACCTTGTTTTGGTCAAACTGAACACCGCTTAGGGCTTGTTCCCACTTACATTTAAACCAGTTTGCAATTTGCCTTCACTCCGTGTCGGTGAATCAATTCCAAAAGGTCCATCCTTCCCACTATGAAAGTGGATCTTTTCATTATTCCCTTGTAATCACTTCTTTTTTGGCACGATTGTCATTTCCACTAGTTTGCACTACTTCAAACTGCATATCAATCATCTGTGTGTCATTGGTGATGCAAGCGACAACACAGTGAGGACAAGGCTGTTCCAGATGCCAAGTGGGACGACTTTAGCAACTGAGCCTTCCTCTGCCCCTCAGCAACCCAGGCTGCTCAAGCACACCATTTCCCCTTTGAGCAGCCCGGCTTTGGAAAGACAGAATATGCAATCCATTGGTTTTGCAACTACTTGCCTGCAGTCCACCTGTAATTGCAAGTAGTTGCAAATACAATGGATCACATATTCTGCAATTTTAGTCGCAAATACAATGGATCACATATTCTGTCAATATATATCACGCGTCCATAGGTCACACTATAAGCACAAAGGCAGCGCTGGGGGGGGGTTGCGAAATGGCTGATTTCCCAAAAACTGAGCAGGGATGGTAAACACCCCTCTGCCATTAGTTCCTCCTCTCCAGAATGATGCAATTCAGATCCATCGTTCCCACTTGTTGAACACACTTTGGAATCGATTCTTTTCAAAAGAACCACCAAAAAACTAGTGTCAGGAAACAGTGGATTTTTTGCGTTTGCCTTGCTTTACCGCAATTGCAACTGAGCTCAATAGGACTGGAACCAGTTTCAAGTGAGAACGACAGTCATATAATCTGATCAGCAATTTGCTTTAAATCATAGTGGGAACGAGGCCTTAGATGGCATTTTATGTTAATTTGTTTATGCTTATCAGCCTAGCTATTCCCTCTCAACTCTTCTTGGGAGTACTGCCTGTTAAGAACATAAGAAGAGCCACATAAGGAAAGGCTGTGTAGTATAGTGGTTAGGGTTTTGGACCACTTAGACACTATAATATTCTTAACCTAATGAGAAACAGGTGGTGACAGAAGTGGCCTCGGTGGCCCAGTGGTAGGGTTGCAATGTCTATGGGTGCTGAAATGACTGGAAGCTGGGGAGATAGCAGAGAATGTCATCTCTGTCAGGAGAGAAAGATGACCTGCTGCCTCATGAGCCTTCAAGAGCCAGCAAAGCAGCTTTCATAGGTGATAATGACTTTATCTTATGTTCGCCCACCACTGCTGCACACCCCTCTAAAAAACTACCTTACACTGACTTACCAAAGCATTATTCTGGTGTAAGTCACCAAGAGTATTTTCTCCTGATTTAGATCCTCACTCATCTGGAGATCTACTGGGTGGCCTTCAGTCCAATTTATTTCACATGGCTGTTGTGATGATAAAGTGATAATGCTTTGTGAGGATAAAGGCTAAAGCCTTAAGTTCAGCGGAAGAAAGACGGTATATAAATGTAACAAACACAACACTAGAAGAGACCAAGGCCTATCTGTCCAGCATTCTCTTCACAAAAGTGGTTAACTAGCTGCTGACTGTGAAATTGTGGAAATCCACAAGCAAAACAACAGGACAACAACATCTCCCTCTAGCTAAATTCACCTATTCTCCTGTCAAGATGGTCTGCCCATCCAAACTATTACCCAGGAGGAAAGGAGGTACCCAGTTAAGTATCACTTCTTGCTGAATCCCCTACAGGGGAATGGGAAACAATATACAGTCAGCCAACTCTTGATCAGCAGCTGACATTTACTCATTCTTTAGGTGGCTGGTACTGTTGAACCTAGGAAGTGCTGGTTGGCCAAAAGGAAGCTGGATAACCAATGGTCATCTTCCACAAAGCAAATGCCTATGTGTGATTCAAGCACACTGTTTTCAGCTCATACTTACTGTACTTAGTTTTGGTGTGAATGGAGCAATTCTCTGGGCAGGCTTCAGTAACTGGAAGAGGGCTGAATAAATTTGGACAACATTCCAACTTATTACAAACCCTTCGACAGAAATCCAGGACTTGATCAGATGTACGGACAATTTTGACTGTTGCTCTGTATGTTTTCCCTCGGTATCTATAGTGGAAAGTAGCAACATGGCAAACCTTACTGTATCAAGACAAGAACTCAGAACACAACAAATGTTTCCAGAAGTTACAGAGTAGAGATGTAAATCCTCAACTATTTCATCCTTTAGGGCAAACATCCTAACAATGAGAGCTGTTCAATAGTGGAACAGGCATCCACAGGAGATGCCAGGTCCTCCTTTGCCAGACAACAGCAACCAATTGCTTCCATGTCACTGGGGTGGTGAATTTGCTGAGTTTTAATATGAACCACCCCCAATGACATGAAAGACATCAGCCATCACTTTTGCCAGAGATTTTTCCAGCAGAGGCTATGCAGTCATCCTTCAGGGACGCTATAGCTTTGTCCTGGATTGTAGAGCCTGCCCTGGGCAGGGGCTGGACTAAATATGCAAGACTCTTTCCAGTACTACGATGCATATATGCATATACTAGGGATGGAATCTTTCTCTAATTTAGTTCTCAAAGGAAGCAATTTTATCAATTGTCTTCCTATTGCAAGACCATTTTTGAGAAGTGTGCAGTTTCTGAAGACTATTCACAGCTGAGGACTTATTCTGCATACAAATCTGCACTTTTTGCTATTTTCCACACGAAAAATCTCACATGCCAATTTTGAGAAGAATAAATCCCAAACGGTGAAGATTTTCACCAGTCCAGGATTCTTTTGATTGGGGTTTCCTGACACTTGAAGAATAGGTTTTTGTATCATTTTTTAATTTTTTTGAATATTATTTCCATCCTGTGCACATACCTGATGTTTGTGACCCCTCACTCATCTTTTTTTCAGAGAGGATCACATAATAATAATAACAATAACAATAACAATAATAAAAATAAATTTTATTTGTACCCCGCCTCTCTGTCAAACAATTGGGGTGGCTTACAGCAGTTAAAATTCCATACACCATGTACACAAATATTGATCATGGTATAATGACTATATGGTCCAGTAATGTTAAATTTGGTAGCAGTTTTCCAGGGTTGCAAGGCAAAATCTTCCCCATCTTCTGTACCAGATATTTCTAACTGGGGATGCTGAAGACCAAACAAGAAATCTCATGCTTTCACACAAGTGTCCCTTGGACTAGAGCTTGGAAAAGTTACTTTTTTGGATTACAGTTCCCAGAATTCCCACCTCCTTTTGTCAGGCTGGGAAATATGTTCACTAGTACACATCATGTGCTCCATGACTGAGCTCCTTTTCCTTGGAACAAAGCTTGGAAATGTTACTTATTTCAACTGCAACTCCCCAAATCCCCTTGTGGCCATGTGAGTAGTGTATTAACACGTTGTTGTTGTTGTTGTTGTTGTTGTTGTTGTTGTGTGCCTTCAAGTTGCTTCCAATTTATGGCAATCCTAATGCAACCCCATCACAGGGTTTTCTTGGTTTGATCTGTTCAGGGTGGCTTTGCTTTTGCCTTCCTCTAAGGCTGAGAGAGTATGACTTGCCCAAGGTCACCCAGTGGGTTTCTATGGCTGAGTGGAGATTTGAATGCTGTTCTCCAGAGTCAAACCACTACACCCTACTGGCTCTCTGTATTTACTATTACTCATCTTGTAATTAATGAGTTCTTGACAAACCTCCAAAGAATCCAAGAATATATAGTGTGGATGTATAAAAGGAAAGTAAAAGGAAAGAGGAGGAGAGTCTTTCTCTTTCTCCCCACTTCCCATTCAGGTTTTCAACATGCCACTGAGGACTGAAGTAGTTATGCCTTAAAAAGCATACTAGGCTGAATGATGTCACCCTAGATAGCCATATTATTAATAACGTAATCGTTGTTCCAGTGAGACTTACATTTTGCCAGCTATCTTTAAGTAATTAAAAAAAGACACTTCAGACACTATTAGCTGGGAGCACTGTAAGACTTAAAAGTTCACTGGGTTTTGCGAGAGTTGTAGCATTAAAGATTCCACAAGTAAAATCCATTTTGCTTTTCTAATTAATTGCATTACAACTGAAGTTAAAGGGGCAGGGATCAAAGATCTCCAAAGTAATGACCTACACAAGAGAACTTTTGAAGGGAATACAAGCTTAGATATCCAAGAATACATAGAAAGTCTTGTTCTGAAAAAAAAAAGGATGTATAATTGGATTTGCTCGCTCATTCTGTGCACACCATATGTGTGATGACCACAATGTAGTTTCATAGGAAAGCCAAAGTAAAAGGAAAGAGGAGGAGAAAAAGAAAAAAAAATAAGAACGATTATATCTATTTTTAGAAGTATTTTTCTAGACATCATGGCAGCAGAAACCAAAAGGACCCTGGTGTTATGCATCAATTAGAATAAGTTATATACAATCAAGAAAGGCTTGATAAGTTATCTTATCTTCATGTCTTCATAAGTTATGTAAACTATATTTGTGTGGCTTGTGTGGTTTACAACTATGTAAACTACATTTGTGTTGTAAATTACATAGGCACTTCGTTGTTTGATTTATCCTGTGCCCACAAGCTACTGAATTGGTTTGTACATGTAAGAATTAAAGGTCTGCCTAAACAGAAAAGTCTTTGCCTGCAGACAAGGAGCCAACTGAGCCTCTCATAAGAGGGAGTTCCAAAATTTGAGAGCAGCCACCGAAAATGCTCTCTCCTATGTCCTCACCATAGTGGTCGGATGGAGAGAAAAGTCATCTACTGAAGGTCTTAAAAGTTTGGTAGGCTTAATCAAGGTGTGGGGAAACCTGATGACATTCAGATTCTTGGAGAACCACTCCCATAATCCCTTACTGTTGGCCATGCTAGCTGGGCCTGATGGGAGTTACTAGGATGCCTGCTTTGGGCAACCTTTCATTTTTGGGCTGTGTCTCTTGCACCAGCTGCTACCCAATAACCACATGAAACAGAGAACAGACCTCCTGTACCTTTAACAGTGGTGTAGAAAAAGACATTTCAGCACATACAACCTTGCCATGCAAGTTACACCTGCTGAAAGTCCATTTCCCACATTATTAAAGGTACAGAATATCTGCTCTCTTTTCTATGCAGCCACCATAATTTCCAATTGCATGTTTGCAGGACAAAGAGGGGAAAGTGTGGACAGGAGGCTTTAAGGAATAAGTGGCAGGAGGGTGAAAGCTTAGGCATGTCTCTCCTGCCAATTCTCCTGTCGACCATCGGTGTTCCCGTTGCTTCAAAGCAGTGGCAGCTCAGAGGTTTCCTGCCTTCAGTTTTCTCACCAAATCTCCAAAATCACTCTTAGGGCCTTTACAGACTGCCAGAATTAATGCAGCTTGAGGCCACTTTAACTGTCCTGGCTCAGTGCTAGGAAATCATGGGAATTGTATTTTTTTCTGGGACATTGAGCCTTCTGTCAGAGAGCTCTGGTGTCACAATAAACAACAGTTCCCATATTCCCTAGCACTGAGCCAGGGCAGTTAAAGTGGTCTCAAGCTGCATTATTTCTGGCAGTCTGTAAAGGCCCTTAGTCTAACAGCCAGGGCAGAAGAGAAGTGTGCCAGGCCAGACACAGCTTGGATTTCCCATCAGATAAATGATACATCTGCTTATTTAGACAGAAACCCACAAAGTGAATGGGAATAAAAATGAGACACTAGATTTATACTGTTTCAGCTCCCTCTCCAAGACAGCTTTGTTCTCAAACATCCCAAGATTTTATTTTATTTTATTTTAATGAGAAAATGAAAGTAGCTCTTACTTTGCTTTGAGGGTTTCTTCTTGAAAATTCCACCTGGGGTCTTCAACAAGCTGCAGTTCCCGCAAAACGCTCCCAGGCCTGTATGCAGAGTTGATTACCATGCTAAGGACCTGCCAGAAAAATAACAGAAGACCCTGGTTTTAGGAGGATCTTATACACATCTAAGGTTTTGAGAACATGACTGAAGATCAGTGTAAGTAGATAAACCTGGACTCATCTCCTGCCACTTCAGCTACAGAGAGTCAGGGGACAAAAAACAAACAAACAAACAAACAAACAAACAAACAAACAAAAAACAAGGAAACCTTTGACTTCCATGATATTTTGGCCTGGATAGGTTGATGAAAATGTTGATCTAGGGTGCAGCTGCAAAGAAAAAAGCAAATTCTACATTGTGCATATCTGTGCAAATATATCAGGGATATCAGCCTCCTGCCAGTCCCCCATGTCCCTTCACTCTGCCCCCCCCGCCAAATAATAATCTAATAATAGGAGCCCCTGGTGGCACAGTGGTTAAAGGCCAGTACTGCAACCACAGTCGCAAACCACAAGGTTGTGAGTTCAATTCCAGCCAGGGGCTCAGGGTCGACCCCCCCACCCCACCCAGAAAGTCTCTCACATACTTCTATTTTTATCAGTCTTTCTCAAAATGGTGACAGGAATGATGCAAAGTCACTTCCAGTTGCCATTTTGGGAAGGATTCAGATGAAGATAGAGGGATTTGGAAGCCCTGTTGGAGGGAGGGGTTAGTCTGCATTAGAACTGGAGGAGAAAATTGGCTCCTGGCCCGTGTGCAGTTGTCCAATTTTTCCTTATATAAATCTATGGACCAACATATATGGAGCTTAGAATCATTCAGGCCTCCAGATATTGTTGGACTGAAACTCACATCAGTCCTTAGCCAACATAGCTAATGGTGAAGAATGCTAGGAACTGCAGTCCAACAATTAGAGGCAGGATGAGCAATGTGTGACTTATGCCTGCATGTGGGCCCCAGGAGTAAATTCCTCTCCCAAATGCTCTTTCGAGGGCATTTTCATTAAGCCTTTGCCCTTAAGTCATCTTAGGCTCAGAAGGGGCCTTGGATACCACTTTTTGTGATTTAAAAATGCATCTCCTGGGCTTAAAATGGACTAGCACTCCCCCCAAAACATGTTGAAAATCCCCTTACAAGGTGTTTGGGAGAATCTGGGAGGAAATTTCTTTTGATTGTTTGGAGGGGAGAAGATGAGGTGTGACTACAGCCCTGCAAGGTCTCTTGGAAGCTAATGTGCCCCCCCAAAGCCTCCCCAGTTGGCCACCCCTTAACTAGAGGGTATCTGATGAATTTTTGGAGGTTATTGGGGGAGGTGGATAAAGCCAAAAAAGACCTTTGGACACTTTTGGGGCTTTAGGGGCAAACATGGCAGCCTGGAGGGTCCTAGGGGCAGAATAATTATCCCCAAATCCCCTGTAGTTGCCCACCCACCTTAAGCAAACATGTCAGTTGCAAGGAAACTGGATTTTTCCTTGGCCTCAAAATGTAGTATTTGATCACTGAAGAAATGGGGCTGTTCTTCTACTTCAACTATTGTTTCCCTTAGACTGATAGACAACTAATTCAGCAAGGATGTAAACACTGAGGAAGGAAGGAGAGCATCATCTAGAGGGAGAAGTGTGTGACAGAGGCTGCCACGTAACACAATCCTCACCTCTTTAAGAACGAGCACACACTTGCCCGGACCGACAGACTGGGGTAGCTCTGCTAATCTTCCTTTGTTCAGATGTGGTCCTGAGAAGCAACGATGATTGATGAACAGCGCCGGACAACTGTATCTCCCATTGATGGTACCTGCAGGGATGATGCACACAGTCTCAGGTTCTTCCTCCATCCTCACTTTGAATTGTTTTTTCTCTCCCACCTCCCATTCACCTTCTTAGAAATATGAAGAAAACTGCTCAAGATTACATCATGTAGATGAAAGATTCCTCAATGCAATTCAGAATCAGGATGGTTAAAGAATGAGAAGGCTTGTTCTTTTAAAGTAACCTCATGGACAGAACAAGAATTCACATTTTCATTAGTGGTTCTATCTGTGAAACTGGGGGCTATAATTACCCTAGTCTGGTGCTTAACTTTGTGCTTAAAGATGCATTCATGCCACTACTTTCTTGAAAAATAATCCTGATAGGCAGAACCAGGGTAGTTTGAGCCTTGTCCTTAATGTTCTGGTGTGATATGAAGGACTGAACTTGAAATATTTGAAGCCAGGAATATTTGGTATTCCCTAGGTTGGGGTAGGCAACTGTCAAAGTCTGGGAACCACATTAGCCACCCAGGGGATCTTGTAGTGCCACATCCCCCACATTATTTGGCCAGAGAGAGCATTTTCACCATGTTTTAGTACCTACCAGGCAATTTAAAACCTTGAAGAGACCTTTTAAAAACAAAAACAGGAAATGATCTGGGAGTCTTTTTCCAGCTATTTCCTGATTTTTTAACAGGCCTCCTGTGGGGCTAAAATGGCCCAAGGGGGCAAATAAGTGGCAGTTTTTTGACCTCCTGAGTGTTAAAGGCCACAAAGTGGCTTGGGGAGCTGCACACTGTTCAAATCTGTGGATCTTAGAGGGATTTCCCATTAAATAAATGACAAATGACATAGTGGCCCATTCGCACCACACAGTTATAGCACTATGTTCCACTTTAACTGTGATGGTGACATCCTAGTTGTGCATTGGTCCCATTGTATATTGGGACACTGGTTAGGGAGTGATGATGTGCGTTGGTCACTTTGTTGGCTCTTCTATGTAGCAGCAGTCCCTTACTGAATATGTCCATTACAGAATTGCCCATTTCTAATTCTCATAGACTTAAGTCCACTTACGAAGACTTAAGTCCCCCCAAAGGATTCTGCCCCTTTTTATTTTCTCAATAAATAAACTCACCCATTGTGTCTGTCTGTGAAATTATGCAGGGGTCATGCATGGTCTTCTCAACAGGCACTCCAGATGGTAACCTATTGGATGACAAAACTCTGTGAAACTTGGGATGCATAAGGGCCTCTTGACATAAGACCAAATGTTCTATTAGTTTACTTCTTGGTTTAAAAAAGGTCTCTCCTGGGCCTAAAAGATCTAGGGTGCATGTGTGTGTAAAAACACAGTGAAACTACCTCTCATGATACTTACAAGATGTGAGAAGCATTTTTTAAGTTAAAAGGGTTTTTTTTTTGCAAACATTTTCTGGGGCTCTTGGGGGCTTCACAAATATGAAGAGCCACATACAAGCCATGAGCCAGACTTTTCCCATTCTTGAGAGGGCTGTGGCAAGAACTACAACAAAACCATTATAATTTTTTGAGTAGAAAATTCCAATTCTTTGCAGAAAAACTGTTTCTTGCATAGAAAATAATGGTTTCTGCATAGAAATCCCATGTGTGAATTTTGCACAGCATATCTCCAACGGTGCAGAAAATCATATTTCTGTGTAGAATGCAAAAATGCCATGTGCAAATTTTGTGCACAGTGGCCTCAATTCAACATTCATTTAGTGTAGCATAAAAATCTGCATGTGGATCTTACATTATGCTGAAGCATATATCACTCCCCCAACTTATTTTAAAGCCCCAAAGCCACTTTATACAGGCATTCAATCCTTCAATGTGAGCAGGCAGCATCAGAGAACTGTATGACAGACAACAATGACATCAGTGCAGAGTTCCTCTGAAGGTCTCAGCCTTTGGGCCTTAAAATTCATTCAACCCAAACTGTTATTTATAGTTTTCAAACTTTTAATATTTTTAAAATTTGTTTTTAACACATCGTATCGTTTAGTATGTTTTTAGTTTATTTATATGTTCTTAGTGTTTTTAATCTGCTTTAACACTATCTGTAAGCTTCCTTAGATTTCCTGATATAAAATAGAATATAAACAAACAAACAAACAAACAAACAAACAAACAGTGCAGATGTCTCAACCTGAGTTCCATCCAGTAAGTCCCAAACTGTGAGGAGTCTTCTCATTAGGGCTTCTTGTCATTCAACAAACACATTTTTCAACCATTTTCCAAATATTTTCAAACATGATTTGCCTAAGCCTTGCTTTCTCACAACCTGGTGACTTCTAGATCATATCATAGAATCATAGAATCATAGAGTTGGAAGAGACCACAAGGACCATCCAGTCCAACCTCCCCGCCATGCAGGAACTCAAAATCAAAGCATCCCCAACAGATGGCCATCCAGCCTCTGCTTAAAGACCTCCAAGGAAGGAGACTCCATTACTCTCCGAGGGAATATGTTCCACTTTCAAACAGCCCTTAATGTCAGGAGGTTCCTCCTAATGTTGAGGTGGAATCTCTTTTCCTGTAGTTTGCATCCATTGCTTTGGGTCCTCATCTCTAGAGCAGCAGAAAACAAGCTTGCTCCATCCTCAATATGGCCTCCCTTCAATACTTAAACAGGGCTATCATATCCACTCTTAACCGTCTCTTCTGAGATGTGCTCAGCCACAACTCCCACCAATCCAGCTTGTTCTGGTCAGGGTGAATGGAGTTGTAGTCTGGAAGGACCAAATTGGGAAAGGTTGGCTTAGGTGCTGTCCACACGGCAGAAATAATCCAGTTTGACACCACTTTAACAGCCATGGCTCCATGCTATGGAATTCTGAGAACTGTAGTTATGTGAGATATTTAGCCTTCTCTGTCAGAGAGCTCACAATACCACAATAAACTACAATTGTCAGGACTCCATAGCATGGAGCCATGACAGTTAAAGTGGTGTCAAACTGAATTATTTCTGCAGTGCAGATGTAGTCCTAGCAGATCTCTCAGGAACATAAAGTTATCCTGTTGACTGTACTTTTCCTGAGACAGGTTGGAAAAGGAATTTATTTTCTCTCATTCCTGACAACAAATTTTGTTAATTTAAAGTTAATGAGCTATCCCTTTAGGCTCAACAGTTATATTTGCACACATGCATGTATGTACGCACAAACAAACAGATCGCTCTCAGATGCACATTCTGTCTACACCGGAAGCATCATTTACAGATGGTATTTCGCATGCACAACATTCTTTGCTGCAGAATGCCAGCCATTTGGCTTAGCTGTTCTGCACCATCCTAGAGCGTAAATCTTATTTATTTACATATTAAAGCCGCTATGTTATTTACATGTTAAATGCCTACTTACTGCTTTTCGGGTTGTACGACAGCAATTTTTCTCTTCCTTTGTACTGCAAAAGGAGAGGGAGAACAACAGCAATTTGAGTGATGTGTGTTTGCAAATGTCTTACAAATTCTATTGTCTGTACAGGGGTAGGGACATCAAACTCATAAGCAACAGTAAAGATGTGAAGTTGAAGGCTTTCACGGCCAGCATCCATAGGTTTTTGTAGGTTTTTCGTGCTATGAGGGCGTGTTCTAGAGGAATTTATTCCTGATGTTTCACCTGCATCTGTGACTGGCATTTTCAGAGAATGGTAGCATGGAGGTATGTGCTCATTTTATTTTTTTTATCATATCTCTGTTCATTTTATTTTTATGGGATTTGTACACACCTCCATGCCACCATTCTCTGAAGACGCCAGCCACAGATGCAGGTGAAACATCAGGAATAAATTTTTCTAGAACACGGCCTCATAGCCTGAAAACCTCACAAAAAACCCTAACCTTAAATATCTTCTCCGTTTTATAAGCCTATACAAATTGTTTCACTTGATCAGATAAAGAGTAGATCCTCCCCAACTGATCACCACAGTTGTCGGTGGCAGATTTGGGGAAAGAGTATGTTATAACTTCTAGATGTTTTAGGGAATTGCTAGGTGCAATATTCAGAGCAGACTCTAAAATGTTACAACTGAAGTGGTGCAATTGAGATGGGGAAGCTATCACTTGTATCACTAGGGTTGGTGTCACCCAGTGTAGTAACTCATGGTGTCACCCCCTACTGACCGCCTCCCACACCACACCACACACAATCCTTAGTAATTTTTTTATATTAATTTTACTCATAAATCATAATTCCCATATATCACTGAATGTAATTGCAATAGTTGTGACATAAACAACCAGCAAAATTAAAATTATTCCTTTAAGTTACAACATCATATAAACATCCTAAATGTACTTACACGTGCAAAGTTTCATGTGATTAAAGTGAAGATTTCTAAGACGTGATGTTTTTAAAGAAATTTTTTAAATAATATATTTTTTTAGAAAAGTAGCTTTTCAATGTGAAGTCGTAGGCTTTCATGGCCGGCATCCATAGTTTTTGTGGGTTTTTCGGGCTGTGTGGCCATGTTCTAGAAGAGTTCTCTTCTAGAACTCTTCTAGAACATGGCCACACAGCCCGAAAAACCCACAAAAACTATAGTAGCTTTTCAATTTTAAAATTTAATTTAAAAAATCCCATGGCTTCTCCTTTCTCCTCCCTAACCTATCCAACTCACCCAACTCACACTATCTCCAGCAATTTAACGGGATGTATGTGAACATCATACCCCATTTCTGCCCAAAGGCAGACATTTGGGGAGCAGTGGTGTCACCTGGTGAGGTCTGAACACCCCCCAACACCCCTAATGTCTTTTTTAAAATAGTTGGCCCAAGAAGAGGCATCATTCTGGGGCATTCTGAAAGCAGAAATGGCAGACTCCACAAGTGAGTGGGTGGGTGGGGGGTACAGTGTGACAAACCAGTATTTTCACTTCCATCTGTAGCTGCATCCGCACTGCAGAAACAATCCAGTTTGATGTCACATTAACTGCCATGGCTCAATGCTACAGAATTCGGAGAACTGTACTTTTGTGCCTTCTCTGTCAGAGAGTTCTGGTGCCGCACCAAACTACAATTCCCAACATTCCACAGCATTGAGCCATGGCAGTTAAAATGGTGTCAAAGTGGATTATTTCTGCATTGCAGATGCAGCTCCTGTGAGTTAGGAGAAGCAGCAAGGCAATATTTACACATTCCAGGATTGCATAGGATGGAATTATTGCAATTAAAGAGGAATCAAAATGCTGTAATTGTTTAGGGTGAAAGAGACCAATATAAAGCAGTTTCTTATGCCCTTAAGAATAGGTCAGAATGTTTCTGCAAGCAGTCCAGCACAGAGGCAAAGACAACTACTGAGGCTGGGTGAGGAAACTA
>CM034708.1:211779326-211789507 GCA_020142125.1 Phrynosoma platyrhinos | reverse complement strand
ACCAAGTCTACTACCCATGTTGGCTATGGAATTCTGGGAGCTGTAGTCCACAGAAATAATGAGATGTGAGCCAGACTACTTATCAGTTCTCCTACTTACAGTCAGTTCATGCAGACAGAGAAACTTTGGCCTCATCCCATAAAGAAAACCTCACAAATAAAATCTGAAGGGAAGGGGTGCAAGATTACTGGAAATTTGGGGACAAATTGTTTCAAAATGCGAAGGCATGGAAAGAGACCTATGATTAAAGCCTAAGCAAAGGGGAAAATCCAGTCCCCACCTCCAAAAATTTACCACCTACATTTGGGGGGTAGGAGTCCAGTTTGGATCTCGACTATTTGAAGAACCATTATGTCTCTAGATACTTGGAGACTTGTAGGTCTCCCATTCACCGGGTTGCCATAAGTCAAAGTTGACTTCATGGCAATCAACAACAATCTCACTATATTAACATGCAGTTACAGTCACCGGCAATGAGCCCTTTTTCATCAGCACTGCCCAGTCCTTCACCTGTCTACTTAGTCACCACCAAACTCTGGGTTATTCTTGCACAGAGATCACCTTGACTTCTGTTTTGCAGTAACCCACATACTCTTATTTCTTGTCATGGGGGCCTAGTGGACCAGAGGATGAAGAAAGAGGGGAGCAAGTGGGGAATGACACTCAAAGAGCGCTTTCCCGTGGGTGTTGTTGCATCATGATCTGAACCCACAGCTACTAAAGCCACCTGAATTTTCTGACCACATGGCTTCATTTGAGACCTTGGACTTTTCAAGTTAATGCACCAGCATGACTCTGAGTGAAAGAAATTTGCTACCACTGCCTTCTTCTTTAAAGAAGTACCGGTAATACAAAGACATAGCCATATAAGTCTGGAAAAACAGCATGCAGTGGGATCTTGTGTAGCACCTTTGAGACTGATTGGGAGAAAGAAATTGGTAGCATAAACTTTCGTAGACTTGAGCCTACTTCCTCGGGTGCATGTTTACATTTGAGGAAGCAGGCACAAGTCTACGAAAGCTCGTGCCACCAACTTCTTTCTTTCTGTTAATCTCAAAGGTGCTACATGATTCCTTTGCATACTAAAAAAAAAATAATGTTACTGATGACTTTATCGCATTAGTTTGCTGTCCTGACACAATCACACTACTTTAAGAATAGTACTGGTTCGGCATCATTTCTTATCACACTTTCCCTCATGACAGGGCTTTGACAACGCTTGGTCGCATGCTCTGTTTTGCACATTGCCAAACACCAGGAGGAAGGGGTGAATGAGCGATCCTGGCTCCGAACTTCCTCCTCTTAACCGATGAAGTGCAGGTCTTCGCTTCAGAAAGAAGTGGAGGACAAGTGATCCTGGCTGACAACCATCTCCTGAAGCCAGCAGCTGTGTGAATCTGCACATAGCAACTGGCTTCAGGAAGCTGTTGGCATCTGCAATTGCTGCAAGGCAGAGGGGTGAGAGGAACAGAATCATGTGCACTCACACCACTTGACTGCTCAAGAAGCGGAACTGCAGAAGAAGGGACCTATCGAATGAAGGCAGTAATGGAATAACAGCAAGATTGAGAGCTATTGATGGGTTTTCCCTGTCAATCAAAAAGGTGCACAGCAGTAACAAATGAAATGCAAGGCAGCAGCAGGTCAGACATGGCATTGTGTGATGAGTACTGGTCAAAGACACTTTTATCCTGTTAAAATCCTCCTTTTTAATCTCATGTGATAAAGTCCTGAGTAACAAAATACTTTTTAATTAAGAAAATACCCCTTTCCCAAAACACATAAAAATAACGAATAGCATGACTTGTTGCAATAATGAATAGCATGAGTTGTTGCTCAAAAATGGAATGGAGTAATCTGGATGAAGGTATGGCTGGCTGTCTGGCACATAAAAGAGTAATGAAGATGATGGGTTTCAAGTTCAAGTTCCATTTGTTCTCATCTAATACTGCAATAAACTAGGCACTTTGGCCACCCAAGGGTACCAAATGTGACACAATAAGGTAAGAGACTAATTGAGTGGGGTAGGCCTAGTAACTTACCTTCAAAATGGAGCCACATTAACCTTCCTTTTACTGATGAAACAGATGCCACACAGATTTCAGCTCGATTCTTGGGATTCACAGCCTCAAGCTTCATATTTTTTGTAAAGCCTCGGCTGAAGGATACCTGAAAGAGGCCAACCATGTAGCTCTGAACAGTTTTTGATTCTCATTTTGTATTTTATCTTCTGTGCAGACATGAGGGATATACAGAATATTCACTACTGTCTCATCCCTCTTTGACGAACAAGTAAAGGGTTGTCTACACGGGCCAAAAGGTCAGGATTCCCCCAAGCCTAGCATCATCTAGTTCATGCAATGCAGGCCAAAACCCCAGGTGCAGGATTGGGGCTGATCCTGCCAGACTGGACACGAATCTGGCCCGATCTCAGGGTAAATAGCCATTTCCTTGGGGTAATTTGACTCCAGGTTTGCTTGGAGTTTCCTGGGAACTCTGTGGCAAACCCTGGCTGTTTAGATGGCCCTCTGTGCTTCTTACCTTGCTGCACCATCATTCATACTCAGAAGCCCCCTGTTGCCATTTCTGACAAGGAAACAGAGTGCCTGGCCACATGGGTGGAACCAGGTGCCCCATTTCTATGTCAGATGCAATGATAGGAGTTATGGAGCAGCAAGATAAAATGTGCATGCTGGTAGAGGGTCTTGGGTCAGCATGGGGATGGGCATACAGACACCAACCCATTCCCATGCCAACCTGGGGACCGACCTGAGTGTGCATCAGGACCAGGATAGCACAGGCTGAGTCCGTGCTATCCTTACCCCCAGCAAATGTAACTGTAACTATATACCCGAGGCCTGAACATTTTATTTCATCATTGCATCTGAGGAAGTGGATTGTGATAATGCTCAGATAGATCTCTTAGGCTGCCTCTAAATGGCAGAACTAACAGTTTACCACTTGAACTGCCATAGCTCAATGCAATGGAATTTGTAGTTTTATGAGATATTTAGCCTTCCCTGTCAGAGAGCTGTAGTGCCACAACAAATTACAAATCCCAGGATTCCATAGCATTGAGCTATGGCAGTTAAAACAGTGTCAAACTGCATTAATTCTGCAGTGCAGATGAAACCTTAGCCATGCCATTCTCAAATGAATCCTTTTTATTCCTCCTCTTCTTTCTTTATGAAAAAGTCTCACACATCTCTCTCTCTTACAAGACCTGCAACTTAAACTTTCTCAAGTAACATTAGTCCAACCTTCACTATTCAAATTATTTTACAGTGTCAGTTCAATGGCCATTGTGAGCTACTTCAGATGGAAGGGAGGGGAGCTCACAAATATTTAAATGAATAATGGAAACATAGCAGTTACTGTCTGCTCTTTCATGCCAGCTAAGAAATATCATTAAATGCTGAGGGCAGCAGTTTCAGCAGCCGTTTCATGTAATGGACATTCAAGATTCATCACCATGCAGAGCCACTAAAGGAGGGCAGACTAATGCATGTTGATTTGCCAAGGATCTCATGCTGACTAGTGGGAAGATTGAAGAGAAGCGAATGGCATTCATTCAAAGTTTCAGTTTTGGCTCAAGTGATATAAAATATATTTTTTCTAAAACAAACAGGCAGTAGACTCTTGGTGCAGTCATTGCAAATTCAGAAAAATGCAGTGTCCACCTACACTATGACAGCAAGCATGTGATGCTATCCTTCTGATCGTGATCATCAACAATACCACTGGAGAATCTCAAAGGCAAAGATAGGATTTCTACATCCATGACTGATATATGATTCCCAGGTTGGCCATGAAACCCACTGGGTGACCGTGGGAAAGTTATATGCTCTCAGCCTCAGGGGAAGTCAATGGCAAACCTCCTCTGAACAAATCTTGCCAAGAAAACCTCATGATAGGTTTACCTTAGAGTAACCATAAGTCGGAAACAGCTTGAGGGCACACAACATCAACATCAACATATTAATATATCAATATATCTATCTATCTATCTATCTATCTATCTATCTATCTATCTATCTATCTATCTATCTATCTTATTAATTGCATTTCAGCACTGATCAGGACTTCATCATACTATAATGTAATATAATGAAAAAGGGAAGTTAAGACAATATATAAGGTGTGAGGTGACAGTATACAAGTATGGGACTAGCAATGCTGTCAATAACAAATGTAACAGAATAAAAGGAAATCTTACATTTCTGAAGCATAACTGGGGAGCTGCTTCTGCCCCGCATTGCTTCTGGTAATCTGCCCAATCAAAGTCCTGGCTAGAATAACCTAAGTGATGACACAAAAGACAAAAAACTGATTGCTAATACAGCCTTCTCAAATTGGTTGGACTACAATTCCCACCACCCAAGCTAACATTGGTGGTACTAGTCTGGAATGATGGGGTTTGTAGTTCAACACATCTAGAAAGTGTCAGATTTGGAAATGGTGCTCCATAATGCAAAAACCTCTGTTTTTGTTTTTAACACAGAAATAATTTCCTTATAGGATATGTGCAGTTTGAAGATGGAAACATAATTTGTTACTGTTCACTTTCTTGCAGAATAATGCATTTCCTGATGTTTCAGAAACCCTTGAGAAAAGAATATAGCAGCAGTGAAGATTCACCACACTGCAAAATCTTTGGGGGAATTATTCTGTGCAAAAATATATAAGGTTTTTCTGCAGAAGAAAATGTGTTCTCTCTCGCTCTTCACATACATTTTTGCACAGAGAACACTGGGTACTGTTTCCTGTGAAAAACTGTACTCTTTGCACAGGAAAATAATAAGTAAAATAATTCCCCAAAAGATTTCACTTGGTGCAAATCTCTCTAGAGAACTGTACAAATGCTTACAACATCTCCTGCAGAGGCAATATTATTGGAAACATTCATTCTTGCGTGTGATGATAAAGAATGTCAAGACTCATAGTGCAAGTGGACATCGTCCCCGATGTAAATATCCCCAATCCTAACACTACTTACATATTCCCAGTGAAGTACTTTGAACAAATAACAGATTTGTGTAACTTGTACTATGTTGGTGGTATGAACTATACAGTGCTCCCTCCACATTCGCTGGGGCTAGGGATGAAGGACCCCTGTGAATGTGGCAAAACCTCAAATGAAAAAACACCTTTATTTATTTATTTTCTGTGCCGCCATTCCCCCAAAAAGGGACCCACGGTGGCTCACAATATAAAACACATTAAAGCAAAAAATGTAAAGTCAATTAAAATAACCTAATTAAAACACTACAAAGTTAAAATTTAAAAGATACAAAAGTTAAAAACATAATCTAAAACACCCCCCCCCCAATAAAACAAGGCTTGCATGATTTTAAAAAGCTTGCCTTTATAGGAATGTTTTTACCTGTCGGTGAAAGGCCAGCAGGAAGGGGGCCAGTCTAGCCTCCTGCGGAAGGGAGCTCCAGAGAGTGGGAGCAGCTACTGAGAAGGCTCTCTCTCATGTTCTTACCAAGTGGGCATGGGATGGTGGTGGGACCGAAAGCTTTCTCCTGAGGATCTTGGGGCTCTAACTGGTTCATATGAGGAGATACGGTTTCTCAAATAGTCTGGACCTAAACCGTGTAGGGCTTTATAGGTCACAACCAGCACTTTGTGCTTGGAAACAAACCAGCAGCCAGCAAAGCTGTTTCAATATGGGAGTTATATGCCCCCTATAACTAGCTCCAGTCAGCATTCTGGCTGTGGCGTTTTGAACCTGCTGAAGTTTCTGAACAGTTCCCAAAGGCAGCAACACCTAGGGTGCATTACAGTAGTTGGGATGTAATCAAGGCATGTGTCACCATAGCCAGATCTGATGTCTCAAGGAATGGGACACTAGTTTTAACTGTGCAAATGCACTCCTGGCCAATGCTGAGACCGAGGCATCCAGGCTCATAGTGGAGTCCAGGAGCAAATCCAAGCTGCAAGCCTAAGATTTCAGGGGGAGTGTAACCCCATCCAGCACAGGCAAAGCCCCAATTCCCTGATCTGCCTTATGACTGACCAGGAGCACCTCTCTCTTGTCTGGATTAAGCTTCAGTTTGTTTGCCCTCATTCAGTCCATTACTGACAACAGACACTGGTTCAGCACAGAGACAGCTTCCTTGGAGTCAGATGGAAAGGAGAGATAGAGCTGGGTATCATTCGCATACTGATGACACCGCACCCCAAAGCTTCCCAGCAGTTTCATGTAGATGTTAAATAACAAGGGGGACAACATAGAACCCTGTGGGACCCCACAGGCCAGTGGCCAAGGAGTTGAACAGGAGTTCCCCAACAACACCTTTTGGGTTTGCCCCTCCAAGAAAGACTGGAACCACTGCACAGCAGTGCCCCCAAGTTCCATCCCAGAAAGGTGGCTCTGAAAGATACCATGGTCTATTACCCAAGAGAACATTTCTCTAGGAATCTCTAGGTCAGGGGTTGGCAACCTACAGCCCGCGGGCTGGCCCCGGCCCCGCGAGGCCTTTGGACCAGCCCCAGCCCGGTCCTGCCGCCATCGCGGCACAGCGCCATCACCTGCGCGAGTCACGGCTGCCATTTTGTTTTCCAAAATGGCGGCTGCGACTCATTCACGCATGCGCCAGAGTACTGCACATGCGCAAACGAGTTGCAGCTGCCATTTTGGAAAACAAAATGGCAGCCGCAACTCGCTCACGCATGCGCAGTACGCCGGAAGTACTGCACATGCATGTGCGCGTGTGCGCAATACCTCCGGCATACTGCACATGCGCGAGCGAGCGTGTGCGCATGGCGCCATTTCCCCCCCTCAGCTGGCGGAAGAGCTCCAGATCAGTGGACCGGCCCGAGGTAGGTAAAAGTTGCCTACCCCTGCTCTAGGTCCTCCAGTGCAACTCTATGATCAACATTTGCCAGAAGGTGATAATAGAATCATGCTGTAGGACCTACAAATGCCTAAAGAAGTGTTTTCTCTAGGAACTTCTAGGTTCTCCAGCACAACTCTATGGTCATCTTCCAATAGATTTTTGCTAGAGGACTTAGAGATTCCTAGCGAGAACATGTTAATCAAATCTGCAAATGATCAAATCTGCAAAAGTCAAAGCTGCAAGTGTGGAGTGCCAACTGTAAATCTTGTTTGGATGTTCTTTCTTTTCTTTATAAGCCATGGCTATGTTTATTTATACATTTTGCTGTTATTTGCCATCAGGTCAGCATTGTTACTAACTGCCCTGCTCGGGTCTTGCAAAGTCAGGGCAGCCATGACTTCCTTGTTTGAGTCAATACATCTGTAGTGCAGTTTCTTCTTTCCTACTGCCTTTATCAAACATTATCATCTATTCTAGTGACTCACATAAGCTCACAGTATGTCCAAAGTATGACAGCTTCAGTTTAGTCATTTTTGCTTCTAGTGAGAGTTCAGGCTTGATTTCTAGTGAGAGTTCAGGACCCATTCATTTGTCTTTTTTGTCAGTCCATACTCACATATATAGAAACTGGGAATACTATGGCATGGATGATTCCAACTTTGGTATTTAGTGGCATATCCTTATGCTTGAAGATCTTATCCAGTTCCTTCACTGATGCCCTTCCAAGTCTTAGGCTGATTTCCTGAGTATAGTTTCCATTTTATACATGCACATTTAGCAAAATTGTAACTGAAATTCAAATATAATAAATCTCGCGATATTGGGGAAGATCTGACTTGTGGGTCTAATTGTTGAGCTCACTGCCTAGATATTGTCAATTGGCAAATTCAAGACCTGCCTACCTACTCACCTTTCTCAAAGTTCTTTATTTTAAATCACAGGAGCTATCCAAAGTGCTTAACCTTTTGAGGCATAGGGTTTGGCAACCTGGGCAGCCGCTTTATGGTTCTGACTGAAACCCAGATTCCCTGCTTTATTGATATAGAAACCACCAGCTGCCACTGGATGGAGGGAAAACGACTGAAAGTCCTTCAGAAGATGGCACTTCAAGTAGAGGGGGGGCACTGTTTCTCACTATACTTCTTGTTTTGCACTACAAACCCCAAATAAGCTTCATTTGTTTCATTTCTACTTACAAGCCTTTAGAAAACTCAGGGAGGTTTGGATGGGGATTCAGGGAATGTTCCATGTAGAGTGCATTATGTGTCTTCTGAGCGTCATTCTGGCTTTGAACATTCCCTTATGCCTTGCAAGGGAGAGAATGTTTTGAATTGACTGGACAGCCAACCCTTCTTTTGACACGAGAACCAAAATGTCTTTTTTAAAAAACAGAACAGCAGCTTGCCTCTTAGGCAACCAAAGCTACTATGGCATCAACATCCAATGCCTATCTTGAGCACACTGAAGATCTCTGCTTATCCTACACAAACACTGCATCTTTGGAGAATGGCCATGCTCTAAATCAGGGGTGCATGGCGGCCAGGGACCAATTTTCCCCAAACCGCTGATGGATTACATCCAATAGAGCCCTGCTATCTATCCTCATCCAAGTCCTTCCTAAACTGGTGACTGGAAGTGATGTCATGTCACTTCGTGTTCCTATTTTGAGAAGGACTCCAATAAAAACAGAGGTATTTGAGGAGTTCTGAGGAGTTTTAGGGTGCATCTATGTGACACTTGGTGTGCTTTGCATGTTTTGGGAGTCTCTGCACAGGTTTGGGGTGAATACACCCCCAAATCACATTGATTTAAAAAAAATAAAATTGGAGGTTTGGGGACTTTGAGGAACTGGTGTGAGGCTACACTTCACCTCCTCTAAAGTTTAGAGTCTAAACTATGGACAACACTGCCTTTGAAAAAATGTAAATAGCTTATTAAATATAAACTATCTCAACTCTTGCTTTGTATAAGATTTCAGTCGCTGCTGGAGTTAAGCTGTAACCAAGACTTGCACAACCACAGCAAAACACGAAGATGAACACTCTGGAAAGTGCAAGCTTCCTCGAGCGGCTAATGGAATTGTGTTCTCCTTTTAATAGCTCATAAAACAGAAAATCACTCTTAACACTTAAAGAAAGAAAGAGGTCTATAAATTCAGCTTAATAAATATAAGCTGTGCCAAATCAGTGCTTACATATGGTGGCAGTTAATGAATGTTAATTTTATGGCTGGCACCAAACAGCAAGTGCACAAGGCCTATTTCTGGCCCTGGAAAAGTATATTCAGCTCCCCTCCACCTTTTAGTGTACATTCATGTCTACTATTAATCTGACTTAAATAGCTTGAAATGAAAGAGAGACAGTCAGTTACAAACATGCAGCCTAACTCCCCCTTTCCAAACCTGGCTAGGAATTTCAAAGAGAATACAAGGTAAACCCACAGGGTTTTAAAAGAAATGTTAAGGAATCACATGTCTCTTTGTATGCATACATGTACATGGTTGTTCACAGCATGACACTAGATAATGTGATAAAAGAAATGAGTGTTCAAAATCTCTCTAATGCCTCCATGAGGTCTCCGTTTCACAATCCTGAAGCTGCTAGTAAAATATATCAAAATTAGATAGAGATCAAGATAAGTTTTTACATGGTGATACAAACCTTTGGGAGGTGTAAGATGGACTCCATTTTTAAGGCACCACTGAACTGGCATGATCCCCAGGGAATCAGCGTGGCAGAGTATCGTCGTAGCACTTGTCTCTGGATGGAGGTCATCAATGGTTACTTGAACAAAATGGTTACTAAAAACCTGAAGGGAACCAAATCACTCAATATTAATTCTTCATGGAAAATGCTTGGAATTATATGCAAAATGTTCATTTTTGTGTTCTTTTGGGGGGAGCATATTTTTCTTTTCTTTTGCTGCATCCAGCCCCACCCTCTTCCTGTCTCTTTCCCAATCTGGAACTTAAGGGGGCTTACAAAAGTTAAAACAGATACAGTGGTACCTCGAGATACAAGTGCCCTAACATACGAGTGTTTTGAGATACGAGCCGCTGAGTGAGCAATATTTTGCTTTAAGATGAGAGCAAGATTTGAGATACGAGGAATCGCACACTACACCGCGTTAGTATGCAGCGTCTAACAGTTTCTCCCACCTCAGACTAGACCTCAGTCTGTGTGCTTGTTTCCCTCGTTTTCGAAGCATTTTTGATAAGTTGGGTTCGCGTTTTTTGCTTTTTGTACATTTACAAAACATTATCACATTTATTTTTATAACCATGGTTCCGAAGAAGATGATGTCTATTGAATTAAAGCGTGAAATAATAGAAAAACA
>CM034708.1:211756345-211779226 GCA_020142125.1 Phrynosoma platyrhinos | reverse complement strand
AGGTTACGGAACGAATTAAACTCGTATGTCGAGGTACCACTGTACAGCTAAAAATGTTCATCACACAAAAGTTAAAATATCATCAAGCTACAGGTTGAGACTCCCTTATCTGACATGCTTGGAACCAGACGTGTTTGAGATTTTGGATTTTTTTAGATTTTAGAATTTTTATATATACATAATGAGATATTTTGGAGATGCAACCCAAGTCTAAACATGAAATTCATTTTTGTTTCGTATACACCTTATTATACACATAGCTTGAAGGTAATGTTATAGATAATATTTTAAATAATTTTGTGTATGAAACAAATTTAGTGTACACTGAGCCATCAGAAAGCAAAGGTGTATATATTTTCATAATTTGCATCATAATTTTCATAATGTGCATCATTCTGCAATTCACCTGAATAGTTTGTCTTCTCCATATTGACTAAAGCATGTTTGTGTACATTTCCCCCCCCCCCATTATGTATCATTTAGCTGTTCGTATTTAAAATATGTACCTTGTGCTCCATGAACTTTATTTCTTGGAAATGTTTGGTAAAGCTCACATATGTGTGAAGGCTTGAGATGAACTGAACTTTTCCTCACAAGTCTCAAATGTGAAAATGCTCTTTTGATGATACTGCGGAGCTCAATTGAATTTCTTTCCAACTCTAGCTTTAACATACAAGAGCCAATAACTGTACCTCACATCTGTATTATCATAAACAGCTGGTTTAGATGTGCCTTGGCACATCATGCATATTTACCCAGGATTTCCCTCTCTTACAGATCTATTCCTACAATTCTCAATATGGCTGCCTCTTCAGCAAATGTACACAGCACATCTGGGTTTGCCACCATTGGACCTATAGGCTCCATGTTGCCCCCACCTCAAACATCCATTATAGTCTGTATATTGCCCTATCTCTACCTGGATTGTTTTTTCTTATTGCCTGGCTACTGTGCACTCTGCAAAAGCAAGCCCTGGCCTCCCAGACAGCATCTTTGTTTTTTCAGACTACCTTTTGGTCTCATATAGGACAACAGTCACATTTAGGAGGATGGTAGCTAGAGGCCAGAGCCTGGCTTTGAAGTGTACCCCAATACTTGTTAAAGCTAAAAGAATAGAGACAGACACCCCCTCATTCCTTCATAATAACTCCGTCTGTCTTCCCCATTTTAGATTTCTCACCTTAGTTACTGTGGCAGGACAAATCCTGCATGGCTCATTTATATCCACTGCTTCCAACTTCATTCCCACTGTGAACTGGTGGTTCCTCAAGTCAGCATGATCCTATGAAAAATAAACCATGAGGGCCAGGTCATTACCAATGCCCGCTGAGAGACTCCAGTACTCTGGAGCAAAAGGACCCATCCAGCCACCGTTGGCCAGTTCTGGACTTCAAAAGGATGTGAATGCCACATTCTCAGATTCTGTGCTTGTTTCACTATATGCTATATTGTCAAATGAAAGAAAAGCTTCTAATTAATGCTAGATGCACACAAGAATGAATAATTGGTTTTTGTATTCCTCTGTGAACTTCCATGGGAGATTCTCTCTCTTTTATAGGGAGAGGGGAAAAAGAAAGAAAACAAATGTTTATTACTACCGGTACTTTTTAAAAAGCTTATCAGGTTTTTCCTTCTTTCACCCCCTTTTCTTTCAAGATGACCTAGCATTTTTATGAAGTTATGGGATATTTCACCTTCCTTACTGCTTTGTGCTTTTCTAATGCTTGGTGTATATCAGGGGTAGGCAACCTTTCCCCTTTAAGGGCCGAGGGACTTCAGCTCCCAGAAGCCTCAGCCATGTTGGCCAGTAGTCCCATGTTGGCCAATAGCTCCTGGGATTCTGGGAGCTGAAGTCCTTCGGCCCTTAAAGGGGAAAGGTTGCCTACCCCTGAACATATTGGCTGCTGGTGTAATGCACATGTAATGCACAGTTCCCTTATATATGTGATTGTACTTGTTTGGCCATTGCGCAACAGATGTATTCAGTTCATGGTTGTGTAAGCAGAGTGCTAAAAGTGTATCCATTTCACAGGGACTAAAATCCTACTATTAGTCCCAACTAGAGTAAAATCACTGAATCAACTGGATTTGCCTAAGTGTTGACTCATCATTCAATAACTGGTTCAAAGGGTCTACTCTAACTGGGAGTAATCGATAGATGCATGCAGCTGCACATTCTTGGATGGTGCATATCTATTCATCCAGGGGTAGGCAACCTTTTCCCTTTAAGGGCCGAGGGACTTCAGCTCCCAGAAGCCTCAGCCATGTTGGCCAATAGTCCCATGTTGGCCAATAGCTCCTGGGATTCTGGGAGCTGAAGTCCCTCGGCCCTTAAAGGGGAAAGGTTGCCTACCCCTGTATTCATCAGTGCCTTCAATGTACACTTTGATTGTATATTCCCCACAATTCAGTGGGATAAGAAGCAGTCACCTTGGCTGATATATCACCAGCTGTCCAATAATTATATTCAGAAGAATGATGTAGCACAGCCATTGTCTAACTTTGCAAATGTAGATTTACGCCATGCAAGCTCAAAGGGATTTCAACCACTATACAATGATAGTTGATGAGGAGCAGGAGAAAAAAGATTGTGTATATAGTTCCACCAGTGTACTTATATGGACAACTGGTAGTCAGAGAGGGAGGATAAAGGTTGCCATCCCAGAAGGGTCATGAGGGAGCATTCCTGGTACATCCGTATGGCCAATAAATGGCTGTTTGAACTGTGACTGGATACTGTCTTGCACTCATTGTGCCGCTGAACAGATCTTTTGCGTAAGGAGGTACTGGATATCTCCTTTTGTAACACTGAAAAATTAGATCTGATAGTGTGAGCCTCTTTTTCCCATAAAACCCAACAGGGTTCTGGTCGCAAGCTTCTGTGTGAGAGCCAGACACTTGTGTAGCAGCAATACACCTGAAGAAAACTGTACAGGGTGGATTAGGTGACATGCATCGATTGTTCCATCATGCCAGCCCCTTTGGCTATTGTCTCCCAAAGTCAATGCAGTATTGGCTTTAGCTAACAGTAGCTGATGTAATCTTGGCTTTTACTTAGGGCCTTTGCAGACTGCCAGAAATGGTGCAAATTGAATCCACTTTTAGGGTTAGGGTTAGTGCTAGGGAGTCATGACAATTGGGCTTTTTTTCCTGAGACATTGAGCCTTCTGTGTCAGAGAGCTCTGGTGCCACAATAAAATACAGTTCCCATGATTCCCTAACCCTAACCCTTAAAGTGCACTATTTCTGGGCTGGTACAAACTTGAAGGGAAGGGAAATATCAGTACCAATTGTTTACTGCAATTCATCCCAGTCTAGTTAACTATAAAGATAGAAAGTTACTAATTGGAAAAGCTACCAGTAAAAAGTTTGTTAGAATTTACCAAATAGGTGCAGGTGTGAATAATTGGAGACATGCATCCAAGGAAGTGCAGGTGTGATGGGTCAAAGGGGGCTTTATCCATATAAAGTCTTGGAATAGACTAGAGGGCTGGGAAGGTGCTACACACTGAACAAAGTGGCATCTTCAGTGTTCCCAGCAGCTGAACAGAGATGTGAGTTTCTTGTCTTTATAACATTTAGAATATAGGAACTCTTTTTTTAACATCTAGGGAGACTAAAGAGTTTATCCCATGCAAAAATAATGAGATACAATTGGGAATTATTGCATGAAAAATGCTGCTGATACTGCCTAATGACTGCATCCTGGCTCCCAGATGCTCTTAGCCCACCACTTTTCAAAAATGGGAACTTCCTGTATTTTCAAATCAGATGGCTGAGTGCATCTGGCATCTGGGGTGCAGTTGCCTGGTGGCATTGGTGGCATTTTTCATGCAATAATTCCTGATTGCATCCCATAAGTGACTGTATCCTGGTAGAGGTAAGTTGCTTTATTTTTGCATTTGATAAACTCCTAATTTTCAGTTAATCTTAAAGGTGCTACAAGATCCCTTTGCATACTCATTTTTTCATATCAACATGGATAATTCTTTGGAATCTAGAGATCTTGTCTGCTAAATTAATAAAGTTGTTGAATCTTCTGCCACCAACATATGCATTGTCTCCATCTCCAAAAGAACAACTTGCCTCTGGCAAAACCACTTGGCTTGTACTTTAAAAGCAAGCAGGGGAGTATTCTGTGCAATGTCAAGTAATTTGTTTCAGAGGGCACACAATTGTGTATATACAGTATTCATGTGGATTCCCCCACCCCATGCCAGCTGGAAAATTACTGCTTCCAACAGGCTGGTTTTAATCAAAGAAATGGTGTGATTCCAGCACCAATAGAAGTTTTATAGCAATGACAGTATTTTAACAACAGTAATTCTACTACCTGTTCTTCACTGGAACTGGGGTTTTTTGAAAGCAGGGGCAATAAGCCCCTGCCAAGAGCTATACTGTAATACACTCTGCACTTCTTTGCAATTCATCACCTTCTTCTTTTATTAAACCTGCAGATTTTTCCATACAGATATATCCTCACTGCAGGGAGCCAGAATTCAAAGTTAGAAGGCTCAGCTCAAGAATATAGTGTTTTGACAATCATAGCTGGTAAGAAACTCAAATCTGCCCAAGGACAAGAATTGGGGAAGGCAAAAACCTAAGAAATAAGATTAATTTGGAGGACACTGTTCCTGAACCATTGAAACCATGAAATAAACATTAATTTTTAATTAATACTTGCTTATTTTAATCCATCCCCCTGCAAAAATATCAGGCCCGCAAAGATACTGTGAGCAGATTAAATGTTTGAATGTATTTGTTAAAATTCACAGTAGGACAAAAAGCAGCAACCAATTCTACTATATCTAGCAAAGATATTCTTTTCAAATTGTTGCTGCTATTTGGATTTTTTTTAAAAAAAATCTTGTTAGATCTTAGAGCCAATTTTTACTGGATTGTTTAATCTTGATGTATATATTTACTATTGTGAGTTGTTTTAGGCTATTTATTAGGCTACACATATTTTAAATCAGTTATGAAATGATCTGGAAAGGCTGCATATTTTAAATCCACTACAAAACAAAAAGCAGAAACCAATTCTTAAATTCATCCTAAAATATCTAGCAAAGATACTTATTGTTATATTCCTTCAAGTCTATTCCAGTTTATAGTGACCCTATCATTGTGTTTTCTTGAAAAGGTTTCTTCAGAAGTTTTGTCACTGCCTTCTTCAAGGCTGGGAGAATGTAACTTTGGTCTCCTGGAGTTCGAGTCCAATACTCAGACAACTGCATCATGTTGACTCTATAGCAAAAAATTTCTTTTGCTGCCATTTCAATTTTTTTTAATCCTCTTGTTAGACCTCAGTGGCAGTTATAAGTGAATTAATTTTGGTGCATATATTTGTTACTGTGAGATGTGCAGCCTATTTGTTTTAAATCTCTTATTGAATGATCAGGAAAGGTTGTATCTGATCATGTAAAACTTATTTGATGTTGTTGGAAATTGCTCTGAGCATGGCTTTACCATGGAAAGGCAGCATGCAAATAAACCAGTGATGAAAATGATCTCCCAAGGAAATTATTGGGCAGGTGCTCACAATTCAGCAGCAGAATGCAAATTCTGCATATCCATGGTATCTCTTGTGTATTGTTGGTAGGTGATGGATGGATGAACTCACCGGTTTTGATTTCTATTCATTTTTCATTTTTCTATTCTTAACTTCGGAGCTTATTGCTTGGCTTATTAAAGCATCTTACCTCTCCTGACTTAAATTTTAATTTGGGCAGCATCTTGATACTATCACAGTGATTTTGCCACCAAATCTGCTGCCCAAATACAGCCCGGGTCCATCCCCACTCCCAGGAGTGCTCCAGTGGAAAACTTCCGGTTTCGAAAAGATGTGCGCTGAGCACCCCTGGGAGTGAGGATGGACCAGGCTGGATTCAGGTGGCAGATTTGGTGGCAAAATCACTGCTACAGTATCAAGATGCCACCCAAATTAAAATTTAAATCGAGAATGGTAAGACGCTTTAATAAGCTGTGAGATAAACTTCTTCATCTTGCTTCTGTATCATTCTGAGGCTGCATGTGCACTGCAGAAATAATGCAGTTTGACACTGCATTAACTGCCATGCTTCAATGTTATGGAATCCTGGGATTTATTATTTGTCATACCAGAGCTCTCTGACAGAGAAAGCTAAATATCTGATAAAACTACAAGTCTCAGAATTCCATAGTAGTCATCCATGGTAGTTAAAGCAGTATCCAGCTGCATTATTTCTGTAGTGCAGATGCAGCCACAGAATTGTTTTCAGGAAAATTTCCATGCATTTTCAAGGATGCTGCTCTGACACACGTTCTCCTACCCCATTTTGCTTAACAAGCACTTTTTTTTGGCAAATGATTTCTCCTAATATAGTGCATTTTTATATTATTGTGAATAACATTGCCATTTTCATTTGCAGCTTTTCCTAACATATAAATGAACAACATTTTGAGAAATTATAAGAAATAAATGCAGTTTGATTAATGTCATAGGGCCAATGCAGACGGTCCATAAGGGAGTGCTGGATCGGGGCTGCAGCAACCACATGCCGCAGCCCCGATCCTCCTTTTTGCTGCTCCAAAATACAGTGGGCAAATGCCGCTTCTTTTCGGGGCAGCAAAAAGCCGCCCTTAGAGCCGCTGCGGTGGCTCTTTTGCGCCCCTTTGATGCAGCGTGTGTGCACCCTGTACCAACAGGGTGCCCTGACGCCACGCGGCGTGCACTCGGGTGCGTGGCGTGATGGCGTCATCAGGGTGGAGTTGGGGTGGCTGGCGTGTGGTCGCCTCACCCCCAACTCCACCCCTAGGCTGGTCCTTTAAGCCAGTCTACCTTGGCCCATAGTTCAAAAGAGTTAAAGTAGGTAATTTTCCATTCAAATGTGAACACATTTCTCCTCCATCACTAGATACTTGGGCTGGACAGAACTTCTGTCTAAAACTTTGGAGAGAGGCTTTCAAATAGACTGGGCAGTTCTGGACTAGATAAGACCAGAGTGGACACAGTGTAGTCTGTAAGCCACATGTGGCTGGCAAGACCTTTTTTTGTGGGTAACCCATGGGTCAAATTTTTTGCCCCCCCCAAAAAAGCCCTGTTTTTGCACCCCCAAGACATTTTAGATGCAGAAAAAGCCTCTTAAACATGGAAGTGAACAGAGAGTGAGTTCCAGGTTGCTTTCTGTTACAAAAGATGACTCCCTTGGGCCTAAAATGGCTTGGAGGCATCAAAAAACATGATGAAAATATCCTGCTCATCTTCTAGAGTTCATTTGGGGGCAAAATTTGCATTTTTGTAGTGGGTGTGAGTCTCTAAGGTCTTCTAGAGGGGGACTAATGAAGTCGTCTTGCCTCTGACACTTGCCTATCCTTGAGACAGACCAATGGACTGATCCATAGGGATTATTGTATTTTTAATGTGTGATGTTTGCGGCTGGAAGAAGCCCCAGTCATGCATTCAAGAGTCAAGATGAGCCTTCCTACTTTGAAAGGAAAACAACAGGGACACACATTTCAGCATGGACAATTTTCCAGTGTAATGCCCAAAGGCAAACTGGAATCCAAAATTTAGCTCATGAGACATATTTGACTTGCCAAGTTTTAAAAATAGCAGCAGTGGGAACAGTTACCAAGCAAGGAGTTGGCAGCTTCCATAAAGACCAATTCCTAGCCACATTTTTAATTCAAAATAGAGCAAAATTTCATCAGGCATTTGGGTGTACAATAGCACTATATACCACTAAATTTTAAATGAGTAGCTTCCTTTGTGTTTGTGTGTGATTTTAGTTGAAGCAAGAATAAATAATAATAATAATAATAATAATAATAATAATAATAATAATAATTTATTTATTTATATTATTAGATGTTTTACCTTAAACACTTCCACTGGGAGGGGAAACTTTGCTGCCTCAATAAGAGATTTATCCAGAGCGGCTTGCCATTCTGGCACAGTCTTCAGTGAATAGATTTCTACAGCAAACAACATCAGAAATGACATGGGCATTTAAGGAAAACTCACATGTTCTATATATCTAGATATATAACAATATATCTCAATCCAAGCAAACGGCTAGAGCAGGGATGGAGAACACGTGGTCCTCCAGATGTTGTTAGACTGCAATGTCCAACACTACTCACTACTGGATACGTTGGTTAGGGCTTGTAGCTGTTACAGTCTAACAACATCTGGAACAACATCTAGAGGGCTACACATTCTGTTTTTGCTTTACACCATGTTATGGAGGATCATACTCATGCCGGGGACCCTTTTTTCCCTCTTCCTGTTCCAGGTTGCTCTAACCAATGTTTGGCACAATAACCAAATTGGGTAAATGATTGTTACTGCTAAACTCCAAACCATGGTCTGCAAACCAGTTTCTAATCAAGAACTAAAGGTAAGAAGTTACTATAGCATGCCCTGTTTTGATATCACAATATAGCTGGTCCTCTGTATTTTGCCATTTTATACATGGGACACCATTTTACTATGCCATCCTATATAATGGGACTGGAGCAACTACCGATTATGGTATCTACAGGGGGTCCTGGAATCAAACTCCAGCAGATACTAAGGACCAGCTGTACAAATGAGAAGACATCAGCTTACAATCATAAGGGATCTGAGCAGGAGAAGGAATGATGGAGTAGGTAAATACTTGGCTGTTAACAATTTGAGTCCTTAAAGTAATTTGTGTGACATCTCACCAAACTGAAACACTTTGGATCCTCTTTAACATTTTGATTTAAGAATTTAAGAGGTGGGACCACATCTTCAGGATAGGGATGATGGCTCAGTGTTAGTGCACTTGGCTTTGTGTATGGATAGTCCTAGGTTCAGCATCTTCAGATAGAGGTGGAAAAGGTTCTTATATAAATCCTTTGAGAGCTGCTACCAACAGTTCTGGGCTAAATGGGTTTGGCTCAGTATAAGGCAGCCTCCTGTGTTCCTAAGCAAATACCTAAGTAAGGTTTGTGGCAGTGAGAAGGATTCAGGGCCTTGAAATCTGCTCCCATCCAAGACAGGTTAGTTCCCCACTAATTTTTGTAAGCACATGGATACCTTCCATTGTTGCAAGGTCTCCTTTGCACTGGGATGTAAGGAAACCCCAGCAGAATACAACTTGTGGTAGAAGAGATTAGCTGATTATTTTTACAATATTCTAATTTTAGGTTATGGTGAAATGGTAATATTTGGCTGTTTTCAATGGGTTTGTACACAGATGTAATTTTACATTATTGTATGATTGTCATATTTAACTACTGGCTAAACTTGGTGTCTTAAATACAATACCCAAGCATCTAAAAAGCAGACAATAAAGAAATGTAATCATTGCCTGTGGCAGCAGGTAGCTCTCACGTCAGTGGGACAGTGAATCCATTATTCTAATCTTCAAAGGGATGACTCAAGGAGTTCTCTAACTTATTTAGGAGATAGCATTCAGGACCCTAGATGGCACCTTTATAGTCTGGATTAAACCCAGAGCAGATTTATTTCCCTCCCACACACACACACACACACATACACCATGGAAGCTGCTGACTATGACTGATCATTGCTCAATTCTGCCTGGATTCTCCTCTAACACTGGACTTTAGGTTTCTTTTAAAACTACACCCTAAATGCAACAGCTAATACCAGGTAAGCAGACCCACTGAACTAGATACAACTAATGTTTAGGTAAGTTCCATTTACTCTAGCTGAGACTATGGTAAGGAATACTCCGAGGTGGTCTTCCCAGTTCCTTTCCCTGAAATGTAGCCTAGAGCACCTGGTATTGCTTGACAGTCTCCCATCCAAGTAATAGCCAGGCCTAACCCTGCTTAGCTTCCCAGATTAGATGGGATCTGGTGCTTTTAGAGCAGGGGTAGGCAACCTTTCCCCTTTAAGGGCTGAGGGACTTCAGCTCCCAGAAGCCTCAGCCATGTTGGCCAATAGTCCCATGTTGGCCAATAGCTCCTGGGATTCTGGGAGCTGAAGTCCCTCAGCCCTTAAAGGGAAAAGGTTGCCTACCCCTGTTTTAGAGTATTTAAGCCCTTTTCAGGTAGGTTTGTTGTTGTGTGCCTTCATTTCAGACTTATGATGACCCAAAGGTGACCCTATCAAGGGGTTTTCTTGGCTAGTTTCTTCAGAGTGGTTTTGCCACTGGCATCCTCTGAGGCTGAGAGAGTGTGACTTGCACAAAGTCACCCAGTGGCTATGCTGCAATTCAAACTCTGGTCTCCAGGGTCCTGGTCCAATGCTCAAAACACCCTTCTGCATCAAGAGACAGTAGAGATCATTCATAGAGAAGATTGAAGCAACTGCCACCATTTATATTTTCAAATTTTATTTCTTTTTATCAACAGTTGTTGGCGCAATGTGTGATCTGTTTTGCACTAGGCACAATCTAAGTCAGAGGTGGGCAAGGGTAGCCTAGGAACTGTGTATAGCCTCCAATGCCTCTTTTGTATCACCTATGCCTCCACACATTTTTGGCAAAGCAATTGGCCAGCCATGCCCCCAGAAGCCATTTTGCAAGCCAACTGAAGGTGGGCACATCTGTTTTAAACAGTGTGTGTGTGTGCATTTTTCCCCAAATAAGAAGTGATAGGAAGTCACTTCTAGTTTTGAAAAAAGGGTTCCCTTAGCCTAAATCAGACAGGGAAGGAGGGAATGGTTCTTAATGATAAAGTGGTTCCTAATGGCAAACTGGATTCTCTAGAAGTTACTAAGAATAGAATTATAAGAGTTGGAAGAGACCTCAAAGGGCCATCCAGCCATGCAGGAATATGCAATCAAAGCACCCCTGACAGATGGCCATCCAGCCTCTGTTTAAAAACCTCCAAAGAAGGAGACTCTACCACTCTCCAAGGCAGGATATTCCACTGTCACACAGCACTTCCTATTAGGAAGTTCTTCCTAATATTTAGGTAGCATTTCTTTTCCTGTAGTCTGAATTCATAAGCTCCATTGTTAACTCATGTTCATCTTGTGGTCTACTAAGGAGATATCACATTACCAAATAATGCGACTGATCCCTGATGGGATACAGTCACATTTTGGATGAATAGCTGACTTTATCACATTTAAATCGCTGCCATTGTCACTGAGCGACTGCAACCCAGCTGCATCCTGGTTCCCAAATGTGCTTATCCAGCTGCTTTTCCAAAACAACAAGCTCCCATTTTGGAAAAGCAGATGGATAAGCACAGTTGGGACCCGGGATGCAGCCCGGGTCCCAACTGTTATGCCAGTTTACAGTAACTAGTTTAGGCCAATTTCCCC
This sequence comes from Phrynosoma platyrhinos, assembly GCA_020142125.1. Classification (NCBI taxonomy): domain Eukaryota; kingdom Metazoa; phylum Chordata; class Lepidosauria; order Squamata; family Phrynosomatidae; genus Phrynosoma; species Phrynosoma platyrhinos. The sequence continues at coordinate 211,767,975 of CM034708.1, read as the reverse complement.
AGCCTGGCACCTTCCAGAGAATTGGACTATAAACTCTATTAGCCTGTGGTTGTTTTGGCTGAGCATGATGGGTGCTATAGTTCAACACATTTCGAGACCAGTCTTAGGATGTTTCCACTAAAGGTGGGAAACCTTCAGGGTATGGGGAGCCATCCAGACCCTAGGGAACCACACTTCATCCCCATTCCCGCCCGCCAAAAAAATTACCCAGTCGTATAGGATGGGTGATACCTGGCTTAACAACAGTTCATGCGAAAGAGATCTAGGAGATTTAGGAGATTATCACATTACCAAATAACACGACTAATCCCCAATGGTACAGTCACATTTCAGATTAATAGCTGACTTTATCGCATTTGAATTGCTGCCGTTGCTACCAGGCAAATACAACCCGGCTGCATCCCGGGTCCCAGCTGCACTCGAATGGATAAGTGCGGCTGGGACCCGGGATGCAGCCGGATTAGTCATGTTATGGGGATGGAGAAAATGGGAATGCAGTCTGGAGGGCTCCCCATACCCTGCAGGTTTCCCACCTTTAGTGGAAACATTCTAAGACTGGCCTCCTCGAAATGCGTTGAACTATAGCACCCATCATGCTCAGCCAAAACAACCACAGGCTAATAGAGTTTATAGTCCAATTCTCTGGAAGGTGCCAGGCTGGGGAAATTGCCCTAAACTAGTTACTGTAAGCTGGCATAACATTTTCCCCTCCTTACTCTGTGCTTAAAAGAGTATCTGGAGAACTCAAAAGCTTATGTGGCACTTACTCATATTTTATTCCAAATATAAAGGATTATTGTTCAGCAGCTTCTGGGTCTGGTCTAATGGACTGACACAACTACCTGCAATTCCAAGAGAATTGCTGTGTTGGGTCAAACTGGTGAAGTATCTTTGCAAATCAACAAACAAAAACAGTTTTAGTGGTGTTTGTTGTGTGGCTCAAAGCTTTTAAGCAATTCGCTGTGGGTTTTTAAAAAGCCAATAAATCCTTTCACAAAGGGAAATGAGATTAGAATAAAACCTTTCCTTCTGGGGTGATCTGCCTTCCTTGCTATCAGCCAGCCTCACAAACCATGCCCAGAATGCAACATGACAGGAGAGGCAAGCAATTTTTCCACCTCAATCTAGCAGGTCTCTGCGGATCAAGGTCAGTAAATCTAACTGCGAACAAATATAAAACAAACAAGACACTTGGTACATTGACTGAAAGACATTAGTTACCCTGTGTTGTTTTTAACTGCAACTTGGCTGTAGTGATTGCTGAGCTCACTTCCAACCCAAACTTAACTGGGATATTCTTGTAACCTTTCAAAGAAAGGAGGTGAGTAGAATACCTGCCTCTATGTTTGGGTGGCAACTACTAAGGGTTGCAAGTGTTGCACTGATCCTTCATGAGATCACACAGATTTTCTACCTTTCTCTCCTCAAATAATTTTTGGCCAAAATAGCTCTTGTGCCCCTTTCCAGGTATGGTGGCCAATTTTGCTGCATTTTTGGCACCATGAACCATTTTGTGTTATGGACCTCAAAGTGGTCTAACGCTAATTTCCTTTTTCCAATCAAGTCTTTAAACTGCAGTCATGTTCTGGGGTAGGTAAGGCAACCCTAACCTTTTTTTCTGATTCTATATTTTCCATGGACAATGTCCTGCACTCAGGGGCATCACTAGAGAGGTGCAGCGGGTGTGAGACACACCAGGAGATATCCAAAGGGGGGGATGATGGCACTGCTCCCCATAGGTCTGCCTTTTGGCAGAAATGGGCTAAGGCATTCACCTGCATCACTTTAAAATTCTGGAGCTCAGTGGAAGAGAAGGCACAAGTGGGGTGAGGCTCAGTGGGTGAAAAAAAGGAGAGGCCTCAGTTTGCTTAATTTTTTTTTGTTACTCTTTAAAAAATTTCTTTAAAAACAATACACCTTACCAAATTTTCACTTTAATCATACAAAACTATGTAAATGTATATACATTTAGACTGTCATTTCAATGTTGCTAGTTGTTTTATGTCACAACTATTGTCATTACATTCGGTGATATATTGGAATTAGGATTTATGAGTAACTTTAGTACAAAAGCATTACTAAGGACCCTGTAGGGTGTGATATGGGAGGAGGTCAATGGGGGAGTGACACCATGAGTTACTGCACTGGGTGACACCAACCTTATCTTATCTTATCTTATCTTATCTTATCTATCTATCTATCATTATCTAGGCTGATAACAGGAATTAAACCAATGTTTGCAGATTCTTTCCTTTTCAAGATTAAAAGTATTTGAGATTTAAATATTCAAATGTTGGCGGCCTTGGAAGAGTGATCCATGAAAAGAGAGGGCTTTACATTCCTTTAAAGTGAATGCCTTCCAAGTTCTTTAATGACTTGTACTCTACTTGTACCCTATGTACTCTACTGTAGAGTTGTATGCCATCAAGTTGGCTTCAGTTTATGGTGACTGAGGATCAATATGGTCTTCTGTATGCTGGGAATGTATACCTATCAAATTTGGCCAGATCACATTTTGAAGTGACCAAAGATCACATTTTGAGATTTAACACAGGGGTGAGAATTGTGCAACCCACGCTCTGCAAGTGGCCCACTGAGGTCTTGTGTGTAGCTTTCTACAGCCCTCCCAGACCACCATCCTGCCATCACTGAAAACAAATAGGCCAAAAAGAAGAAGAGGGAGAGTGGCAGTTTGGAGGGTTCAAGGAATAGTCAAGAATGGAGAAAAGAAATCTATTGGATGCAATTCTGTCATTAAATGTCACACATCCCTTTCTGGTTTCTTCAAGATATTGTGAGTGCAGCCATCAAAAGACCAGCAGTAACCCTGCCTTTGCAATATTTTCTTTTAACCTCCTTAGTAACTGTTCCATGTCTGTGACGTTTTCTGCTAGTAATATGGTGTCATCCACATATCTTAGATTGCTGATATTCCTTCCTCCTACCTTCACTCTTCTTCCTTCTGAGTCTAACAACTGTATGATATAAGGCATTCAATCCTCAGGGAGAATGCATCAACATTTCTGGGAAAGACTGAGCAGACTGGAGGAACCTCCAGTATTTCTTATTAGTTTCCCCAAAACTCTAGAGGAATTTCATGAGATCAGGTTGTGACTGACTTGTGGTCTAAAATCCCTGTCTTTAGTGACTCAATGGAAGATTTGCCTACCCTAGTTGTGCATGTGTGCTGACTTTTGTCAGGATCCTGGCTTGGGAGGTGAGGGTTAAATTTCTCTTCTCCGCACTGCAATCTTAATGAAATTAAACTACACTAATATTTTACAACTCCCAATATACAATGCATCCCATCATGCTTTCAGTGGCGTAACTAGCTAATGTTTGACTCAGCCATGCAAAAACAAATGTCAGAATGAGACCCAAGAGTAGGAAAGAGAGACAGATGGCTGTGGATTAATTACACTGAGCATGAACATTCAATCCCAGATTTTATTTTCTGAGATGAATGAATGGCTATGGCTAGAACAAAAATACTACTGGCTATTTCGGCTTGGACCAAATCCACCAATGGAAACCAACACAGTTCACACACTCTCTTGGTGGGGGAAAATCCTTCTCCACAGTTAATATATGTGATCCAGGCTGTTGCAAAAAAAGAAAATCCTGTTTGCTGCTTCATAAAGGAGCAATAAATCTGGGTTGTTGTTTTATAAAAACACTAAATGGCAAATCTGCCATTTGTTACTCTAAAAGATTGCAGGTGCAAGAACACTAGTGGCAACTTCATTACTTCTGTTCTATATTTCTAGATGGGAAAAAGAGGGGGAGACAAGCAAGCACACTTGTAATTTGCTTTGGCGTTCAAGCTGGAAGGCAATTTTATGTGATGCTCTGAGCAGATTGAAGAAGTTATGAAGCGAGCATTCTGAGACTTGCTTATTTGAAGAGGTGGGTTTTATATATTCACTATATCACTACATTTCATTGCCAGGCAAACATAATGGAGTTTGTATGTGTGCATTGATGTACACTTAAAAGGGAACATTCATCTTTCAAGACTACAATTACAACTGCGCACATTTATACTTCCTGGTTAAATAGAAACAATACAGTGATCTGCATCCCTTGCACATTGTACAGTTACAGTGCTGTGATTCCACTTTGACTGCCAAAGTTCTTGCCCTAGGGAATCCTGGGATTTGCAGTTTAGGGAGGGGCATTTAGAATTCTCAGCCAGAGTGTTCTAGTGCTTCACCAAATTACAGATCCTAAGGTTCCATAGGACACAGCCATGGCCGCTAAAGCGGAATTACAAAGCGATATTTGTGTAGCATGAAAGGACTTCAAAGGTATAACCACACTGCAGAAATAAAGCAGTTTGACACCACTTTAATTGCCACAATTCTATCCTACAGAACCATGGTGTTTGTAGTTTGGTGAGGCACTAGAGTTCTGACAGACCAGGCTGAATTCCTCACCAAACTGCAAATCCCAGGATTTCACAGGACAGAGCCATGACATTTAAAGTGGTGTGAAACTGCTTTATTTCTGCATTGTGCATACATCCGCAGTGTTTTCAAGCAGCTGTTGGCACCCCAAAGTATCCAAGTGTTTCCAAAGTTTCCAAAGTGCTGAACCTATTCGTTAATAAGAGTCAGAAACCTAGATAGCCTTCTAAGCTTCAGACTAAAACCCAAAGTGGAGTCACCATCCCACTGACATGTCTACCAGCTGTCTACTAGGCCCACAGCCTCAGTTTCATTCTACTCAGGTAGGTAGTTGAGAAAATACTAATGTAGTATAGTGGTGTATTAGACTACAACACAGCCATGGCAACCAACTCTCAATAATCTTTGAGAATTCCTGGAGAACAAGAGAGGTCCCAACAGACTGATGGAGGGCAAATGTAGTCCCCATCTTCAAAAAAAAAAGGAGGGAAAGACAATCCAAACAATTACTGCCCAATCAGCCTGACATCAATACTAGAAAAGATTCTAGAGCAGATTAAACAGTCTTTAGGGCCTCAGCAGACGGAGGCCCCGGAGCCGCCGCCGAACGGAGCGCCGCGGGGCTGCAGCCTCCGCATCCAGGCGCACCGCCGGCGACTCTAAAAGGAGCACCAAATTGGCGCTCCTTTTAGATGTCAGAGAAAGTGCGCCGCAAAAGCGGCGGGCGCACTTTCTCTGACTCAAACGGCGCAGCGCATGTGGGCGCTGCGCCGTGAGGTCATCCCCAATGCGCCGGTCGTGTGGACGGCCGGCGCATCTGGGGGCGACCTCGGAGAGAGGAAGGGGCGCCGTTCGTGCGGCTGCCCCTCCTCTTCTCTGCCCAGAAGACGACTTTATTAGTCGTCTGCTTAGGGCCTTTAAGTACTTAGAAAGGAATGCCACACTCACTAAAAGTCAGCATGTGTTTCTGAAAAACAAGTCATGTCACACTAATCTTTTTTATATGTAAAATTATCAGCTTGGTAGATGAAGGGAATGCTGTGAAGGTAGTGTATCTTGATGTTAGTAAGGCTATTGTCAAGATCTCCCATGATATCCTTGCAAAAAAACCAACACTTTAGTAAAATGTGGGCTAGATAATGCACTATTAAATAGATTTGTAATAGGTTGACTGACTGAACCCAAAGGGAACTCAACAATGGCTCCTCCTCATCCTTGAGAGATGTGACTAGCAGGGTGCCACAATATTCTGTCCTGGGTCCAGTTTTCTTCAAAATCTTTACCAATGACTTGCATGGTGGAATAGAGGGCATGCTTATCAAATTTGCAGATGAGACCAAATTAGAAGGGGTTGCTAATATGCCAGAGGAAAGTATCAGAATTCAAAATGAGGTTTAACAGATCAGAAAGATGGCCCAAAACTAACAAACTGAATTTCAGCAGGGAGAAGTGCAGGATACTACAATTGGGCATAAAAATGAAATGCACAGATATAAGCTAGGTCAGGGGTAGGCAACCGCTGCCCGCCATGATGATATTGATTATTGTTGTTATTACTTGTTCTTGGGGTTTTCTTGGCAAAATCTCCACAGGGGTTTTGCCATGGCTTTTCTGGGGCTGAGAGAGTGTGCATGCATATTTTTTTAATTTTTAAAAAATATATATTTATTTATTTATGGTGCTTCGGGCCCCCAATTGTCTGAGGGACAGCAACCCGGCCCCTGGCTCAAAAAGGTTGCCTATCCCTGAGCTAGGTGAACCTGGCTTGCAAAACTATATGCAAAAGGGATCTAGGAGTGGACCACAGGCTGAACATGTGTCAGCAATGTGATGTGGCAGCTAAGAAAGTGAATGAACATGCATGTATGAAAGAACTCAGTGATGCACGTCTGCAGAATTTTGTTATTTCTTGGGTATGAGCAGATGAAAATTAGCTGCCTCCTCTTGACTTAATTCCACTCCTCACAAGAAGGAGAAAGACTTTGGCCTGCTTGAATGAAATAAAGCACTACAGAGCAGGCATTTCATTAGGCTGAGATTGTTATGTTATGTTGGTAACTTTACAGATAATAAATTTATGAGGCTAAAAGGCTTTGATTCCTACTAAGATATAGCTATGCAGGTCATTTTGCCAAGTGCATTCTGATGTCAATTTAGTTTAGGATAACAAGGGAGACAAAATTACTGCAGGTGCCTGTTCATCACAGCACAGATGTGAAATAAGGCCTTCCCTTCTGTCTCTGGGATCTGGGAAAGGCTTCAACTGCTGGATGACAGAATGGCTTTCAGGATGCGTGGAATGTGTGAAAATTTAAGTCACTGAAAGCTTGTCAAGCAGGGGATTTAGCAGAAATATCTAGGGTTGCCAACGTAAAGGAGGAATTATCTTAATAGAGGGCTTCTTTGGTAAACTTGCACTGGTTGCAAGGAAAAGAAGGATGGGTTGAAGATTTGTTTCATGTCCCTGCCCAACTAAGCAGTGTGACTTTGCCCAAAAATGTCTTCTCTGCTTCACTCTCTTCCTCTCTCTCTCTGTCTGCCTCAATTGTTCCCTATCTCTGAAATGGAAACGATAATGACATTCCTTACGTGGTTGTTCGGAAAGCTTATAAAAGAGAGGCTGTGGTATAGTGGTTTGAGTGTTGGACTATGACTCTGGAGACCAAGGTTTGATTCCCAGCTCAGCCATGGGTGACTTGAGCAAGTCGCATGCTCTCAGCCTCACGGAAAGGCAATAGCAAACCCCCTCTGGTTGTGAAAATCAAGGGGTGGCATCCTGTTAGGCAATTGCAATGTCATAAGCTAGGCTTAAACCTCATAACTGCTTGGTATTTAAATGTAGGATTATGACACCACTGGCATGATTGGAAATGCGACACTGAAATAGCTCATGTTTTCCATATCTTGAGGCTCAGTCATTAATCAGAATGGAGACTGCAAGCAAAAAACCAGAAAAAAAATTAGGACTTGGAAGGGTAGCTTTGAATGTATTAGGGGAGATCCATAAGTGTAAACATATATCACTGAATACTAAAGCTACGATTGTCCATGCCATTATACAGTGCGGCTGCACCATATGAGGCTTTAACCTTATGTGGCAGGAACAATGATGTGCATGCTGCACTGTGCTGTGCTGTGCTGTGAGTGGAAGTGCACACCCATTATTTTCAATGGGCCTTAAGCATATGTGATTTTTGCCTTATGTGTGTGTGTGTGTGTGTCTGGAATGGATTACCCTGTATGGGAAGGGCCCACTGTATTTCCCATTTCTATGTATGGTTGTGAAAGCTGGGAGTGAAGAAAGCTGATAGGAAGAAAATCAACTAATTTGAAATGTGGTGCTGGAAAGGAGTTCTATGGATACTGTGGCCTACTAAACAGAAAAATAAATGTGTCCTAGAGCAAATCAAGCCCAAACTCTCCCTAGAAGCCAAGATCACTATTAGGAGATTATCACACTTACCAATAATGTGACTGCTACTCAACAGGACACAATCACATTTCAGGTTGCTACTGGGTATTATGCAACCCAGCTGCATCCTGGAGGCCACTTTTCCAAAATGGCAAGCTTCCATTTTGGAAATGCGGCCTCCAAAGCACCACTGGGATGCAGGATCCAGCCGGGTTGCATTTGCCTGGCGGTGGCAGTGACCATTTACATGTGATAATAGCCGGTAGCAACCCGAAACGCAACTGCATCCCGTTGGGGAACAGTCACATTATTTGTAAGTGCAATAATCTCCTAAATGGAGACTGCTGTATTTTGGTCATGTTATGAGAACACATGACTCACTAGAAAAGACAACTATGCTTGGTGAGATGGAAGGCAGAAGGAAAAGAGGAAAGCTGCATTTCAGATGGATAGACTCAGTCAAATAAGCCAGAGCCCCGAGTTGCAAGACTTGAGCAGGGTAGTTGAGGATAGGGTGAATTGGAGGTCTTTCATTCACAGAGTCATCATACATCGAAATCAACATGACAATAGTTAACAATAACAACAAGCCATATCAAGGAATGGAGTTCTGCAGCTCTGGTGAGTAAGACACTGAAGGATGATGGATCCAGTCCCCTCCTGCCAATAAACTGTGCAGCAATAAGGAGTTGTGATAGCACGATGCTGGGAGCCCTACTTATACTCATCACACCACTACTTTCTAATGGGAGGGGGCTGGATACATCATCCTTCAGTGCCTTGCTCTTCAACACCACAGGACTCCATACCTTTGTATCCTTGACTGAATTTTAAGGTGAGTTTCAAGTGTCAGATTGAGAGCAAGAGCATAGTCCAATACTCAGTCTTGACCAAGGGTGTGTGTGTGTATTTAATGTTCAACAGATTGGGAGAGGGAGTGAAACCTATTTAAAAGGTGCACTGGATGCTTCTAGCAGAAGCAATTTACCTCTTTTTTTGGCCAGCATAAGGGCAGTCCAGTTGAGGGTCGCAAAAACAGGCACGGAGGCCACGTGTGGTCTCAGGGCCACATTTGCTTCCCTAGTCTTAAGACAATACCTGGAGAATCTTGGACTAGATTAGGGATGCTCAACCTATAACCCTGAGTCCATATGTGCCCTTTGGCCAAGGCCTACATCCATACAACTCAATGTGGTGCCCTTTGAGCCATGGGCTACCAGTCCACAGTGAGTTTCCAGAAAAGAAAAGAAAAGAAAAGAAAAGAACCAGTTGCAACCAATGTGCACAAATATGATACCAGTCCTTAGTTTGCTGGTCTATCAGAGGCAATGATAGACCCCATAAGCTGTAGAGCCTTCTCCCATCATTGCCCTGACCCAGCTGCATTGAAACCAAACACTTGGTTTCTGAGCAGGGTGGAAAACAATGAGGAGACAAGCTCCACATGTTCTAGGATGGTCAACCATTTATTCAGTGTTTAAAAAGCCCAATGCATTTCGGCCTGTATTCTGGAGAGTCTTTACAACTCCACTGATTTCTTTTGAAGGGTATGTATAATTTTGATAGGAATAATATGGGTATTTTAATGTTCATTTGAGTGTTGTCCTGTCTTTTTAATAATTATAATATATGCATTTGCATTTTTTTTCAACCCCTGAAGAAGGCCTTTCTCATTGTGGTCGAAACGCATTGGGCTTTTTAAACACTGAATAAACAGTGTTTTCTGCTTTTCTACATGCTTTTCTGTTTTCTTTTCACTTCTGAGCAGGGTGACCAGATATCATGATCACAAAGGAGGACAAGGCACTGCAAAAGGTAGGACGTTCAAAAAAAAAAGGTAGGACATTTCAAAATACAAGCTAAAATCAATATCAATTCATTTCATATGGTTTATTTACAACTATATCACATATAATTTCAACTGCATTTTTCTGATGAATTTATGTTCATTAAAATGCTTTGCTGGCTTGCAATATACTTATAGAACTCTGAACAAGACAACTACATTTGTCTACATTTAAATTATTCCTTTCATTTGTCCCTTATGCTGAAATTAGGGAATAAAACCTTCCAACATGTGCATTGTGTCCTCAAGCAGCCCATTGCCTAACATATTTGTGGTCCAAGAAGCAACCTATTGCTGCCCCTTGGAAAAAAAGGATTTTAGAAGGAACCTGCCTATTTGCAGTGAGGACAGGCTGCCAAGTAGGGGCCCAGCAAACATGGGGTTAGGCAATAAAAATGGAGGATATTTTGGAATTCCTCCTGAATAGAAGGTTGAAATGTAGGCTTTGTTCTGGAAAAGGAGGACATCTGGTTACTCTGTTTCTGAGATCCTTTCCCTCCACTGCTATGAGTGGTAGAAAAGTGGCAGAAAAACTGCAATCTTGGGGCGGGGTAGGGGGAATAGTTAGAGGATGAGCAAGTCTTTTATCTCCAAGGATATTTATGCAATTCCTACCTGTCAATGGGCAGGGAGAGGAGAACAGAACCTCTCCAGGCCTTTGCAGACTGCCAGAAATAGTGCAAATTGAGTCCACTTTAAGGGTTAAGGTTAGTGCTAGGGAATCATGGGAATTGTTTTTTTTTTTTTCTGAGACATTGAGCCTTCTCTGTCAGAGAGCTCTGGTGCCACAATAAAATACAGTTCCCATGATTCTCTAACCCTAACCCTTAAAGTGGACTCCATTTGCACTATTTCTGGCAGTCTGCAAAGGCCTCTGTGTGCTTTGGTAGGGCTGTGTTTGGCTCCCATCCCCAAACAATACTAGATGCAGCTTTTGGAGCCAAATGTTTGTAGAACCAGACAAAGGAGTGTTAATAGCCTAGAATTTTCCAGTGATATGTTTTCACTACTGTTTGGCGTAGATAAAAGACAACTCTGGAATGTTCTGGGTAGAAAGAGTCAAATAATTAAGCTTATCACACAAGAACGGGAACAGAAAGGAACAGAACAGAACGGGGCAAAAACGCATGTTACTGGACAGGAGAATGCCACCGATGCCGCCGGGAGTCCCTAAGGTTGTTCCTGGCAGCCGTTCCTGGCAGCCGATTTTGAAGAACTATTTTGAACCATCCTTCAAAAATCGGCTGCCAGGAACAGCTGGGGAATGCATTGGGGACTCCTGGTGGCATCGGTGGCATTCTTCTGTCCAGTAACATGTATTTTTGCCCCGTTCTGTTCCTTTCTGTTCCCGTTCTTGTAAGTGCAATAAGCTTAACAGACACAGAGGACAGCAATGGCAAACCACCTTTGGAGGCACACAACACAACACACACACACACACACACTTCTTTCTCACCCCTCTCACTGGGGGAAAATTATGAAACCTTGGCATAAGTTTTTGTAGGAGCTAGAGAGAATGTCTGAAAAAGGGAACAGAGGCAAAAGCCTTCAGACAAAGACTACAAAACACACAGAGAGCTAAACTTTTGAATTCTGTAAGCATGATGGAATACATCACTCTCCAGGATGACCAGATGTCCTCCTTTCCCTGGACATGTCCTACATTCCATCCTTCTGTCCAGGAGGACTTTAAAAATGTCCTCCATTTTGAGCAAGACTAAGGGGGGAAGCAGACGGTGAAAAGCGGCGTCTTCAATCCCAGGAAGGGGAGGGGCAGCCTCACGCTGGGCGCCCCAACCCCTTCCTGAGGATGTCATCGTTGCACACGACGGGCCCTCCAATGACGTCCTTCCAGCTCAGCGTCCAGACATGCTGAGCCGGAAGAGATGACATAGAGGCGCGCGCCGCCTCTTGCAGCGCCCTTTCCATGCCTTGCGGAAGGAGCACTATTTTAGCGCTCCTTCCA
>CM034708.1:211724740-211741185 GCA_020142125.1 Phrynosoma platyrhinos | reverse complement strand
TCCATATGTAAGTTTATCTATCGCTGCAATTTCTGCCATACTTCTTTTTTAAAGGCCTCTCCTGGATGCCACGTGTGGCTCATGGGCTACATGATCTACACCAATATTGTCTCAATATCTGGCCCTCCAAATTGATTGATTGATTGATTGCACTTATGTCCCACCTCCCCCAAAATGGGATCCAAGGTGGCTTACCATAATTATTTTAAATATCCAATAAAAATATTAATTGACAAAAGTTTGAAATTTTTTTAACACTAACATTATTAAAAACATTTCTTCAACTACCAGGAGACCCAACCAACATGGTCAATAGTCAAGAGATTTTGAGATTTTTAGTCCAAGATATTCAGGATTCTGAGCACTTTAGTCCAATATGTTAAGACTCACACATCTACATTGACTGAACAGAGCCTTTGTAGTGGTGGCATACCGTCTTTATAATGCCCTCCTTATGGACATTTGCTAGGTTAATGGTTCCCAACTGTTGGACTTCTAGATGTTTTGGATTTTTAATTCCCATAGTCCTTGGCCATCGACCATTAGCTGGGACTTCTGGGAACAGAAGTTCAAAACATCTGGAGAACAAGAGGCTGAGAACCACTGTGGTTAGGTGACAGCCCCAATGTCTTTGGGGTACTAGATGGAGCCCTTTTCATATAACTTGGAAAAGTTCTCTTTCTTCTACTGCAACTGTGATTCAATCCATTTCCTCAACAGACTTCATCCCACTATAATCAAAAATTGATCTCCAAAGCCAACAAGCTCAATCTGGGAAAAGCAATTGGACGAACCGTTGTTCCCAAGCTCTCCAAACATTTTAGAAACTCAAACACAAACCCAGCATTTTTATTCAAAACCTGAAAGAGGAGAGGGAGAGCATCCCCCAAGCTTTGAATACAGTGCAGCACAGAGAAATAAACCAATATCAAGCTTGACTGCAGGAGTTGATTAAATTAGTTTAATTTAAAGCCTAAACAAACCCTGAAGGTGGCTCCTTTATTTATTGCTTTCTGCCTGAATTACAAACTACTGGAGAAGCGTCATGTCGGCACAAAATATTTATTCATTAAATCTTCCATAGATTTCCACTCTGTATTTCGCTGTAGACACAATATTCTTTAGAAATCATTATGTGCCATCCATTTGGTCATACTGTTTGACACCATTCATACACTTCCAGACTAGATTTTCCGTCACGCAGAAGTAGCTTGGGAGTTATTATGCTAACAGGCAAATTTCTCTTAGGGACTGGGTGTTTTACCAAGCAACTGGCTGGGTGCAGTAGATGGCAGGCACATACAACACATAATGAGAATTGTGTACCTAAGGCTGCATCCACACTGCAGAAATAATCCAGTTTGATACCACTGTAACTGCTATAGCAGTATAGAATTCTGGTAATTGTAGTTTTGTGAGACATTTAACATTCTCTCTCAGAGAGCTCTGGTGCTAGAACAAACTGCAATTCCCAGAATTCCGTAGCATTGAACCATGCAAGTTAAAGTGGTATCCAACTGGATTATTTCTGCAGTGTGGGTGCAGCCTACAACACAGTTGCCAGCTTGAATGCACAGCAATGTGGGACAAGTCTTCTGGTTATTATTATTAGTCTTATTAACTTTGGGTCTTTGCAGACTGCTAGAAATAGTGCAAATTGAGTCCACTTCAACTGTTTTGGCTAAGTGCTAGGGAATCATGGGAATTGTATTTTTGTCTGAGGCATTGAGCCTTCTCTGCCAGATAGCTCTGGTGCCACAATAAACTACAGTTCCTATGATTCCCTAGCACTGACTCAAGGCAGTTAAAGTGGACTCAATTTGCACTATTTCTGGCAGTCTGCAAAGGCCCTTTATTTATTTATTGCATGATTATTATTTGATGTTTTTAATTTGTTGCCTCCTTTGTATTAATATTATTATTTTATTATTTTGTAGAATGTTTGCCATTGGCAGGCTTATCTTTATCTATTTTATCTATTTTATTGATTTTATGTACAGCGCTGTGTAAATCTACAGTGCTATATAAATCAAGCATAATAACAATAACAATAACAATAACAATAATAATAATTTCCTGCCCTTTCCCCAAGACTGGGGCTCAGTGCAGCTTAGAAATTAAAATGATTGCAATATAATTAGAAACAGACAAAACAATCAATATTAAAACTGAATTAAACGATTCACCATATTAACGTCCTTGTTACAAGAACTTCACAGGCTGCTGGATTGTTTCCAGGCACAATTGAAAGTGCTAGTCATGACCGATAAGGCTCTATACAGCCTAGGTTGAGACTGTCTGAAAGTCTCTGTTTGACACCATTCATACACTTCCAGACTAGATTTTCCTTCACACAGAAGTAGCTTGGAAGTTATTATACTAACAGGCAAATTTCTCTTTTATACTATTATACTAACAGGCAAATTTCACATTAGGACTCTTGCAGATTTCTATACAAATCTGCAAGAGTCCTAATATCTACAAGGCTTTCTCATGGTCCTGCCACCAACACAGGCTCACTTGGCAAGGACATGAGAGACAGGGACTTCTCAATGGCTGTTGCCTCCTTTGGAACTCCCTTCCACCGGAGGCTAGGCTGGCAAAGACGTCTTTGTTCAAGCAGGCTTTTAATATATAACCACTCACAGGGATTTTTACAAATTTTCAGCCAATGGGCTCATATTTCTTTTTAGTCAGGATGGGACTTTTTTCCAAACAAAAGGCAGACACCCTGACTTTTGGGCGGCTGGGGCTGGGATCAGTGGTTTTAGAATAAGGATTTAGTTCCCCAGGGTCCCAGGATACAACGCACCACCTTAATCCCTGAGAGTTGACCACCTCCATTGTGTATAAGTGTATCTTTTCTGGATCTCACTGAACACTAGTATAAACACATTTTAAAAATGAATTCTCTTGTCCCAGATCTGTCTCGACAGCTCTTACCTCTAGCAAAATCTGTACAATGAATGTACACTCAGTATTAAACAAAACTGTGAAGCCAGCAGTCATCAGCAAAAGAAAACCAGCAGAGGGGAGGAAGCCAAGGGACAAGAGAATTTCTCTTCCCATGTTAAGCAAATTACTAGGAATTGAAAATTCAGCCAGCCATGAACTGTATTCTGGCAGTCAGCATGTTCAAGCAGCTGTTAAGAGCAGTAAATTTAATTGCACACCCAGAAGAAGCACCGACTAAGCTCAAGAAAACTTTGACACAGAAGCAACAGGTACGTTTTTCCCATCTGATGCTGTTCCCATAAGATTCATCAGAGTTGGAGCGTGGGCAACAGATTAAAATGAGCCAGGAACTGGACAAAACCACGAGACAAGCCAGAAGCCAGGATCAAAGAACAACCATAGATAAAGGAACGCATTACATCTCTGGATAACCTTATATTGCTAAACTATAGAATCACGGCACAGGTTGAGTCTCCCTCATCCAAAATGCTTGGGACCAGACGTGTTTTGGATTTCAAATCCCCTCCCCAGATTTTGGAATATTTGCATATACATCATGAGACATAATTGGAGATGGGACCCATGTCTAAACACGAAATTCATTTATGCTTTGTATACTGCTTATGCACATAGTCTGAATTTTATACATTATAAATTGTATACATTATAAATAATTTTGTGCATGAAACAATGTGTGTGCACACTGAACCATCAGAAAGTAAAGATGTCACTATCTTAGCCACCAATGTGGACAATTTTGGAGTAATTTGGATTTCAGAATCCCATATAAGAGATACTCAGCCTATAACATAAAATCATAGCACTGGAAGGGTCTGCGTGGGCCATCTAGTCCATAGATCTGTGATGGAGAAGTTAAAAGCACTTTTTAAAACCTCTGTTAAAGCCATCCAACCCCTGTTTAAAGACCTCCAACTTGAAAAATACTGGAAAATATTGCTCAATCAAGCATTTACTTTACAACTCCTTCTCCTCTTTACTATTAAAGCAAAGGCTTTAATATAGGGCTGTCAGCATGCCTCTACCCTATTCATACTGTCTTTCAAGATTTCCCCATTTGCTCAACCATCAGCCAATGATCCATGCATATAAGTAACCAGTCCATATGACCATAGAAACATCTATGTAACTCTGGTCACATAAAGATACCTCCTTCTCCCCCCTTCGTATTTCTTCTCGGCTCAAGATAATGAGTTCCTGTTAATCTGAGATGCTCTCTTTATTTGAAAGTTCCTCAGATAGTCAGGATTTAGGTAATCTATATGTGTGTGTGTCTGCACATGCCTTCCTGTGGCTGAGTGAGGATTTGAACCCTCACTTTGTGTGCATATGTGCCTTCAAGTCGCCTGTCGAGATATGGTGACCCCATGAAATTCATAAGGTTTTCTTGGGTAAAAAAGACTTAGAGGTGGTTTGCACAGTTCCTTCCTCTGAAATATAGCCTACAGCACCTGCTATTTGTTGGCAGTCGCCCATCCAAGTACTAACCAGAGCTGACCCTGCTTAGCTTTCACGATCAGATGGGATCTGGTATCTTTAAGGTATTTAGGTTTATGTGTGACATAAGCCTCCAGATTATGTCACATGAGGATGCTGTAAGCCAACCTAGTAGCTGCCATCACTGCCTACACAAGACTACAAGCAAGTTAAACAACTATATTTTATAGGGACAGTATAATGCAATTATTTCACAGACCTTCTTTCAGCCATTGAATTTAAAAACATCTTAGTTTTTTCGGAAATAAATTCAGAGTGCTGCCACCCTTTCCTACCCTTCAAGGTAAGGGTACACATCACAGAGTCTATGGCTGCATCCACACTGGAGAAATAATCCAGTTTGACACCACTTTAACTGCCATGGCTCTATGCTATGGAATTCTAGGAATTGTGTAATTTCTTATAGCACCAGAGCTCTCTGACAGAAAAGGCTAAATGTCTCACAAAACCACAATTCCCAGAATTCCATAGCATGGAGCCATGGAAGTTAATGTGATGCCCAAATAGATTATTTATGCAGTGTAGATGCTGCTTATGTTAGCCATAAAAAAATCCAAACCTTCAAGATTCTGTACAGTCCAGCCTCCAACCCAGAAACACTA
The DNA here is from genome assembly GCA_020142125.1 of Phrynosoma platyrhinos. Classification (NCBI taxonomy): domain Eukaryota; kingdom Metazoa; phylum Chordata; class Lepidosauria; order Squamata; family Phrynosomatidae; genus Phrynosoma; species Phrynosoma platyrhinos. The sequence goes on along the minus strand of CM034708.1, from coordinate 211,736,113 downwards.
GCAGCTGTAACTCCATTGTCAGTAGGATGGTCTCTCTGTGTACTGGGCTTTAATACAAATTTTAAAGGAACTATCCAAGGTGCTGGACTTTGTTCCCAAGCAAGCACCTTGAACCACTCCGTTAGCATTCGGACTAAAATCCAAAGCGTAGTTCACCATTCCACGAACATGAGGACCACCAGATGCCACTGTCCATGGGGATTCCTTCAAATTTTGGAACTGCAAATTTTTATGATCAGCATCCCTTCTCTGAAATGGGCTGCATACTACGTCATTTAAATACAAATCTGTTCACCCAGAGAGGAAGCATTTGCAATTCAGTATACAAATATATATATATATATATATATATATATATATATATATATATATATATATGTAATGTAATAATTAATTAAAGGCAAGACTAGAAAAAAATGACATGTGCGTCTCTGATTTTTCTGTTCTGAGAGATGGAGATGCAACAATCATACTCAATTGACTATATACAACAACTTTTTTTCAGCTGCTGGTGTTGTTCATTGCAGACTGGGGCATACTCAGATGAGTGACCAAATGCAAAATACAAAACTGTTCCTCAATCTTTACTTTTGACTTTTTGTTTTTAGTATATCAGCAGATGCTGCTTGGCAATTTTAGCTTCAGCTCTTGCTATGAAAAATTCTTCTCAAATTAACTTCTCAAAACAGCTTTCTGAACCTTGAGGAAAAAACTCAACATCTTTGTTGATGAGAAAAGGAAAAAAGTTGCTATATTTTACCATTTTCAATAGAAAGCTATTACAAATAATAAAATATAGCAACTATTTTAATTATTCACTATTAATTATTCACTATTGGAGTCCTAAGGTCCTGAGAAGTAGGGATGATGATGATGATGATGATGATGATGATGATGATCCCTCCTTTCAATACAGACAGCTACCAACCAGTTTAAAACAGTACAACTGGAAAACAATACAAAAGCATTACAAAGTTTAAGAAATAATTAAACAATTTAAAAAGTTAAAAATATATTACAGTCAGCCCTACTTATTCATGGATTTTTCATCCATGGATTCAGGCATCCACTCTTTGTAAATATTTTAGAAATATATAATTTTTTAAAAAAAGCAAACCTTGATTTTGCCATTTTATATAGGAACACCATCTTACTATGCCATTGTATATAATGTGGCTTGAGCATACGCAGATTTTGGTATTCATGGGGGGTCCTGGAACCAAACCCCAGTGGATACCAAAGGCCCACTGTCTAACCTGCAGCATCTGTTATTTGTTGGTGGTATCTCATCCAAGTACTAACCAAAGCTGATCCTGCCTAGCTTCCAAGATCAAACAGGATCTAGTGCTTTTAGGATATTTGTATGTGTATATGCCTCCAAGTCACCTGTGCATGCATGACAACCCCATGAATTTAATCGGGTTTTCTTAGGCAAGGAATACTCAGAGCTGGTTTTGACAGGCTCTACCTCTGAAATACAGCTTACAGTATCTGATATTCATTGGCAGTCTCCCATCCAAATGCTAACCAGGGCTGACCCTGGTTAGCTTCCAAGGTCAGACAGGATCTAGTGCCTTTAAGGTATCTTGGCCCCTTTAAACCCTTAGATTGTGTTACATGAGGATGCTATAAGCCAACTCTGTTGCTGTCACCACTACCCACTCAATAATGAACACCAGCAAGTTAAGCAACTATATTTTATAGGGACTGTATAATGTGGTTATTTGGCTGCTGCATGAAAGCTAAAGACTAAATCAAATCTCATCAATCTGCAGGGAAAAACAAAAACAAACCCTGCTCCCTGTGGTCATTCTCCCTTTTTTAATGAAATCTGCAAAGTGTGCTCGCTGTTCCACAGCGCAGATGATAGAGTGTGTTTTGTTAACTTTACCCATAACACTTTAAAAGGGATGGATTAGCCATGATTGGGTAGCAGGACTGGGACAGATTGGGAAAGAGTATGGCTGCATCCCTGCATACTTATTTTTCAAGTTCAACTGGAGCTACTCTGCTCCAGACATGCTTATTATACAGGTTTAAAAGAGAAATAAAATTTGATGGGAAGAGGTGAGATCAGGCAGCTGCATTGCACAAAGCAGAGAGGACCTGATCTCAGGTTGACTGGAATGATACTTCAAAGAGATTATCAACATCCAGAATGATAGAATCAATAGAATCTCATACGACACTGTTATAGTGCTATTACTCCACTTTAACTGCTGTGGCTTCCTCCTGTGGGATTTGTAGTTTGGGGCATTTAAAATGCTCAGACTGAGAGTTCTTCCTCACTAAACTACCAACCCAGATTTCCGCAGGAGGCAGCCATAGCAGTTAAAGTGGAATAATAGTGCTATAAGTGTTTAGTGTGACATTGACTGGAAGAGACTGGAAGGTCCATATTGTCAACCCTCTGCCATGCAGGAATACCCAACTAAAACCAGAGTCCACAAAACAGCAATATCTTTATTGGTTAAGTGAAATGCATAAAATACATCATGCAAGCTTTTGAAGCTCCACTGCCTTCTTCATCAGGGAAAAGGTGTTGAAAAATCAAAGAAAAGTGATAGTATTAGACTCACAGGAAAGTCAGTGGGAAAGGGCTGACATTTCAAATTAAGATATACTGCATCTACACTGCAGAATTAATACAGTTTGACATTGTTTTAAGTGCCATGGCTGAATGTTATGGAATTCTGGGAACTGTACTTCTGTGAGATATATAGCCTTCCCTGGTGCCACAACAAACTACAGATCCCAGGATTCCACAGGATGGAGCCATGACAGTTAAAGCAGTGTCAAACTGCATTAATACTGCAGTGTGGCAGCATCCCTAATAAGCTTTTTAAAAAACCCAAACACCTAATTCAATTGCATTTATATTGAAAAGCAGTGTTTATATTAGTGTTTAGTGTTTAAATTCATGTTACCTTACTACAATAGAAAACCTTACTAGGTTGAACGGGGAAACATCCTCCCATGATTTTAACATTATTTTGAGTTTTGGAGAGAAAAAAATTAATGCTGCATGAATTTTTGAACTATTTGCTTCTCACCTGCCTCCCCCAAATTTTTCTCACTCTTTATCTTCCTTCCTTCCTTCCTTATAATTTCATCTCCCTACTCTCCTATTATTTTTTTTAGCTGACTGATTCCAAGGTGGGTCCCTGAAACTCAAACCATTATGAATATCCAGTTTTCTGGAATAAAGAGACCCTATTTAATGACAGATAAAGAAAAGAAAGAACTATCTAGAATAGATTCTATGTTCCTCCATTCCAAGCCGCCCTTACTACACGTGACCAAAACCCTGTAATTCCCTGGTATGAAATATTGCTAAGAGTACCGTAGTTTTATTAAAAGACAATCCAAGAAAGGTTTATTTTGGATAAAGAATCAGCAGGCTAATGGAAAATGTATTGCCTCTTTAGCACCATAGCTCATTAACTTAATTAATAACTTAATTCTGGAGAAATGCTAATGCTGAAATTCCAGCTTTAGTCAACCACTTTCATTTTAAAAATTAATCACGTTGCCCCTTGCTGCTGGAAAATTTCCAACTTAATTCAGAACTTCATTTTAATTTGTTAGTTCCTCCCTCTCCTCCTCCCTCCCGTACTTTTTATAATTCCATGTGAATCTACTAGATTTATTAACATCCAGAGAACAAATTGTCTGATAACTCTCATGTGGTAACTCTTACATTAATTAGTCTTGCTTTTAGAGACCCAAAATACTTGCTTTTAGAAACACAAATGCATGTGTGCATATGTGAATCTGTTTTATAACAAAGCCACTGGTAGCAGTAGCATCACTGGGGGGTGCAGGGGGTGCGGACCGCACTAGGCAACACCCCAGAGTGGGTGACACCCAGTCGGCCCCCCCTGCCCCATCTATCCCTGACATGCTCCCGTTCTGCTCAGGAGAATGGGCCGGCTGGGCATATGCACACTCCCCTAGCACTCCCTTGCCAAGGAGGAGAAGGGGATGGGACTAAGGAATTCCAGGAGACATGCATGTGCTCCTCTCGGCTCCTTGCTGCTGCCCTTTTCTCCTCTCAGGAGAAGAAGGCAGCAGCAAAGATGGGGGCCGCGGCAGGGCGAGCACGGGCGCATGCTCGGTCTGCCTGAGTCTGTGCCCGTGCCTCCTTCGGGAAGCCCCACTCCTTCCACCTCTCAGGCCTCACCCCCATACCAGGTGACACCAGTGGCATGGACGCTGCTGACTACTAGTAGTATTATTAAAAAGTAAAGGTAAACGTATTCCCTGTTGACAAGGTTGCCAAGTCATGTCTGAGCACAGGGGGCTGTGCTCATCTCCATTACCAAGCCGAAGAGCCAATATTGTCAGAGACTACTCTGTGATCATGTGGCCAGCATGATTGCTCAGAACGCTGTTTACCTTCCCATCATAGTAATACCTATTTATCTACTTGCATTTGCATGCTTTCGAACTGCTAGGTTGGCAGAAACTGGGAGTAGTGACAGGAGCTCACCCCATTATGCAGCACCCGGACCTCGAACTGCCAACCTGCTGATCTTGCAATCAACAGAGTCAGCATCTTAACCACTTGAGCCACTGCATCCCTAATACTAATAATACTAATAAGTAGTATTATTACACTCCATAGATTCATCAGTACAAACAAACAACAAACAAAAATTGTTTACGGTGAGCCCTTGATATATGCCATGGCTTGGTTCCAGCCCCCCCCCCCATGGATACCAAAATTCATGGATGCTCAAATCCCAGTAAATACAGTGACACAGTAAAATGGAGTCCCTTATATAAAATAACAAAATCAATTATTTTTCGGAATCGATATATCTTTGGAATATTTTCAAGTTGTGGATAGTTGAATCCATGGATAAAGAATCCGCGGATATGGAGGGCCAACTATAATATCAAATAGGATACAATTTAACATTCCATAAACACAATACTGTAAAATTGATGTACTTAATATAACATTTTTAGGTGCTCTAGCCAATTTTAGAACTTTCTTTCTCTCTAACCTTAAATATCAAAGACAGGAACTTGGCAACCGACAGAGTGACAAAGTCACTGTGTTTATTTGCAAATATTTTAGTTCTAAATGAATTGTAACAGACTGTACGCTTTGCCATTTGATATTTGTGACACTAATTTTTAAAGGTAAAGGGAGCTGCTTTCATAATCCTTTATAGAATATGTGCAAACAGCAAAGCTAAGAGAAAAGAGGAAAGCAAATAAACGTTCCTCATCAGCTCTTCACACTGTGTTAAAAAAGCAGAGATCTATATAATTTATGGACACCAAAATGGAAAGCATAGGAAAATGGAAACTGTTGAAAGAAAGAAAAAATATCATTGGATACGTTTTGGGTGAAGGTCTCTAGGAGGTTCAAAATGTTTTCATTTATTTATGCAAGACTTATCTGACCTGATTGTTTCATTTTATAAGTGCACATTGTTTGGTTTGAATGAAAAGTTTGCTCAAGCATGCTCTTCTTTTTTGTGTGGTGTAAGAAACCATTGGCCTTTACAGACTGCCAGAAATAATGCAATTTGAGGCCACTTTAACTGCCCTGGCTCAGTGCTAAGGAATCATAGGAACTGTAGTTTATTGTGGCACCAGAGCTCTCTGACAGAGAAGGCTCAATGTCTCAGAAAAAAAATACAATTCCCATTATTCCCTAGCACTGAGCCAGGATAGTTAAAGTGGCCTCAAGCTGAATTATTTCTGACAGTCTGTAAAGGCCCTATATCTATTTTTTCCACACTATTTCTTCATCTGGTACCAAATATGAACAAATAATATCCTGGAATGCATCTACTTCTTTAATTGCGGTATATCTGTAAATACATACTGAAGCTAACACCCATATATCTGATGAAGCGGACTTTTGCCCATGCAAGAATATACCAAGTAAATGACTGATGCCACAGGACTCTCTGCTATTTTTACTACAACAAACTAAACACAGCTATCACTCTGGAAGCATCAGTAAACTCAGACTGATCAACAAAAGAATGATCAGATATGACAGAGAGGAAGGGATCATCCATTGCATTTTCACAGTACTTTCAAACAGAAAAAAAAAATCTTCAGAGTCATTATCTTATTCTGAAACTTTCAACAGCCTTGTAAAGTGAATCTGTATTATTATCTCTACATTGCACATGGAAAGACTGAGGCTGAAAGAGAGAAGTACCTAGCAAGGGTGGCGTGCAAAGCTAGGATTTTGTAGTTCACTTATGAGATATGGTACCCAGAATACACTAGAAATCCCCAACAGCTCTTTCTACCCACAGCTCACACTCCACAATACACACATGCTTCATGTTTGAAAGCCACCTGCCTCCATACAAAGAAAGGAATCTAAGGCACTAAATAAGCCAACCAAAAAGCAAGCACAAGCTCTCACTCATATAATAAGTTGTCCAGATATTTGGGCATTTGTTCACTATCTCCAATGAATGTTCCTGGAAAAAAATGTATTTTTTTTTTGCTTTATATGATTACATTCTTAAGTACAGTGGGCTCTTGGTATCTACTGGGGTTTGGTTCCAGACCCCATGTGGATACCCAAATCCATGGATGCTCAAGTCCCATTAAGTACAATGGGATAGCAAAATGGTGTCCCTTGTATAAAATGGCAAAAATCAAGGTTTGCATTTTGGAAAATCATTTCTTTGAATATTTTCATGCTGTGGGTGGTTGAATCCATGGATGCAGGAATCATGGATACAGACGACAAAACTGTAATTTTTAATATAGATGAAATTAATGAAGATGGGTTGGATGAGGAACACAAGATACTGCCTTATACTGAGTCAGACCTCATGACTCATGTGGCACATGTAGCTCACTATTATCCCAGCTAATTTCAAACAGAAATCTGATTGCAGATGGCAGTTTAATATTATATAACTTCCAGACTGCAAATAGGAGTCCCTTTGAGTCCTGTCTGGAGATGGGAGGTACTGAACCTGAAATCATCTGCATGCAAAGCAGATGTTCTAACACTGAACTACAGACTTTTTGGAGAGATTTTTTTGGGGGGTAAACACAGTCTTCTAGTTCATCAGTAACCCATGGCCCACCAGACACTAGACTTCTGCTTCCATCAACCCCAGTCAACATAAACAATGATGATGAATGATGAGAACTGTAATTCTGATGACTTCCATCTCATTGGTGCAGTGGATGAGTTCCAGGGGTTCCTATAAATTGTGAAGGAGCTGTCCAAAGTCCTGAACCCTAACCCCAAAATAGCTTCACATCCTTGGATAGTAAGCCAGAATGGATTTACTGCCCCACTGACATGGCAGCCACTAGCTACTATGGGATGGGAGTAGCAATCCAGCAACATCCATAGACTCACAAATTACATTTCCCCAATCAACCAGTTAGAAATAAAATTTGTTTGTCAAAAATCAAATATGCAAGTTGAATGAAGACATTATACCATTCCAGAACATTAACCAGAAGAATTGGGGGACTTTGTCATGACCTGAAAAGGAACGTATTGGACTCACCTTTGGGAGGCATCAGTACTTTGTCATTCTGGGTGCACCAGCCTACAGGGTGGAGGTCCGCAGTCATCACATCACACCAAAAATCAGCTCGGCGGTCATCTTCATAGCCACAGTAACGCAGCAGCAAGAGTTGTCCGCATGTTGTAATAATAGTGGCCACCCAGTATGTATCTGAGTCATGTTTGTCGGCCACCTCTAGCTTCATGCCTGGTTGGAAGCTGCTCTGGAGGCTGATTTCAACCTTATGAAAATAGAGATGTATCATTATTTGTTTAAATGATGCCTCACCTTTCTCCCAGGGCTGGGATGAAAAGCCATTTCCAATAGAAAACCTTCCAGTTAAGACAGCTTCGACAAAAACACAGGGATTCAGATCCTACATCACAGGAGGGTAGTATAAATCAATGCTTCTTCAGTTATCTGTTGGGGGGGGGGGTCCAAAGCACACTGCATAAATAATCCAGTTTGAGACTGCTTTAACTGCCCTGGCTCAGTGCTAGGGAATGCTCAGGACTGTACTTTTGTCAGACATTTAGCCTTCTCTCTCAGAGCTCTGGTGCCACTAGAAACTACAATTCATAGGATTCACTAGCACTTAGCTAGGGCTGTTAAAGTGGTTTCAAATTGGATTCTTCCTCAAGTGTGTTTTGGACCATAGTTATTTTTCCCAATGGGCCAGAGACTGGTAGCATATTTGTACCCATTGCCTAAAGTCATTTCTTTCCTGAAAACTCTTCAGGGACCAGCAGCCAATGGCTCAGGGACCAGCACCAGTCTGTGGACCACCACTTTGTAGTCCTGGCATAAGTAACCCCAGGCAGAATTATTTTCCACTTCCATTACAGAATCCCCATAGTGGCTATCACTGTAGGGTAACATATGTGGGTCTCTGTTAGATGTGCATGGCTGATACCCCCTTGTGAAATGACAATGAGCAATCCAATGCAGATTCGTAGATGCTCTAAATTAGTGGGCTCCATAGAGCAGCCAGAGGACCCATTACAGCAGGGGTAGGCAACCTTTCCCCTTTAAGGGCCGAGGGACTTCAGCTCCCAGAAGCCTCAGCCACGTTGGCCAATAGTCCCATGTTGGCCAATAGCTCCTGGGATTCTGGGAGTTGAAGTCCCTTGGCCCTTAAAGGGGAAAGGTTGACTACCCCTGCATTACATCATAAGCTGAAGCTCATTACATGTTGCATTTATAGTTGTTCTGCATGTAGACCTCTGCTTCATTCCCCAGCAGCTGGATGCATCCATTGCACAATAATTAATAAAAACACTCTGCATGCATAACACAACTTATGCCTGTGTCTGTCATTAACAGGATGCTGGTCAATAAATAATACACATTAAAATATGAACAAAAACGCTTACACAGGTTGAGTCTCCCTTACCTGAGATGCTTGGGACTAGAAATGTTTTGGATTTTGGACTTTTCTGGATTTTGGAATATTTTCATATACATAATGAGATCTTGTGGCGATGGGGCCCAAGTCGATGCGAAATTCATTTATGTTCCGTATACACCTTATACACATAGACTGACGATAATGTTATACACAATATGTTTAAATAATTCTGTGCATGAAACAAAATGTGTGTATATTAAACTGTCAGAAAGCAACAGTGTCACTATCTCAGCTACCCCTGTGGACAATTTTGGATTTTGGAGTATTTTCTATTTCTGAACTCCAGATAAGGAAGACTCAACCTGTTCTCTTAAAACACTAATATAAACAATTAAAAAACATTATACTCATAATAAGTAAGTAGGAAAACATTTTAAAATCCAGCACATCCATTTAAAAATGTAGGACCATAAGAGGCAGGCAGTTGCTGAAGGTCCATCTGTTTTGCTCCCCTTGCCACAACCAACAAGAATAAAACTATATGAGTTCTTTAGAACAGCCTTACAACTTCTAGATGTACTGGACTATAATGTCCATCATTTCCAGCACAGAAGATCCTGAGCAAGATGCCTCGATTGGGATCCCTTTCTAAGCTCCAAAACATGCTGCAGAAATAATCCAGTTAACTGTCATGGCGCAATGCTAGGAAATACATGGAACTGTAGTTTTGTGAGACATTTAGCTGCCTCTGTCAGAGAGCTCTGGTGCCACAATAAACTACAATTCCCAGGATTCCCTAGCACTGAGCCAAGGCTGTTAAAGTGGTCTCAAAATGGATTATTTCTGCATTGTATTTTGGACCTAAGTGGGCACCACTCCTTCTGAGGTCTTGGTGGCAGATACCCAAGAGTAAGTCACCTTCAACACAACAGAAATTGCTTCTAAACAGACAGATATAGGATTACACATTGGCCATATGTGAATGCTGGCCTTCATATTTTCAGCTTGACCATGAGAACTAGAAACCCCAGTCAAAGTACATACGTGCTTAAATGAAGAGTGAGGGGCAGCACTAGCTCCTGCCTCTTCCAAGTATTCATCCCAGTTGAAATCAACTTCCTCAGAATTTAAACTTTCATCTGCTTAAAAAAAGAATAAGAAAAAGAAAAGAAACAGTACAGGTTGAAGTCTCCCCAGCAGCTAGAAAATAAAAAAAACAGCAATGCTCATTTAAAAACAGATTTGGATTGCTGTGCGAAGTTGCATTTCAGCAAACTCCCTTGCACATCTAATATATTTAGTGATGTGATTTCAGAAGCTTACTAACTCCAAAAGGGAGGCAACTCTATGCACACCCTGTCCTATAACAAATTCTGCAAGAATGAGGAGGTATTTCGGTTATCCTTAGAGAAGCTGAAGTCATGTGAGGATATTTATACCTCTGAAAAGATCAGCAAACTCCCTGAATATTATATGTGGGGAGAAAGACACCACTGCTTTCTTTCCTTATGAAGAGGGCCTACTGCAAGGGTGTATTTCTTTTCTTTTTTTAAATGCAGACATTCTAATTGCACAAATCATACCACACTTTTAAAAAAATAATTAAAATCCAAACCAACACTAATTTAATCCATTAATTTTTTTTAAAAAATGTAAGAAAGTTTTTTAAAAAGATTGGAAACAATTGATTGAATGCTTGCAGCAAGAATGGGGATCAGAATTTGTTATAGGATTACCGGTAGATTAGAGAATTCCCAAATAGATGGGTAAGAAATAAGATATAAAGGGAAAAGAGGAATGTATTATAGATGTAAATATATAAGTATGAGGGGAAATGTAAAGTACTAAATAATCGAAGTGAAACATAAGAGATGAGATAACAAGACATGAAAGACGAGGAAGTATTTTTTTGGGGGGGTTATGTGTATTATTTGTTTGTATTTGTCATTAGTTTGTACGTTCAGGTGGTGGTTGTGGTTTTTGTATGTACTTTTTAATAAATTAATAAAATATATATTTTTTAAAACATCCAAACCAACATATAGCTAAGTTTGCCCCATATATGAGCCATTCCTTTACAGCAATCAGTAGCTAATATCTACTACAGCTTAAGTCTCCCTTATCCAGAATTCCAAAATCCAAAATATTCCAAAACCCCAAATTGTCAATTCAATGTTTGTTATCCAATGAGGATGAAAATTCAAATTGACCTTAATAAATTAGAAAGCTGGGCCAAAGCTAGCAAAATGAATTTCAACACAGACAAATGTAAGGTACTACACTTAGGGCCAAAAAAAAAAAAAATTAAATTAAATTCATAGATATAAGATGGGGGACACTTGGCTTAAGGAGACTACGTGTGAAAGGGATTTAGGAGTCCTAGTAGACCACAAGTTGAACATGAGTCAACAGTGTGATGCTGCAGCTAAAAAGGCCAATGTGATTTAGGCTGCATTAATGGAAGTATAGTATCTAGATCAAGGGAAATAATAGTGCCACTTTATTCTG
>CM034708.1:211662640-211674721 GCA_020142125.1 Phrynosoma platyrhinos | reverse complement strand
AATTGCCCTATGATACACTATAATCTGCACTAGTCAAGCCTCATCTGGAGGAGTGCTATGTTTCGTTCTGGGTGCCTCATTTCAGAGAAGGACAACAAGGATAAGAAGTATGGAGAACAAGACCGAGGAGTAAAGGTTGAGGGGGTTGAGCATGTTCAACCTGGTGAAGAGAAAATGGAGAGGTGACATGATTGCACTCCTTAAATATTAAAGAGCTGTCACAGAGAGAAGGGCGCAGGTTTGTTCTTTGCTGCCCCAGAGGGTAGGGCCAGGTTCAATGGTTTAAGATGCAGGAAGGCAGATTTTGCTCAATCATTAAAAGGAACTTCTTGGTGGTAAAAGCAGTTCAGCAATTGAATCAACTACCAAGAGAAATGGTGGAGGCTGGGCAGCTACCTGCTGGGGAGGTTCTAGTTGGAGTCCCTGCATTGAATGTGTGAGAGGGGTTGGACATGTGGGTCTATGGGGCCCCTTCCAACTCTATAATTCTGTGATGCCTCAAATACTAATAAGATGAAGTCCTTGACAGTTTATATCATAATAAATGTACTAGTCTCTAAGGTGCTGCAAGATGCTGTTGCTAAAGCACAGAGGTTTGAAGCAGAGGTATCAAAAGCATCTTTACAGTTTCTTGTTCTTGGCATCTCTAATCAACATCTCTGGATGAAAGGGATTGGGAAAGATGCCTGCTTCAGATCTTTGATTCTTCTGAAACTCAGATCTGAATGTTCTGGGATAAGTGGAGAAATAGGAAGCAGTCTCTATAGAAGGCAGCCTCCTTTGTGATATATTGCAGGGAAATGCAGGATCATGCAAAAGATGATGTAGACTTGCTGAGGATGCATAATTAATAAACCTCACTGGTGTTAGGTATTCTGTAGTTGCTGTGTAGGTATTTTGTAGTTGCTGTGTTTGTTTTTTTCCAGAGCATAGAAAAATGAACATTTTGCAGTGCCATTCCCAGAATCTCCCAACCAGGATGGCCAATGTCTACTCTAGGGGATTCTGGCAGTTGTCGAAAAAAGTAATTTTTCCAACCCTAATTTTCTCTGAGATGGTCTAGGCTCATGTTATACATGACATTAAGGCAGTATCTGTTTTTCTCCAGAGGAATGTTGAAGGGTCAGTATGATTCATGTTCTGTATAATTTAAGCTCTCTTGTAAGGCAGATCTGAAGACATCACACCCATGGAGTTTTTCTGTGCTTGGAATAGATTCATCTGCCATACCGCAGGCTGTTTAGAGGAACCCCACAGATCAAAATATCAATGGTATTGAAGTTGGAGGTTGCTTCTGAGGAAATGCAAGCCAAAAGCCTCCTGAGCACATGCACATATTTGTTTGTTTATTGATTTTACAATTCATAGTTGCTTAGTTGTTTTGGATGCTGTCCTCTGTCTTGCCCCATAAACATTGCCTTTGTAACATTTCTCCCTTGCATGCCAGAAAGATCTTTTCAAGATGTCTTAGCTAGTGCCTGTAATCTGTCTGTTCCTTACTGTCTTGTTTAGCTCCTCAGAACTATCTGCTCTTTAGACTGAAGTTATAATTAATGCTTTCCTCCTAAGTTCTTGAGTTCTTCTATGTGGTGCAAAGCAACCATTTTGTTTGTGTTTGATACGGTCATAGGCAGTGAGCGAGAACTTGACTGTGTATGCAGCATCTGTCCATATCCTAGCAGTGCTCAGAAATCAAAGAATGGATTGGCAGTAGCAAGTGGGTGGTTAGTTTTTAAAGCAGCATATCATTTACATCCAGACTTGGGGCTACATCTGGAAATACTTAGTGGAGTTTGAGCAGCTGGGGACCTTTAAAGGCTGCTGTGGTTCTGTTGTGGGTTTTTTATTTTCCCTGTTTGCTAACTCCCCCCCCCCCCTTTTCAGGGGTCATTGCACACCAGCTGAGAGTAGATTGTGAGCACAAGAGGAAAGCAAAGTTCAAGTGCAGAGAGGAAACAATCCATTTGTTCCATCTCCCTACCTCATGCAGGGATGGTAGACAGTCTTTTCCGCAAAAGCCTAGAAATGCCTTAAGAGCTGCTTACTCTAATTTTTTTGAGCTGCAGATGTGATTTTTAACATCCTCATTGGAAGTATTTAGCATGAGATCTCTGGCTTCTTTTAAGTTAAGCTGTGACCTCCAGGTATTATTAGTATTAGTATTAGTATTAGTATTAGTATTAGTATTAGTATTAGTATTAGTATTAGTAATATTAGTATTATTAGTATCCTCCTCTTTTCCCAGAACTTGGACCCAGAGCTGTTCACAATATTAAAGAACAGTACAATTAAAAACACAGAAAAGTGGTACATTAAAATTAATACAGTATTAAGATAGATTGCTTATTAAAATAATAAAATATAGTTTAAAAAGATAAAACTGTTTAAAACACTTTAAAACAATACAACATTCAAACATTCTTTATCGCTCTACTCCTGGCTGTATCCCTCTGTTGCTGTCAACAATGAATGATTGGCTTGGAAATGTGCTGGAGCCCAAAGGCTTTTGAAGAACCCATCATGAACCCATCACTGATTACATCCTGCTAGTACCAGAGCATGGAAACCCCCAACCAAAATGGCCACAGTCAGTGAACACAAAAAGGTCCATGTTGGATAAGACCAAAGGCATTCTGGTCTGACATTCACTTCACAATTGCCTCAAAGCCCACAAGAAGGATACTGCCTTTGATATTGGAGATGGCATATAACCACCCTAAATAAACCTGACTTTAATCCTTTTTAATGCTATCCATGTTTCTTTCTTTTTTCTCCAAACCTGGGACTCAGGGCAGCTCAAGTTGGCAGCCATAGTCTTTTGGTAGTGAGTTCCACAATTTAACTATTTTCTGTGTGGAGGAAGAGGATGATGATGGATGATTATAATGAATGATGGGGGGGGGATTGTAGTTTCCCCAAAGGGAATACTTTCATTCTGGAACTGTGCTTTTTCATGGGGATTACCTGCAGGCATCTTTAGGAGGCAACCTATAACTATCGAGTTCATACATTTAAAAAGTGTTTTTGAAAAGTTCCCAGATGCATCTAAATGGAGGAAGGAAGGTCTGCTGATGGAATTTTAGAACCCCACAAACACCTAAAATTATTTTCAACCCAAGCCTCCCAAGTGCATGTCTGCTATCCCTGCCCAGATGATTCTTCCGAATTTTCTCCTTGGCCAGGAGACTGGTCCAAATGAACTGCTGAGATGCTTCTAAATCTGCTTATGTAATTTTTGGAAATGTAGTAACCATTGTTATATGACCCAGGAGAGAACATCTGGATGTTGAAGGGTTTTAAATATATGAATGATGTTGAAAGTTTTGTTGAAGAGATGAGTCCAGACTGCATTGTCAACCAATATAATAAATAATGCTTTCTTACTAATTGCTCTCTTGCTAGTCTTGGATTCTGTTTCATATTTAATGGTGCAATGGTGTTTCAGCTCTGGTTACACAGCAGCATGGAATAACAGTGTTGCTATCACACTTCTAGCATTTCATATCCTCAGACAAGTGGCGCTCTTCAGCTACTTAACAGATATTGAATAGGTTCATAGAGAGGAAGATGACATCTACCTTTAGTGCAAGCCAGTGGTCATATGTCCTTGGATGACTGCATCCTGAATCTTTCCTTGAGGTTAGTGAAGGTCATTGATGTAACAGCCAGAATTGGTCTGTCTTAGAGCTAATCTACACATGTGTACCGTGAAAATTGGTGCACATTTTCATACATTTGCATTGATGGTTAATTTGCTTCACTTTTGTGTGAAAATTTGCATCTGTTTACATTTGTTCACCCTTTGTCTGTTGAAAATGCTCATCCATTTGAATACATGTGAAGCAGATGGTTTCTGGTTCAGCAGATACTCCAGTAAAAACTGCAAAGCCTTTTCCTGCAAAGTTTAAGGATTTTTTTGGGGGGGGGCACAAAAAGCCCCAACTCCTGTGAATTGCCAGATCACATTCTATTTGACTGACAAGGCAGCTGGGGTTGTAGTCGAGCACATTTGGAGGGTATTGGGTTATAGGATCCTGGTTTAGATGGTTGTTAGCTCTCAGTTCCAGAAAAGCTCTAGGTTTCTTGGAACATATTTCATATATTTATGAGAAATTTATTAATTTTTAAGAGGCTCTCAGAGTGGCTTACAGACTATTACTTTGACAGTTCTCTGTCCCCAGACTTACAATCTAAAAAGACATGACACAAAAGAAGAAGGTAATGGCAGTGGGGAAGGGGATCAAGTCCTGCAGATAATGCCAGTTCATCTCTCCTTCCAAGGCCAGGGTCCTAGCAATTGAGTTGGAGGGAGCACCTTTCAACTTCTTGGGCTAGACATGGTGGAACTGTGTCTGCCTCTTTTTCTCTCCCGCTGTGATCAGGCTGCAGGCACTAATGATTAGTAATTTAATATAAGCATCCTTGCATAGGGTAGCCTCATTACCTGGTACACTTGAGCTCCACATGCAATGCCTGGCGAAGGGACAATTCAGACTAGTGCAACTAGTACAAGCATTTTTCTTGCGATCACAAAGAGGGGTCAAAAGTACTCCTGACTCTTTTTGCAAGCTTTGCAAATTTAATCTGGAGAATTCATTGTTACAAGATATATATAGTGAGGCCAACTAAGGGCCTTTACAGATTGCCAGAAATAATGTAGCTTGGGGCCACTTTAACTGCCCTGGCTCAGTGCTGAGGAATCATGGGAAGTGTAGTTTATTGTGGCACCAGAGCTCCCTGACAGAGAAGGCTCAATGTCTCAGAAAAACCTCCAATTCCTATGATTCTCTAGCATTGAGCCAGGGCAGTTAAAGTGGACTCAATTTGCACTATTTCTAGCAGTCTGTAAAGGCCCTAACAGACTGGATTTTAGGAAATGCCTAGATTAATTTCATGGATGTTGAGACTTGTCAATAGCTATTGTCCATGATGAAAAGAGTCAGTATATTTCTCATCACTATATCCTTGGGATGTGTGGCAACATGCCTGCATGGTGCCCTGCTATTGTGCTTGCTGAGGAATATGGCTGGCCCCTTTCAGTGACTGCATAATCACTACATACCCTTGACAATCATCATTGTTATTCCTTGTGCTTCTTACATGCTGAGTTGCTATAACCAGAGGCTGCTTTAGTGAACTTTCAAGTTCCCATTCTGTGAATCCATTCTGCAGCATTTTTTATGTAGTAAAGCTGTGACCAATATTTCCTACTGTTTTGTATCTGTGGCCAAAATCCTACATCAACTTTGTATAGTATACACCAACATTCATGCAGTTATGCATCAGGTGAACAGCACTACCCTTCTGTTTAAATATTAATGGGGTGCACCTGATTGTGTATTTACCAGTGTGTGCTTATAGTAGAATGGGAAATGGGAAATGGGAAATGGCAGATTCTGCCAGTCCCAGTTAAGTAGTGTATTCGTATTGAAGGCACTAACAATGTTATGCTCTATCTAAGTGTGCACTGCTGCATATGAAATGGTTATACTAGCAGAACTCCACTTATGCAGCTGTGAACTGAATATATCCATTGTGCAAAGACCAAAAAATTACATTCATATTGGTAAGGAAACTTACATGCATGCATGACACCAACAGGATTCAGGTTTTAGTCTGTGGGAGGGAGGGAGGAAGAAGGATGAAAAGAGAGGCTAATTGTAATGAAAGAATAGCTGGGAGCAGTTTTATGGTTTTGTCCTCTTGTGATTTTTCTTGTTTCATTTTGTATTTTTGATACAGTGGCATCCAAGTGTGGTGGTCTCCTTGTTGGCTTTCACTCACTCTTTAAAACACACCAGAATTTGAAACATTATTTCTAAAAAATAATTTGTTAGTGTTAAAAGTATTTTTTTTAAAGTAGCATTACTTTACAAGTAACGTGTAACCTTTTTCTGTTTTTCAATAGTTCCATTTTAGAAAGACACTTCAGGAAAAGGGAAGTTGTCTCAATCCTTCAAATGAACCACTTTAAAAACAGTAGTTCAGTGGTCATGTCTAAATATTACTTGCTACGTTAAAAAAATTATTTGCTACACTAAAATATTTTATTACCATATGCCTTTATTGTCACCAAGAATATTGTGTTGCAGGTAATGTCATTCTTTCCACACTTTGCAATAGACCCATGAATGCTGAGTTTACTTCTAACTTTATTTATTTGTTTATTTTATAGTATTTATAGTTTGCCCTTCAGCCAAAAATGCTCACAGAGAGTGTCTCACCAATCCTTAATTTGATAGTTCCCTGCACTCAGGCTTACAACCTAAATAAATCCTTGTTTTCTTTCAGGTGATCCTCCACAGGCAGCTGCTTGGATAGGCCAGTGCATTATTTATCTGCTAATTATGGTATTTGAGAAAACTACAGTTGGCCTTGTCCTGCTCATTCCTGGTTGGACAAAGGTAAGGATGATGCAGGTAAAGGTAGCATTTTCTCATCGAGGAGTTTGCTTGAACTCCTAATGAGAGACTCCTTGAAGCTTGGAATGCACCTACAGTTGTCAAAGTTTTGGGTTTTTTAAATCCACTGAATATGTGGAAAAAGCAACGGAGAAGGCTGTGCTAGAACAGTTATATCTGACCAGCTTCTTTTACAAAGGGATTATTCAGATGGTGAAAATAATCCTGGTAGAATGTGGGTTGAATCTTTGCTGCTCACATGCATTCAAATGCACCTGAGTAAGAGCCTTTACAGACCACTTTAACTATCCTGGCTCAGTGCTAGGGAATAATGGGAACTGTATTTTTTTCTATGACATTGAGCCTTCTCTGTCAGAGAGCTCTAGTACCACAATAAACTACAGTTCCCATGATTCCTTAGCATTGAGCCAGGACATTTAAAGTGGCCTCAAGCCTCACTATTTCTGGCAGTCTGTAAAGGCCCTAAGTTTTCTTTGTTGGGAAGGGGCACCGCCAAAAAACCCACTTAACCCACAATAATTGATCTTGAATTCCCACCCCCAAGTTTTCCTAAAAGATTCTCATTCTCAATGTGTGTATAACTGATGTGAATAGACCCAGGATAAACTGGAATAAAACTTTGGTTGCCTTGAATGTGTTTCAAATATATCCGCATCATCAACTCCATCTTTATTCAAGTAAAAAAAAATAGTCTGAACAACAAAACCGGAATGCATGAGTGAGTTTATTTGGATAGCTGCGCTAAAAAAATAAATACACATCTGAATAACCCCAAAGATGTGAATGAGGAGTGACAAATCTTAAATGTGTAACATTGTGATATGCTTAGTATTAAACATGTTTGTAATTTTAGTTTAAATATTTTGCTTTATATGTTATAGAGCCAACTATAAAAGTTTTTTGTGGGTTTTTCGGGCTGTGTGACCATGTTCTAGAAGAGTTTCTTTCTGACGTTTCGCCAGCATCTGTGGCTGGCATCTTCAGAGAAAACTCTTCTAGAATATGGCCACACAGCCCGAAAAACCCAGAAAAACTATGGATGCCGGTCATGAAAGCCTACGGCCAACTATAAAAGTTTTAAAAGGTTTTAATCATTTTTGTAAGATAGTAATCTGATGGCTATAACCTGTACATGGTTGTCGTGAATAAACTGTACTATCTTAAATGGGTTTCATACTTCTTGTTGAGTGGCACAGAACAGAAAACATTTTTGGACATTGTCAGAATTTGAAGAAGATAGTGAGATGCAATAGTGATTCAGAGGTTTACATCAAGAATGTGAGCTCTGACATCACTTTGAAGAGAAAGTCACAAGTGCTAAAGATAACTACTCCACCCACTGTCTCCTAGCAGTGACAGCCTACACCAGGGGTAGGCAACCTTTCCCCTTTAAGGGCCGAGGGACTTCAGCTCCCAGAATCCCAGGAGCTATTGGCCAACATGGGACTATTGGCCAACATGGCTGAGCCTTCTGGAAGCTAAAGTCCCTTGGCCCTTAAAGGGGAAAGGTTGCCTACCCCTGGCCTACACCTTCCACTGTGCATCTTATTATAAAAGAAATACTGTATTCGAGACACTACCTCTCAGCTGAGTGACAAAAGAGAAATGGGCCTCCTTGTTTGTCCTTATGAATAATTAAACATTTCATTGCTTGAGTCTCAACCCAGAAGATGTAGAACCCAATGCAACAGTAGAACTTGTTGTGGATTTGATCAGGATTCCTCTAGTTTCTGTTTAATAAGTATGTCTAATGCATTTGCTCTTTGTAAAACAGGTATGGGATTTTCTTTTTTTCAGCTTCAAGAAATCCTTCTGGACTACATCCCTGACCCTCAGCTGGAGCTGGTATTGGTGATGCTTGTGGTTCCTTTTGTTGTCGATGTGAGTAAACACTTTGGAAGGAAGTAAACTTTCTGACAATTTTAAGTCTGGAATTGGGAAGGGTTTCTAAGAACTTGTAGGACTTCCAGTCAACAAACAGCCATTGTTGAGAAAGAGATCATCTCTTAGATATTTGATATGGTGATGGAAGATTTTGAGGAAAGAGCAGAGCTTGGGAAAAATTGTTTTTTGGACTGCACTTCTTTTACATTTACTTTACATAGACTGAACAAGATGCCAAAAATAAAATCCTGTATTTTGGAGTGTGGGTTCTTCATAAAGACAGAAATATGTGCATTATGTAATTTATGTGGAGACTGGGCAGAGCAGTAGAGGACAGGACCCCCCAGAGATGCCTCATCCATAGGGCCGCCATGGGGTGAGACCCACATGAAGGCAGCTAACAACAACAAAAAGGTTAATTTTACAGAGAAATACATGGTAAGTTAACTGAAATCAGTACTTTCATATGGTTACTTCCTACTTATCAACCCTGCAAGTTTTGAGTTTTTATCATCCCTTTTTGCTGCTTGAAAACCTGGCAACACTATGTAGCCATTGAACAATGTCTCCTGAAGCCTCTGAGATTTATGTCACCTCTACGGCTTTCTTTCAGAATATGGAAAGAGTGCCAGAGGAAAAAAGCTCCATAAAAATATAGATTGGAGTGCCTTCTGAAGTCTTTGCAGAGTAAGGATAGCAACCCACTTTCTCTTCTATATTAAGACTTAGAGGGCATTGGGATGGGGACATAATCTAGTTGAAAGGCCACAAATTTTTCAACCACCAGATACTTCTTAGCAAGCATGCAAGAGAACTTCAGAACTGTCCCTTGATTTTTTTTTCAAGTCCAGTGATATGTTTCTGATGTGAAAGACCCTGGCAAAGTGCATTTGGGTTTAAATGCTTACCAGGTAATATAACATGGCTTTCTTTCTAATGAAGTAATCCAAAATGTGTTGTAGATATACTCATAAATATTTGCCAGGAAAGCAGAAATAGAGCCTATTCTCATCCCCCATCCAGGCTTTTGTATAATAGTTCTGGGTTGGCCTCTTTTACTCATGTGGAAAAGAATTTAAATGAAAATCATTTTATTGAACTCTGAAATGCTCCAGTTTGTCTGATTAATGTGGTGCAAACCAATATCTATCAGGCCTTTTGCTAAGAGTCTTGCCTTAAAGGGAGATAGAAAAAGTCTGCTCATCTTCTTCAAGGATGAGTATTTCTTTCCCCCTCTCACCCAGTTGCCTTTACCTTTTCAGGCTGTTATGTTCTGGGTGGTGGACAGCTTGATCATGAAGAAGTATAAACAGAAGGAGATCCTTGAAGTCAGTGGCATAATGGAAAACTCTCAAGTGATGAAGGATGAGGAGTACCAGGTAGGAGCAGAAAGATTTCCGATGCCACTTTGACAGGTAGCCAGTCCAATTAGTCACTTTTAAAATTAATGGACAGATGTTTTGTGCCAGAGATGATGTTGAATGCAGCTCCCAGCATCCCTCATAATTACTGATGCTGCTTAGGGCTGGTGTAAGCTGCAATCCAGTGACTTCACTTTGCCCAGCTTCGGGGCCATTCACACTACACCAAATTAGTACTATTCTTCCTCTTTAATGGAACACAGGATCCTGGAAACTGGCATTTTCATGAGTTACTAGAGGTCTCTGGCTCCAAATACTAATTGCTCCACTGCCTGTTCCAGGTAATTAACAGAAATTAATAGACGGATTGTTGTTGTTGTTGTTGTTGTTGTTGTTGTGTGTCTTCAAGTTATTTCCAATTTAGGGCTACCCTGAAGTGAACCTAACTTGGAAAGATTTGTTCAAGGAGGTTTAGCATTGCCTTTTCCTGAGGCTGAATACATGTGACTTGCCCAAGGTCACCCACTTGCCCAGTGGGTTTCATGACCAAGCCAAGAATTGAACCCTGATCTCCAGAATCATAGTCCAACACTCAAACCATTACACCACAGTGGCTCTCAATAGGTGAAAAGGTCTTTTTTATTTTTACATCCCAGGGAAATAACATGAGGGCATTATCCTCCTCTCTGCATAGGAATTCTGCTCCCCAGTTAGATTTTCTTTCGGTCCTCTACTTTCTAGAATTGTAGAGTGTGAGACACTGAAAATCCTGCACATCTAGCACTCCTGTATTTGCTTTGTTCACATTCCATAGGTCACTTTGTGGCCCCTTTTCTTTAAATGCAT
This sequence comes from Phrynosoma platyrhinos, assembly GCA_020142125.1. Taxonomy (NCBI): domain Eukaryota; kingdom Metazoa; phylum Chordata; class Lepidosauria; order Squamata; family Phrynosomatidae; genus Phrynosoma; species Phrynosoma platyrhinos. The sequence goes on along the minus strand of CM034708.1, from coordinate 211,664,208 downwards.
GAACTAAATTTCTAAGTATTTTTATTGAGGTGACAATAACAATTATTGAGGTGACCATGGCCCCTAGGTAAGTTACACCTTTGGATGGATATATCCCTGGTCAGCAACTTAATTTTTAATAGGCATGTTTGTTGTCTTAAAGAAAAGGTGGGAATCTTTATGGTTGATGGACCACGGTTGGCCCTCAGAGGGCCCTGTGGATCTGCATCAACACCCTCTCACACACCCCACCTGAAATCCTTGGTTACTTGCTATTTTTTAAAGGCTCTAAAATGCTGTTTTAAGCTGAAATATTATTTCAGGTCAGTGAAATTTGGGTGAGGTATCAAAAAAGAAAAAAGGCCCCTAGATTCCCCAGAAGTGACATCTGTTTTCTGGAACTTTACATCTGGGAAAGGATGACAGTATGGCCTTCCAAGGGTGAGAAGAGCTTAAAAATGGCCCTCCAACGGTGCCCACTCAAGATTGAAAACTAATGCTAAACTAACATTTACACACACACAGTGAACTATTCAAAGCAATGAGGGAGTTATTGATTTAGTACAGGGATGGCTTAGAACAACCCAGAAGATGCACACAGCTTCTGGATTCCACCAGTTTCCTAAAGCCATCCCACCCATTTTAAAATTTGGGGGGGATTTTGAGCAATTTGTATCCCCCAAATCACACAGAAAGCCTCCAAATGCTTAGATGCATACCCATCACCACAAGTACTCAATAATTCTATACTACCCCTCAATTACCTCCATATTCCTCTGCAGTCTTTCTCAAAATGAGGACAAGAAATTACTTTTGGGAGGAACTGCAGAGGAAAGGCTTGCTATGGGAGGTATAGCTCTCAGCAGGATGGGGGAGATTGGTCTCTGCCCCCCCCACGTGCCCACCCTTGATTTAGGGCAGTGATTTTTACTTTGGTCCTCTAGGTGTTTTGGACTTCAACTCCCAGAAGCCCCAGACAGTTTGGCCAACTCAGGAATTCTGGGAGTTGAAGTCCAAAACATCTAGAGGATCAAAGTTTGGGAACCACTGATTTAGCCCACTAGAATTCTGAAAGTTTTATCATCTTTGTCATCTTTAGTAGAAACAATGGCCATTTCTTTTTGTTTGTCATATTGATGTCTGTGGAACAATGCTATCATAATGTAGCACCATTCTGTCTTCAGTTTTGGGGGAAATGGGCAACTGTCTATCAGAAACCACTGTTTTTTCCCTCTTGAAACCCTCTCAAAATTATCTTGCTATAATACCAGGTTATTCCAGGACAGTTTTGAAAGAAAGGAAATGGCAGCTAGAGCTTCAATCAGCTGATAACTACTTCCTTTTTAATTTCATTTACTGACTTATATTTAATTAGTTTTACCAATTGCATTGTGCCACAAGGGCAGAGTTCCCAAAGCACATATAATGCAGTTTTGAATTTTATATTGCCACAAAATCTGAAGGCTTCCTTGGAAATTAATTTCACATTGTTTGCATTTCAGAGGAAAAGAAAGACAGACTAATTTTATGGTTAAATAGATACAATGCCTCCTTACATATCCTCCCACCCTGAGGCCTTGCCATTCAAC
>CM034708.1:211645142-211656991 GCA_020142125.1 Phrynosoma platyrhinos | reverse complement strand
AATTTGATAGTTCCCTGCTCTGGTTTACACTCCAAATAAATCATGAAATGTAAGGAGAGGGGAATAGCAGTGTGTGCAGGGATTAAGTCTAGCAGATGCTGGCTGTTCTTCTGTCCTACATTAACCTGAGAAATAGCAGTTGGGATAAATGGAGGGCCTCTTACCAGCCACTGGGACTAAGGCACTACGAAGCTGAGCCTCAGGAAGACATCAGGTTCCTCAGTCCTGCTGTAGCAGGTATTCCGAAGAAAACCTTTTTATCAATCCGGTCTTTGTATGTGTACAATCCAAATTTCCACCAGCAGGAATACTTCATTATCTTGGAACAAATTTCCATATACCCAGGCCAAGATCCTGTACGATCGCTGGCAAAGTGTAAATCTCCATCAGCACTCTTCTATCTTCTGCCCCCAGCTGCAGCTGAAGTTGTTGGGGTGCATCACTGTGGCTGGTTAGGATGGAGGGATCCTGAACACTCAACTGTCTGTAGTTTTGCTATGGGGAAAAAGAAAGAGCCATCAACCTCCAGTGAATACCCAGGAAATCTAGGAAGGTAATGCCAGGTGGAGCAGAGAAAATGGCAGGTGGGGCAGAGAAAATTATAATGGTTTTGGGCACCTGGAATTCTAGGAAGGAATCCATGACTGAGAATATAATTAAACTTCCCCCACCCCTTGCTATTTATAAATTATGCTTTCCTTTGCAGAAACCTGTGTTTGTGATTTATAAGGCGTAAATCTTGTCTCCAAGGAAGGGAGAGGGAATAGCACATTACATGGATGGGGAAACACCCCAGCATTGGACTTATGACTGGAAGACGCCTGATAATCAAATGTCCCTCTAGTTTGCCCTGTATATATCCAGACCAATGAGTGCAATTAAAATGTTAGCAGATTATTCAGGTGTGCCTCTTTCCTTCCAGGGCAGTGAGCCAGTATTACTTGGCAGAGCTCTAACCAGTTCTGGTAAAGCATCTTATGGCTGCCTCTTTAATGACTAAATTCAAGGGAGGGAACCAGCTTAAAGAGGCTTTGAAAAAGCAGGAGTTCACCTTCAGAAGTAGATAAAAGCATTATCAGAGAACTGCTTTCTACAATAATAAAACCAATATGGTGTAGTGGCTAAACTAGAGGGATGTGAGAGATCCAGGTTCAAGTCCCTGTTGAGCCATGAACGGTCATGGACCAAGGCCATTCAGGGTGTATCTACACTGTTGAAATAATGCAGTTTGACATTACTTGAACTGCCATGGCTCCATTCTACAGAATATTGAGTTTTTTAGTTCTGTGAGACACCAGCACTGTTTGGCAGAGAAGGCTGAAGAACTTGTAAAACTATAAATCTGAGGGTTCCATAGGATGGAGCCACAGCATTTAAAGTGGTATCAAACAGCATTATTTCTACAGTGGAGATGCACCTGCAGTCTCAACTTAACTTCACTCTTTGCTGTTATTGTGAGGATAACGTGAGGAGGAACTAAATGTTTTCTGTCATGAGTTCATTGGAAGAAAGGCAAAATGTAAATGTAAAAAAAAAATGAATACATACCAATAGCAATCATTTTTATATAAAACAACACATAAAGAAAACTTTTAGAAAAGGGAGTGGTGGGATAGACCTCAAAAACAGATATAAAGAATGGCTCCAATGTGGCACCTCCCCATGCCTCCTTTTAGAGCAGTTCACATTTTTTCATTATTTACACAATCAAAGGCTTTGCTAGAATCTATAAAGCACAGGCTGATTTTCTTCTGAAATTCATTTGTGTGTTCTGTTAGCTAGTATATGCTTGCAATATGATCTCTAGTGCCTCTTCTATTCCTTCTATTCACTGGAAAACTAGAAAGATAAGTTTTCAAATATAAGCAATTTTATGCCAGAATAGAAGCTACAGTACAATTTTTGGTGCAAGGAGTTTCAGTGTGTCCTCTAAATTGTACAACCTGAAAGAAAAACATGTACACTAAGAATCAGCTGCTTTTTGCTTTTGCTGTGGTCCAGTTCATTCATAGCAGGTTAGATGCGGATGCGAACGACTGTCAAATCTGTATCTGAACTGCTTGTGTTGCCTTGGGGTATGCTGATCATTTCAGTTACATTATCTGCAAAATGACACATTGCACATTCTCAAAAGAGAATGATGAAGCCTTTTTTTAAAAAAAAATAAAGGTTAGACATTTTGTGCCAGAGACGACTCATAGATAGTCATCCAGAAGTTGAATGTGACAGAAAATGCGTGTAGCAGTTAGAGATCCTGTTTAAGGATCAAAGACACCAATGGTTTGGAGAAACAAACTATGGTCGCCCTCCGTTTTCGCAGCGGATCCATTCTGGATCCCCTCGTGAAAACGGAAAATCACCAATATTCAAGCGCCACTAGCTTGAATGGCAGTGCATGCCCATGGGTGTGCTCCCCATTTTGTCCCCCTCCATTTGCCACCCGCAAATGGGCAAGGGACGTGGACTTCAAGTCTGCGAAAACGGAGAGGCAACTGTAAAAGCTTTATTATAAGAACTCCATTCTAAGATAGGAAAATTACTCAGGGATCTAATCTAAAACTAGCTTCATTCTAGGGAATGGATGAGGGAGGACTGGCAGGAAGATAAAGGGTGGAGAGACATCCCTAAAAGTATGTTTACAACACAGAGGGGTCAGAATGGGTAGACAAGAAAGGAGGGCATTTTGGATCACTCAGACTATTTAACCCTATTTCTACAGCCCTCTGACACATTCTTCACTGCTAAGTGTTGTTGCACTTCTAACAGGATTCAACTCCTAGACATTGCTGTTGCTTAGGACTGATGGATGTTGTTGTTGCATGACTTCAAGTCATTTCCAACTTATGGCAAACCTATCCCAGGGTTTTCTGGGGCTGAGAGTATATGGCTCGCCCAAGGTCACCCAGTGGGTTTCCATGGCTGAGTGGGGAATCAAACCCTGATCTCCAGAGTATAGTATCATCCAAAATCCACAAGACTGTGATACCTTTTATTGGGCCAACCAAAATGCGTCTTATACATTATACATGATCTCCAGAGTTAAGAGTCCAGTGCTCAAACCATTACCCCATGCTGGCTCTCATTTAACAATGACACATAGCCCAAACTGTGACTTTGTCAGATGTGTGACAAAGAGAAATAAATAGGCGGATGGGTCTTGCCAGTTTTTACATCCCTGTACAGTGTAACTGCTTCATATACTTCTGTATGTTAGATGTGACTATTAGATGCTATGGGCAAGTGGGTGGAAGAATGAGGGCATAGTCTACCAAATAAGAATTCTGCCCCCCCCAATTTTCCTTCAGTCCCCAAATTTTTAGCATTCCAAAAGAGTGAGACACTGAAAATGGTTCACACCTAGAAGTCTTCTGTTTGTGGTGTTCTTATTCCCTTGGTCACGTTGTCTGCCCCTTTTCTTTGGATGCTTAAACTCTTGTTTCCAAATGTTCGACTGCAGTTTTAAGTTACGGCATTGCTAGAAAATTGTGATGGAAGAAGTTCATTGGGTGGAGCAATTTTTACTTGCGGGTCAATACTTTCATATTGCCCCCTCCCCTAGCAGTTTTGTTGTTGTTGTTGTGTGCCTTCAACTTGTTTCCAACTTATGATGACCCTAAGGCAAAACCATCATGGGGGTTTCTTGGCAAGTTTCTTCAGAAGGGTTTTTCCAATGCCATTCTCTGAGGCTGAGAGAGAGTGACTTGCCTAAGGTCACCCAGTGGGTTTACATAGCCAAGCCGGCATTCAAAACCTGGTCTCCAGAATCATAGTCCAATGCTCAAACCACTACACCATGCTGTCTCTGTCCTAGTAGCTACATCCCTAGAATTAAGTTTCTTTCCTCTTAGAAGTTATTATGCATTTATCTGCTTTTAAAGATTTGTCTCTGGTGCTCTTCTCTTCATAGACATTAACAAACATTACCATTTTGGAACTATAACTCTCAACACCCCCTAGGAAGCGTGATCAGTAACCAGGTTGGCTGGAGTTGTTTTGGGAGCTATAGTCCAAAAAAGAAAGTTTACAAAACCCTGGCCATGGTTTCTGTTCTGGGCAGACCTAAATTACAAAACTCCCTATCTCTCTTTTCTCCTTGGGTTTTTTTTTTTCATTGCCTCCTCCTTATTATTAATTTTTTAAAAAGGCATTTGGCCTCTGGAGTTGTTTATACTCCCTTGGAATTTTTGTTTTAACATTTTTATCTCCCTTTCCTCTCTTTAATTGCTTTACTTTGACATGTTTTTGTTGTTTGATTATCTTTCTGATATGTCAAGCAGCCATGTATGGCTGTGTTTTTAAACAGGAAGGAGGGATATAAATTATTTTATAACAATAGTAATATTTACTTATATCTCTTGAACTGATGAAGCACTGATAAAATAGGCATGCCAGCTGCAGACCTGAAGTGAACTGTTCATTTTAAAAATACGTCAGTCAGCATTTCAGAGCAAAAATCCAACTTTCAAAAACCACACAGGGTGAGAGATTGTCCAGTTCCTACCTTTTCCCATCTGTTTAATAAAATGTAGTGTACTTAAGAAAGCAAGCATGGTGTAGTGGTTTGAGCACTGAACTATGACTCTGGAGGCCAGGGTTTAAATCCCTGTTTGGCCACTGGGTGACCTTGGGCAAGTGGCACTCTCTCAGCCTCAGAGAAAGGCCAGCCCTCTCAGAACAACTCTTGTGATAAAGGGGTCTTCACAAGTAGGAGATGACTTGAAGGCACACAACAACAGTGTACTTGATGTTTTCCCTCTCCTTTTTGTTGGTGCCTACAAATACAAATACTGTTCCATTTTTAGCCTGCTTGTATTGTCTTTATTTTGACCTGGAATCTGGCACATCACATGGTACAAAATAAGGCCTTGTATTTAAAAACCAAACTTGCTGACCACCGCTCCAATAAAATGTCAAAGGGAACTGAATCAATTTAAACTTGGGGCCCATTCACATTAAGTGCTATAATTTCACTTTAACTGGCATGACTGCATCCTATGGAATCCTATGAATGGTAGATGATGGTGGTTGTGTGCCTTCAAGTCATTTCCCATTTATGGTGATCCTAAGATGGGGTTTTCTTTGCAAGATTTGTTCAGAAGGATTTGCCATTGCCTTCTTCTTGTGCTGAGAGAGTGTGACTTGTCCAAGATCACCCAACAGATTTCCATGGCTGAGTAGGGATTTGAACCCTTTTCTCCCAGAGTTCTTGCTCAAGACTCCAACCACTACACTAGAGCTCTCACCTAGAGGGCTCTAATGCCTCAACTACACCACAGTCCCCAGAATCCCATAGGATGGAACTATGGCAGTTAAAATGAAATACTTCTATAAGTTTTTGTGGGTTTTTTGTGCTGTGAGGGCATGTTCTAGAATGTATTCCTGACATTTCGACTACATCTGTGGCTGGCATCCTCAGAGAATGGTGGCATGGAGGTGTGTGTGGGGGGTTATATACTGTGTGACCCTTGGCTGAGAGGCTGACACAGATTTACCTGCTAATCCTCTCAGCCAAGGGTACACAAACCTCTCAGTATATATACCCCACACACTTCCATGCCACCATTCTCTGAAGATGCCAACCACAGATGCAGGTGAAACATCAGGAATACAGTCTTCTAGAACACAGCTTCACAGCCCGAAAAGCCCACAAAAACCTATGCATGCCATCTATGAAAGCTTTTGACTTCACAATACTTGTATAATTGGAGAGTGTGAATGGGCCCCACTATAAGGTTGGTGTTATCTGGTCTTTTTCAGTTTGGATCCTTAGCGCTCAAGGACCCTACAGTGGAGGAAACACGATTAAGAATGTGTTGTCTTTGCCCTGTTAAAGCTTCTCCAAAAGTGGTAATAAGGGAGGAAAGTGAGTAATGGATTGCTGGAACAGAAAAGGTGAAGGACGGTGGGGCTGGTAACATTCTCTCCCCCCCCCCCCGCTTCAGTTTGATATGGTCATGTTGGACTACTATATAAGATTTTGACTACACAGAAATCCTAGCATTTTTATAAGAGTTTAGAGTTTTGTTTGAAATAGATTCACAGGTCACAGAAAGTTGCTTCCAGCACCAAGTCAGACTTATTTCTCTATTTCCGTATTATTTTTATTTAGCAATCTGCTCTCAAAGGGATTAACCAGAATTGGAGAATTTATTCCTCTAGCTATTAAGTAAAGCTACCCAATTTGACTTCCATTAACAGTCCAGAAACCTACCCCAGCAGTTAAAATCATATCCAGCCTCCTTGATATAAGGGCATACATCCAACTGCAAGAGTCAAATAATCTATGGAACTTCCCCGAATGTTATTTTAACCAAGTACCGATTCATTTAATAGTTCTAGTTACCGGTAGATCTAATAAAGGGGTTTAGGCCTTCAGCTACTTGTTTTGTCCCTGATTTCCATTTATAAAGGACTCAGTATGCTTCCATCAGGATGGAGACAATCTGGTTGAGGGATGTCATAGTACCAATCTATTCCGCTTTGGTCAGATCTCATCTGGAAGATTATCCAATTCTGGGCACCCCAATTCAAAAACGATATCAATAAAGTGGAACGTGTCCAGAGAAGGTCAACAATGGTGATCAAAGGCCTGGAAACCAAGTCTTATGAGAATTGACTTAAGGAGTTGGGGAGTTTGAGAGGAGAAGATGGAAAGGTGATATGATAACCATCTTTAAATATCTGGATGTCATGTAGGAGATAGAACTAGCTTGTATGAATTCAAATTACAATAAAAAAGATTGCATTTAGTTGTGGAATAATGTCTTTACTGTAAGAGCTGTTCAACAGTGGAATAGACAGCTTCGGAGAATGGTGTACTCTCCTCCTTTGGAAGTCTTTAAAGAGATTTTGAGTGGCCATCTTTCAGGAGTGCTTTGCTGTGTACTCCTTCATGGCAAGGGTTTGGACAAAATGGCCCTTGCGGTCTCTTCCAACTGTATGACAGCTATATATGCTTTCTGTTTTCAAAAAATGGTGGCTCAACATTTCCTGCCTCCCTTGGTCACCAGCATTGCTAGAGATTACCCTATATTTAATTGCAAGCCATCACATTACCCATTGGAGTAGGGGTGAGACTCATGGGGATCTCCTGATGTTGCTGGATGGTAATCCTAGCTGGTAGTGGCATACCTGGCATATTTGACATCCGGTGTGGATCATTTTGTAAACACTCTCTGTCTCCCCTCCCGCAAGAGAAGAGGTTGCCCATCTCTTTGGAACTCTGGCAACCCTTGAGGAGGCAGGCTATCAGCAATGGGCAGCGGCTGCAGGCTCCATGTTTCTGCCATCATCGCACTATTACTGCCCATTTCTTTGGGGGTACTGATGACCCCCGAAGAGACAGGCAGCAGCAGCGATGACCCTATGCCACTGCTGCCACCTCTTTCTCACTGCCTCCCCTTCCTCCACTTACCTTTCCCACCATCCAACAGCCTCTTCTGGGTCTGGAAGAGCTGCTAACTAGGTGGGAAAGTTAGATGGAGGAAGGGGAGAAGTCCATAGCCACTGAGGCTCAGTGGGCAGAGGAGACGCTTGCCTCTCTTGCTGATGGTGACTTCAAATAAGCGTCTTCTTTCTTGGCCCACGGAGCCGCACCTCACTTTGACTTGGTGTCACCCCAATTAGAGTGTCACCCGGTGCAGCCTGAACAATACCCCCTAGATGATGATGATGATGATGATATATTTTAAATCCTGCTTTTCTCCCAATATTGGGATTCAATGCAGCAATGCTCCCTAGTGATGCTCCTGCTAGCTGGCATTGCTGATGGTGAGGAATAATGAGACCTTTAATTGAATGACATCTGGAGGACTGTGTGATTCCCATTCCTGAACTAGAACCTCTTTCAAATGTCTGAACCCCCACCCTCTCTCATAGAACTTTATGCAAACTGCCGTGACTCCGACATCAAGTCAGTTTTTCCTTTCTTGTCCTCCGACCCATTTCTCCTTCACAACATCTTGCCTTCTGCAGAGATTTGGGCCCCTTGCACATTACACAATTATAGCATTATGATTCCATGTCAAGTGCCATGGTTGCATCCCATGGGAATCCTGGGGTTTGCAGTTTAGGGAAGAGTGTTTAGCAATCTTAGCTAGAGAGCTCTAGAGCTTCCTCAGAATACAAACCCCAGGATTCCATAGGATGTAGTCATGGCAGTTAGAGTGGAATCATAGGACCTTATCACACGCTGGCCACAAAGCGAAAAGTAACCAAAATAAGAATAAATTCAGTTCTATACTGAAATGAACTGAAATGCTTCACAATACGTATTGTGTGATCATATGTATTTCGCCTGTGCAGCCATTGCGCAATAATTCCGAAAGCTTGCTTGTACTTCCCCAAAAAAACGAATGTCAAAAGATCTCAATTTGTTACGGATTAGCTCCGGGTTCTGTCAAGTTTCGCTGCAACGTCGTGTGTAAACACGGGGAACTAATACGGATTAGCTATGGATATCCTTTGGATTAGGTCTGCTTTAGACCCCGTGTGATAAGGTCCATAGTGCTATAAATACATTGTATGAAGGGTGGTCTAAATGCAGAATTAATGCACTTTGACACTGCTTTAACTGTTCATGCCCCACAAAACTACTAATCCTAAAGTTCTGGAGCCATGAAGCCATAGCAATTAAAGTGGTGTCAAACTGCATTATTACTACAGTGTAGATGCACCCTTAGATGTGTGTTTTTGTAAAAATAAAGGAAGTAAGAAGGAGACCGAAAGAATCGAGTAGCACCTTTAAAGCTAACCAATATTTCTATTTTAATACAAATATTAGTGGATGAAAATCTCAGAAGTGTTGGTGAAGGGCAACATTCTGCTTCCAATATAAATGTCGTTTATACTACTGCATTCATTTCTGAGGCTAAACAGTGTACTCCATCTGCATTTGTACCTGAGGCAGAATGTACTCCATCAATACATCTGAAAAAATGGATTTTCATCCACAGATACTCATGCAAAAATGAATAAGACAGTGGGTCTTACTGGTGTTATTAGAGCTTGCCCACCTCCTTACTTCTTTTATTGTTATACAAGAACAAACATATGTTCTTGTTCTGTTTAGAAGTAACCCTCCTGTTGTTTTCAAGCATGGCGGAGATGCTGTACAAGTTTGTGTGTTTGTGCGCACATCTCTCCCCAGAAAAAGAATGTGTCTGTATGTTGTTGTGAAATGGGCTTGATTCAACCAAAGTGAAACACATTTAAATCACATTGATTCTAAAAGGCAGATTTTATAGTTTCTTAACAATCCCCCACTGAAACCTATGGGATTTACTAAAAGTCCTTCACTTTGGTTGTGTGTGTGTTTGCCACAACTTTTACACACAACACACACACAGCACCAAAACCCACACGGGGTAGCAACAGGTATCTTTTCCATCTCTTATTCCAACAGCATGTTCTAATACTCAACTTTCATATATTATGAACATCATGAATCACATTCACAAGTAATAGATTTTGTTTTTGCTTTTTTAAAAAGTTAATCTGTCTCAGAATATAAAAAAAGGGGGGGAAGGGTGGAATGTGGTGACATCTGTAAGAGTAATTTATTTTGGGATGTGTTTTGGGGACACCAATCTACTCCTTCAAATGCAGTGGTGGAGTAAAAAATTGATGACACAGGATTTAAGCAGTTATATAGTTGAGGAGGTGAGAGGAGAGTACAGGATATAAGAAAGATGCAAATCGTCAATATGGATCGGTACACCTTCCACAATTCTTGGAAGGTTTACAGTCAGCGTTGCAATTTGTCTCCCATGTCTCCCTTTACATTCTGATCCCACCTCCACATCTATGTAACCGAACTTAAATACCCGTGGCTTTGTGCTCCATGAACACATCTGAAGAAGTGGACTGAAACCCATGAAAGCTCATGCTACAACAAACCAATTATTAATAGGAGTTTGTGTCTGTGCGCATGGGTTTTAACCCACCAGTAGACAGACCCATATTGGAGTCACTTGCAAAACTGTCCTTACTAGCACCCGCAGAACAGACAGATGTCTTCCGAAATGAATTGTTGTTCTTGAAAAAAGAATCTTGGTTTCTTTGGTGTTAACAGTCAAAGCGCAAGAGTCCCTCTGAGACTGGCTGGTTTTGTATGTGTCCAAAACCAGTGGGACTCTCTCTGCTCAGAGTCTACTATCCATCAAGTTGCTAGTCCCTGTGTCAAAAGGGTGAGAGGCCAAGTAATCCTTATAATGGCCATCTATCAGTTTCTCTGCATTGTTCTTGGCAAACCAGCAGTCCACTTCCTGTTCACCGTTGTAGATCTTCCTCTGTTTCCACACAACGGGAACCACACGCCCTTTCAGCTTTAATAATGCATTCCCAGAGTTCACATCCATCTCTTTGGTTTGGTTCCAGCCACCCATGGGATGACTTGGTCTCAATGGCTCTTGGGTAAGTTTAACATCTTGGTGTAAGAACTGACCTGTGTAGCATGAAAAACAGAAGACAATTACTAGCCAGAGATAAACTTCAACATGTAGAGATACAGAAATTAGTGGATAACCTACACTTTAAAAAGTTCATTGTGCAAATGAGAGGGAATGTAGATCAGCCTACCTCCAATGTGGTGCCCTGCAGATGTTTTGGACTAAAAATCCCGTCAGCCCCAAGCTGCATGAACTTTAGGAAGAAATTATGGGCCTTGTAGTCCAGAAAATTAATAAGATGCCAAGTTGGTGAGGCTGTCGTCCATAAAGTGGCTTGAACACTCATGTTGTTGTATGCCTTCAAGTCATTTCTGGCTTATGGTGACCCTAAGGTGAACCTATCATGGACAGGTGTCTCTGAAAACACTGTCTCTTTGGCTTAGTAATGGAGATGAGCACCAACCCCTACGGTTGGACATGACTCAGAATAATAGAATCATAGAATTATGGAGTTGGAAGAGACCACAAGGGCCATCCAGTCCAACCCCTGCTGCACTACAGACTCACTTTTACAACCGTCTCCCATGGGAAGAGAATCGAAGAACTACAATGTCATGTGTTAAGACAAATAGAAAGGTGCTACTATCCCGGCTAAACTTCTGTTTTATTTCCTCATGTGATAAGATTCATGAAAACATAGGCTGCTGTAGTGGAACTGACTGGCAAGAGTTTCTGAAATGAATAAAGGAGGTACTACTAATGGAACACATTGCAGGTCGGTGTGATGGGTGCTAGTAGATATGGTTTATCTGTAGGATTAGACAGACTCATGTGGTTACTATACTAGCCATCCTAGCTGGGCACCAAATCAACCTCTATATCTAAACATGATGGGTATTCATTTCCCAGATGCCAGGAACCGTTACCTGGGATTTGTCATCCCTGGAACATCCCTGAACATCAAACAAGCCATCCACTCCTAAATGCACGATCCTTATTTGCACTTGTGCCTTAATTCCAAAACCTGGAGTTAGTTGATATTTTCATGAGGCCCCAAAGAAAAAATGATGTAAGTTTTCAAGTTAAGCAGACCTTGGCATTAGCACAGGGTTACAAAAAATGGTTCATGGTGGGAGAAACAACTAGGTGCAAAAATTGGTTCAGAAACTGTGGCCATGAAGTCTGCGTTTTAGACTGTTTCTTGGGATATAAAGTGTGGATCAAAGCATTTAAGCTCTGAGACATGCCAGTGGTAGAAGGCTTACCTGACACATTATTCATTTCATCAAGAATAATAAAGATTACTAGTCCCGAGTAGAGCAGACCCACTGAATTAACTGGATTTACCTCACTGTATTACCAGTAAGGCTCACTGTATTACCAGTGAGCAGACCCACTGAATTAATTGGATTTACCTTCAGGCAGTCTTGGAGGAAACCGATTATCTAGACCCATTTCAAA
>CM034708.1:211604710-211620282 GCA_020142125.1 Phrynosoma platyrhinos | reverse complement strand
GAGAAAGCCTCATCTGTAGTAAGTATCACCCGCAGTTTTGCCTCAAGATCTTTTCCAAATTAACCCCTGACTTCCTGAGCCTTGAATGAATGAGTGTATGAGTTTGAATTACTGTGTGATTGCCCCTTTAATAAAATAATACTTTAATTGAAGAATTCTGTCTCTGCATCAATTCTTAGATCCACCAGCCTCTTGGTATACAAATGAGAGATGGTCTCACAGGGTCTTTGTAGCTGACCCCCTCTCAGTTTGAGCTAAACAAAATTCCCCATACTAGACTTTTGGCTACAGGTATCACCTAGCAGATTCTGGCAGCTGTAGTCCAAAAATTAATTTCTTCTAAGCTTTTGTTCCTTCCTTTGATAGTAGAAGAATGAAAAGAGACAAAGTCCCATGTGCTTGTGATAGTCCAAAAACTTTTATATCTTAAAAAGTCCAATGCATTTCAGACTTTCACCAGTTGGCCTTTTTCAAGGGCTATTATCAGAATTTTCTGCAGCTGCAGTCTGCACTCTCAATCAAAATGGACCTTCTGAGTATGAGAGTATCAGAAGCCCACTTCGATGGAGAGTGCAGATTGCAACTCCAGAAATTTCTGGAGTTGGGCTTTTTAAGAAATAAAAGTTTTTGGACCATCACTAGCACGTGGGATTTTCATTCTTATACTTTGAATATATGATTTTCAGCTTTTTGTTCTATTCCTCCCTTGGGTTGCTGAGATCCGAATTCTTGAGATGTAACAAGAATAAAAACAATCAGGTGAACTCTAAGGAAACAAGTTCCAGCTGCCCAAAGACCAACGTAGTCCTTCCCAGAGGCTGACATGATGACCTTCAGCCAGCCAAGGTTTCCCCAGATGGGAATTGTGTCTTTGGTGACATTTCTCTCACACAATCCCTCACTTGTTGTACAGCGTGGGCCAGGGGTGAGACCATGGATGCCATGCCTATGAAAGCCAAGCCAGTTGAAAGGGACATAAGAACTCAGCTGTTCAAGCTTTCTTAGTTCTTCCACATACACAACATCTTCCTGTGAAGTCACAGGCCAGCCACAATGGCTCTATTCTTGTGCCCTTCTTATGTCCATTAACTCACAATTTCCATTCAGAGCTGAGTGACCACTTTCTTTTAAACGTTGGGTAACTATTATCACAACTGTTCTCTGCAAAGAGCCAAACCTCATAGCACTTCACTCACAAATCTCACTGCCAAAATTTGGACAAGTTTCTGTTTTGGGGAAAATTTGTTGCTATGGTAGTAGAATACAGTAGGCTAATACTATGAATTTAAGGTTATAAAGAGATTATTGCACCACTAATAAAACCAGCTTACCTGAGCCAGCTTTGAAATTTAAAATGAGTGGCATCCTGATGTTATCAGAAGGATTTAGCCACTGAAATTGCCATGCGGGTCCATCCCTGCTCCCAGGGGTGTTCAGCGTGCCTCTTTTCAAAGTTTTCTGGCTTAAGGAAATGGCTACTGGAGCGGCCCTGGGAGTGGGGATGGACCTGGAATGGACCTGGGCAGTGATTTTGGCAGCCAAACCCTTCTGATAACATCAGGATGCCACCTGTTTTAAATTTTAAGCCAGTTCAGGTAAGCCAGTTTTATTAGCGGTGCGATAACAGTACCAGAAACCCTGAATGCTTGTAGTAATATAAAAAGGAAGGAAAAAAATACAGGGAATTCATTATGGGTGGTGCAAAAGCTTTAAGCATGGTTACAGAAGTCCCTAAAACTGGGAGGAACTGCCCTGATTAATCCTCTATTGTCCCATTTTTTCAGTTACTTTAAAAATGTCCCAGTTTCTCTCTCCTCCTCCCACTTTCCCCCTTTGTCCTCAGTTTATTTAATTGCTGCAAACTGAGTTTAATGTGCAAAAGGAGTTTGCACTCAATTAATTCTGTAGGAGGAAGAGGGGTAGAGTCTTGCCTTCCCCAATAGGCTCAGGCAAAAGCAAACTGCTACAGCCTGTCTTATCTTGTCTGTTTTTCCTCTTTGCTATTTTGACCATTCTCTGATGTTGCTTGGTGACGCGAGTCCTGGTTTTCATCTGTGAAATGTTGGAGGGTATTATCTCTGGCCATGGCTTTGGGGATTCTGTGTGCCAAAATATGCCACTACACCTTGAATAAGCAACAGCACAGATTCACTGAGAAAGGGTGACCAACAACAGGCAGCTTGACCAAAAAACCCCTCAGTCCTGGATCTGATGCTCTCCATGAATTCAACCAAAGCCCTAAGCCACATTAAGACATATGTGTGAATGCATGAAGTTGTGGTTGGGGCCACCAGGTGAACTCTCAGTCCTTCTACCAGAGGCAGCAAATCTGCCCTGGGCTTTAGTTTGAACTTCAACAGGCGTAGTCAATTCTCTCAATGACAGAGAAGGCATTGGCCACCAGTGTTCTCTAACACCAACTCCATTCATGACTTTCATGTGGACCAATTCTGAAATTAATTGAAGCTATATAGGGGGAAATTCTCATTCAAATTCTGAACTTGGAAAGAATATTGCTCATTTGGGTGCTAAAAGATCACATTTCCCCATGGATAGCTCAAGATTCCTGCAAGCTCTCCATTTTGTGCCTGCAATGGTGTTCTAAGTTCTTCTGAGTGATTTTGTCGGTTTCTTTTTGCTGCAAATTGTTGGCGAGTTTGCACAAAGGGAGTCAGTACTCAGATGTCAAATATCAAGAACTCTCCTATTAATAACCAAGAATCTTAAGTGGTCCATTACGAGGTATTCCCTCTGCCCATTTAAAAATCTGAAGTCTGCATTTCTCACCCTGTATCACATTCCTCAACCTTTCCTTGAACTCCTGAAATCCAGATAATCACACTTTTTCCTTCAACAGAGCATGTAAAATGTAAGCAAATGCAGCTCTTTTATGCCCTCCAATAATAAGGCTTTGTTCTGGCTTCCCATATCAATGATGCCCAGAAAGTAATAGAAGCTGCATCTACCTATTCTGTACAACACAGAAGCTTCCCATAGAGATAAGCCTATCCATTACCTTTGCTTTCTGCCCTTAAAATAATCCTTAAAGGTTTTCCTAATAAACACAACAAAAATTCTGACAGCAAAAACAAAATAGGACACTCAACAATAGACATGTCTTGTGTGTAAATAGCAGCTGGGGGGATCAGGACCATGATAGATTTGCTGGGGAGGAGATCAACCTTTTTCCTTGCCACAATCCCAATAAATATCATCTCTTCTCCCTGCCCCTAAGTGTTATTTCCCCAAAGAAGAAAAGTTTTCATTGTTAGAGAAGGTTCCCATTCAGAGCAAATAGCAGCAGCAGCAGCAGCAGCAGCAGGGATGATTTTTATGACAGAAGAGAAAAGATCAATCCCACTGTCTACATTCCCAATCCTGACACTCCTCCCCACCAAGGGCTGTAATTTAAAAAGATAAAATTAGCCATGTGAGTGGCAATTGCACCATGAAAGCAACATCACTTGGATTCTGATATGTATTAGGAAAATAAGATGCTGCCTTACTCTGAGTCATCTCAGACCAAAGGTCCATCTAACCTAGCATTGTCAATTTTGATGCATCTGACTTTATGAAACTCTTATGCTACCAACTTCTTTCTCTCAGTGCTACAAGATCCTTTTGCATATGACTGGGCAATGTTTGTCTCCTTCTCTTCTAACAGCAGAACCTGGTGTCCTTTATTGAGATTAGATGGTGAGAGACAGGAGATAAATAAAAGGATTTTTATAGTTTTTTGTGGATTTTTTTTAGGGCTGTGTGGCCATGTTCTAGAAGAGTTTCTTTCTGACGTTTCACCAGCATCTATGGCTGGCATCTTCAGAGAATTCTGGAATGGAAGAGAATGGGTATATATATGGGAATCACTCCTCCCTACCCAGGGTCTCACAGTATATATATACTGTGAGACCCTGGGTAGGGAGGAGTGATTCCCATTGTGTATTGTTCTGTTGATGATGGCAGGGCCTCAGGGTGGGAGGATATGCAAACGAGGATTAGTGTCTGCTAATTGGTGATCATTGTCTGCAGGGAAAGCTCCTGAACCTGGGTGGTTTCTCATTTGCATTTTCTGAGTGCTGATTTTCCTATTTTGCAGGACTGTTAGTCAAACTTTGGGGGGTTGCAGACTGCCAGAAAAAGTGCAAATTCAGTCCACTTTTAGGGTTAGGGTTAGGGTTAGGGTTAGGGAATCATGGAAACTGTAGTTTATTGTGGCACTAGAGCTCTCTGACAGAGAATGCTCAATGTCTCAGAAAAAAAACAATTCCCATGATTCCCTAGCTCTAACCCTAACCCTAAAAGTGGACTGAATTTGCACTATTTCTGACAGTCTGCAACCCCCCTTTGTTTACTTTAAGGGTTTCTTATTTCTTGTTGAAGTTGTCCAAGTGTTTGTGGATTTTGATGGCTTCTCTGTGCATTCTGACCTGATAGTTGTTGGCATGGTACAGAATTTCAGTGTTTTCAAACAGCATTTTATGCCCAGGATGGTTTATAATGTGTTCCCAGCTCAACCACAGACACTAGGGTGACCTTGGGCAACTTGCATTCTCTCCACCACAGAGAAAGGCCGTGACAAACCTCCTCTGAAGAAATCTTTCCAAGATAACCCTGGCAACAGGTCACCATCAACTGGAGTTGACTTGAAGGCCCATAACAACAGTTCCAAACTCTCCTCTGTCTGCTTTCCAACTAAAGAAGGTTCCATGCAGCAGAAGCAAAGTCCAACTTGCTGTCACTGGAGAAGGTAGCAGAAGAAAGACATGGGAAATGAGAGGGCAGGAGAAATGACCTGGCACCTCCACAAGCTGGCATGGTATACACAGCACCCTTGCCCTGAAATTAATGCCATTCCACTGGCATGTTTGAACGTGGCCTTCCATGTCACATTCCTGTTTCTGCCCTTCTGAGTGGAAACAATTGCAAGGAAATTGTCCTCCTCTCCTCACCCCATCTCAGACAGAACATGCTCATTGTCCTCTTTCATTCAGCCTAAGTAAACATTGGGGAGCCCCTGCTGGGTTTTGGCTTCATTGGATGGGCCATTGCTATAGAATTATTCCTGCACATTCCACACTTAAAGAGTGTGTCTTATTAATCCAGAACAAAGAGGAACTGAATATTTTGCTCATGGCATTGTGGCCCCGGAGTCATCTTTAATGGCAGAAATATGTAAGCCTTGGCTGCCTGTCACTGATATTGGATATGGCACTGTAAAATCATCACAGAGGCAAGTTCAAGATGGTTTTTCTACCTGTCCACTTCAAGTTTCCATGCTTTTTTTTACATAGACTATTTAGAAACCATCTTGTTTTGGGATGTACCATGGTTATGCTGGCTGGGGGATTCTGGGAGTTGCCATCTGGAAAAGTAACTTTTCCCAGCTCCAAGGTGTAAGACCCTATATTTGGGTGTATCTGCCCTATGCTGTTACAGTAGTTGATCCACATTTAAAGTGTCATGTCTCCATCCAGTGGAATCCTGGGATGGAGGAGGTATTTTGAGTACTCTGTTAGACAGCTCTGGTCCCTTCTTCAGAGCTACAATTGAGATATCTAAGTACTTATTTACATTACAGAATTAATGTAATGTAATTGGCAATTCTTCTTGTCTCAGAGTACCTTACCAACTGTATTTTTGAATGGACCAGAGTGCTCCAGCATAGACTTTTAAAGGATTACCTGACCTGGTTGTTTCATTTCACCTGTGCGTATTTTTAGTTTTGAATAAAAAGTCGGCCGAAGTATGTTGAACTGCTCTTCTTTTTTATGGTGTAAGAACCTAACCTATTATTTCCATGTTATTTCTGTCTCTAGTACCAAATTCTCTGTTAAAGAAGTAACGCCTAGGAACACATCTGTTTCGTTAACTGAAGTATACCTGTATATTATAATGAAATGCTGCTTGCAATCTGGTGCCAGCATAATGTAGTACTTTGGATATTAGACTAGGACTATGGCTGCTCAGCCATGGAAACCAACTGGATGACCTTGGGAAAGTCTCTGCCCCAGAGGAACTCTCAGCTTCAGAAGAAGGCAAAGGAAAACCCTCTGTGAACAAACTGTACCTAGAAACCCTCATGATAGGTTCACTTTAGGCAGGGGCATCACTAGGGGGTGCGGGGGGATGCGGACTGCAATGGAGTGTGTGTGAACAACTGATGGGGGCAGTTGCTTCCATCTGTCTCACAACCCCCTTGGCCACCCCTCTCTGGCAGCCAAGGCACCTTTACTGTCCATAATCTGCAGCCACTGGTGAGAAAGGGGTGCTGCCCCCTGTCAGCTCTTTCTGGGTCTGATGGGGCTGCTGGCCAAGCAGGAAAAAAGCAGCCAGACAGCCATGGTGAGAAGGGACTGTCTTTTGGGTCTGGCTGGGCTGTTGGGTGGGAGGGAAAGAAAGTCACCCCCCTTTCCAGCTTGCCCAGCAGCCCTGTCAGATCTAGAAGGAGCTATTAGGTGGCGGCAGCAACCCACCCCACCATGACAGAGGCAGTCTGGCTAGAGGAGGGTGATGGCTGGTGTGTGTGCCAAGCAGCCTGGGGATGCCAGCATGAATTAACGCGCTGGGGTGACACCAACCCTAGTGACGCCAATGGCCTTAGGGTCGCCATAAGTCAGAAATGAAGATACACAAGAACAATTGCAATGCACATAATACGTTGCCATGCAAATGCCCTCTCAGGTTTTGTTTGCAAAGGTAAAGTGGCAACCCAAGCAAGTCCAACAATGTGGTCTCTGTCTTCTTCACTCTTCAAAACCTCGCAGGCACATCCCAGTATACAGTTTCATATACTTAAGCCTCACTGAATCAAATGAGAGCTACATGTAGTTCTGAAGTTGTGAGGCAGGTTTTCAAGAGTTAACTGTGAAGCCTAGAGCTGCGGGTGAGCCAAAAATTCTAATGCTTCATAATCCTGGCCTCATCAGGTGAAACTAAAACCTCTTGTAGAGGTTAATCCATGACCCATAGAGCTTGCCTGTTCACACCAACTCCTGGCAGGAAGGAGCCTTAATCTTTCTTTCCCAGCATGATGTTGCCCTGCCCAGGGAAATTGGACTCTTGGAAGCTTTGGCTTAAATGGAAAATAGAATAGGGTTTGAGGGAGCTACAGAGAAATGAAGGACCCCCTCCTTTGTTTTTTGTTGCTAGTTACCATCAAGTTGGATTCAATTTATGGTGATCCTAGGAATGAGAGACCCCCAAGTCATCCTGTTATAAACAGCCCTGCTCAGGTCTTACAAATTCAGGGCAGCCCTAGCTTCCTTTACTCTATCCACTTATAATGCAGTCTTCCTCTTTTCTTACTGTTTTCCAGCTTACCAAGTGCCATTGTCTTTTCTAATGAATCCTGTCTTCTCTGCTACATCTCTTCTCACTATTAATGGTATCACATTTCTTCTTTGATTTTTAGTTTCAGAGCAAAGCACTGTGTAATTGTTGGATAGCCAAACATGACCATCATTAATAGGTTCCCAAATGCATGCAGAGATTGCATCCTGGAAATCACCCCCACACACATTATTTTAATTCAATATAGTTAATTTCTTTCATTGTAAATCCACTTCCTAGGTTTCTCCTCCTGACTTGCTTTGTTGTTGTTGTTGTTGTTGTTGTTGTATGCCTTCAAGTCATTTCCAATTTGTGACAACCTTAAGGCAAATCTGTCATGGGGTTTTCTAGGCAAGATTTGCTCAGAGTGGGTTTGCTTTCACCTTCATCTGAGGTTGAGAGTGTGTGACTTGCTCAAGGTCACCCAGTCTGTTCCATGGCTACACAGGGATTCAATCCCTAGTCTCCAGTTTCATAGTCCAATGTTCAAATCACCCATCACATTGATTCTCTGTATAAGTATCTGACTGGAAATTTCCCCTTCCTATCCACTTTAGCTCGCTCACCTCAAAATATTGTAACATTTATACATTCACTTTCTTGTTTCATGATGTCTAACTTCCCCTGATTCATGCTTCTGACATTCCATGTTGGTATTATGTGCATCGTGCAGCTTTGGACTTTCCTTTCTCCTCTGAGCATGTCAGCAGCTCAATGTGCTTTCTGGTTGAGTCCAGCTACATCATTAGACACATTGTCCTCTGCTCTTCCTCAGTAACTGGTTGAGTACCTTCCAACCTGGAAGTCTCATCTTCTGGCACTATCTCTTCTTCCTCATCATTGAGTCTACTTGGTAAAAAAAAAAAAAATCCAGAAGTGGTTTGTTGGTACCTCCTCCTGCTCAGTACTACCTGGCATTAGCTATGGTGCCACTGCAATTGTCTCTAAGGTATCTTCTGCCAGTGTCATCCTCCACTACTGCTTCTGCCCAGTAGCTGTTTGGCCCATTTAGATCTGACTCCTCAGCAAAAGCCTAGGTGGAAGGAGAAACCCTACCAGCAGCATACTCTCTTGCCTCACAGGAAAACATAACCTCACCATCACAGAAAGATAGTGTCATGTTGGGCCTTTTGCTTTGGGTGTCTACAAATCAGACCCAAACAATGCCATTCATAGAGTCATGGAGCCATAGAATAAAAGAGTTGGAAGGGGTATCATGGGCTAGTACAGGACCTCCAGGCAAAGCATCCCCAACAGGTAGCTGTCTCGCCTCATTTTGAAGACATCCAGAGAAGGACAACCCACCACTCTCTAGGCAATTGGTTCCATTGACAAATTGCTCTTACTGTTAAGAAGTTCCTTTCAAAGTTCAAAATCTGTCCTCTTGTAACTTCAAACCATTAGACCTAAATCTACCCTCTGGGGCAGCAGAGAATAGGCCTGCCCGCTCCTTTCTGTTATGCCCTAGTAGTATTTAAAGGATGCTATCATACCACCTCTCAGTCTTTTCTTTACCAAGCTCAACATGCCCAGCTCCTTCAACCTTCTCTTATATGTTTTCTTCTCCATGTTTCTTATTATCCTCATTGCTCTTCTCTGAACCCACTCCAACTTGTCTATATATTTCTTTAAATGAAGTGCCCAGAACTGAACACAGTGCTACAGATTCCATGCAAGATACAACACCGGCTGTACTATTGTCATCTAAGCTTCCTATATCTATAGACAAAAGTATATTTCACAGAACAGAAGACAGCACTTTGATCCCACTTTAGCATCCATGGCTGAATCCAATGAAATCCTGGGATATGTCATTTGGCAAAACACTAGAGCTCTCTGGCAGAGAGTATAAATACCTTACAATGTGATATGTAAGCAGTAAAAACAAACTCTTAGCCCCAAATCCACAGCTGGCCAATACTATTATGACAATCAACATTCCCCCCCTAAGTGTTATCATGTTTACTTTCTTTTGATGGGGGGGGGAGTGATTTTGGAGGAGGTTGTGTTTAAAATAAACACCCCAGCTGTGTTATAGAGCATGTAGGTACCTTCAGTATCACCCTGTGAAGTGCTTCCAGCTCATTCCAAAATTTTAACTGCATCCTATGGAGTCCTGGTGTTTGTAGTTGGCCAAAGTACTAGAAGTCTCTGGCTGAGAATTCCAAATGCCACTTCCTAAACTGTAAATCTCAGGAGTCCATAGGATGGAACCATGGCACTTAAAGTGGGATCAAAATGCTATAATTGGATACTGTGCAAGAGACCCAAGAAGCCCCCTTCCTCAACAAGAAGGATGTCCAACCATATCTCTGGTTTTTTGAGATCCTTCAGGCCCTGAAACCAGGACCCACCTTACCTGCCTCAGCTTCAATCCCACCATGGAGGCGCTGGTGTCGAGCACAAACACAACATTCTTGGGTAGCGGAGGGAGATCTTTGGGAGCAAAATAGTGCACAAAGTACCCATTCAACACCTGGTGGGACAAGAAGGAAAGGTTCAGATTCATGTCATGTCTGTTGGGTCGCTGTGGCTTCACAGCCTATGATAAGCATCCTCTTAGTGAAATAAAGAGGTATAACTGAAACTTGGGGATGTATGTACATATGTAACTTTTTAAGTCATGCCAGATGAAAGAATTTAGCACCTAAATTACCCCAACCCACTTCCTTGTTTTATGGCTGGGTCCCCCCCACAACCATTCAAAGGCACTATTATCCAACTATTATGGCAGTCTAAAAGCTGTGTGTGATAAAGTCCATCTTGCAGAACCATGGGATTTCCAGTTCAGGGGAAAACATTTAGAATTCCCAGTCGGAGAACTCTGGTGCCTCCATAGACTGCAAACCCCAGAATTCCATAGGAAGGAACCACAATTTCACATGATTTTAACCAACAAGCAAGAAGTGGGCAACAACTGGCTCTCTAGAGGTTTAGGTGCTTCATCTACCATGGTCCTTTACAATTAGCCATGTTGGCTAGGGCTGATGGGAGTTGCAGTCAACATCTGGTATACCAGAACTTGTCCACCCCTGAAATCTGTTTCACAGACTGCACCATTAGTAATACAATGAACAGCAGGCAGTCAACACTATACCTGGACATCCCCAACACTCAGGTCCCGGTTGACGTCATATCTGATGATAAAATCTCCCAGAATTCCATTCCTTGCAATCTTGGCTTGCTGGACAACAGTTGGACTGAAGGTTACCTTTGCTAAAGTTTTGGTCTGGCCAACCACAGTTGAAGGTGGTGGAGAGGCATCATCTGCTAGAGAAGCATACCATTGACTAAAGTCAGGTCCCACAAGACTCACAGCTGTCAAATTTGTTGTATCTTAAAGGCAATCTCCTGACTACACTTCTGTGCCATGTTCAAGACAAGGTTAAGATGACCAGCAAAGAACAAATGGTTATTCCCTTCTATCCCGTGTGAGAACAGTGACTGTAGTGGCAATTGAATCTTTCTTCAACACTGATGAGAAGATAATAATACTGAGAGTAACATTACCCACATTATCATAGACATCCAGGTGATATCATAGGGTAGACTCCACTTAAACCCATTCCCATGTTCCTCAAATACTCATGCTCTACCTCACCAGTTCCCAGTTTGGTGTTCTGCAGTGCTGAACTGGAGCAAATGCAATGGAAATGAAGTTGGGGGATATACAGTGGCGAGGGGCCAGCCAAAGAGCTAGGGAGTAGACTTGGGGCCTGTGGGGGCCTCATCTGGTCTACAGGCTGGACATTCCCCACCTCTACTCAATAAGTGCTATCTATGAATCCCCTAGGTAACCTTCTTATGAATTCATTGGTATACATCTGAGTGTAACCTGTCAGAACCAGCATGGCATAGTGGTATGAGCATTGGACTATGATTTTGGAGACCAGGATTCGATTCCTGCTCGGCCATGAAACCCACTGGGTGACCTTGGGCAGCTCACACTCTCTCAGCCTCAAGGGAAGGGAATGGCAAATCTCTGAACAAATCTTGCCAAGAAAACCCCATGATAGTTTTGCCTTAGGGTCATCATGAGCTGGAAGCAATTGAAGGCACATACCAACAATAATAAAGGCCAGCATTGTGTAGTGGTTTGAGTACAGTATTTGTCTAGGACTCTGGAGATTAGAGTTTGAATCCCTGCTCAGCTTTGGAAGTTTATTTGGTGACCTTGGGCAAGTCATACTCTCTCAGCCTGAGGGGAAGGCAATGAAAAAAACAACACCCTGAACAAATCTTGTCTAGAAAACACTGTGATAGATTTACCTGGGGGTCTTCATAAGTCAGAAATGACTTCAAGGAACACAACAACAACAATCAGCAAAATGTTCTCTGTACACTTTATGTGAGCTTGTTGTATTTTGATTTGTTCCATTCAAGTTCATGAATAAAGAACCTAGTGCAGAATCCAAGTCTGTATATGAAACAATTTTACCAGAGTCTTGTTACACCATGCCCAGTTATGTTTTGCTGCTATTAGAACTGACTATTGTGTGTGTAATTCATATTACATATTATATGATATATCCGATGTAACATATGTTGAATTGGCTTCTTTTTATGGCATATTTATGTTATTATGTCTTGCTTGGGATTACATGTTTTTTATTTCTTGGGATAGGTCCAAAAATGTCACCTTGTCCTTGCTGAGTTTTACCGCTAACAGTCCAGATAGGCTCAGTCTACTCTGCAACATTTTGTTGTGGGTTTCATTTGCAAGTGTCATTGACACTTGGCTCATTATAGTGTTCATTATAGCACTGTCACAAATGTAGTTCAGGGGGGGAAAGCACATATAGGCTGAAGAAAAGAACAGAATAGAATGGAAACAGATATCCCAACGAAGAAGGAGAGGGGAATTCTGGAGTTTAATGTCATTTGGAAAGATGCCTGACCACAAGGTCATCCAAAAGAGCAAAACTTCCTAAATCCAGTTTCCTGCTCACCATTTTGTTGGTGGGAGCCAAAATAATAATATTAGTAATTATTATGTTATCTCTATTTTAAAACAATAAATCTCAACACCTGCCTGGCTCAGAAAATGATTTTCCAAAATTCAATTGCCTGCAAATTTCCTGCTGTGGGAAAACAAACAGCTGAGATTGCATGTACACAGATCTACTTGTGTGACTCAGTAAAAAGGAAACTGTCCCTTTTAAAACTAGGTATACCATCATCCATTTCCCCAGTCCTTGTCTATAGCCAGACATTAATGCATACTGTATGCATGCTCACATGCACGTCCTAAGAAAGGGACACCTGGAGTCAATTGCTTACATTCAAGAATGTATATAAAACCAAACACAGTGGAGTCTTGAAAAAGAATGTTCTGTAAGAAGAGCCCTAATGGATCTACTATCCATCAATATTTCCCAGAAGAAAACCGGGATGTGTGGACAAGCAACATCAGAGTGCAGACAAGTTAGCAAAAGTTATTAATGCCAAAAAACACATAAGCTACAAGAGGCTACAGCAGTCTGCTTAGCCTACTGGGAAAGGCAAGGTTTTCCACCCTCCTCTCCTTTCTCCTCTGTTGAGTTAATTGAATGCAAATTACTTTTGCACTTTGTTTGCAGCAACTGAAGTAAGCTGAAGACAAAGGGGGGGAATTGAGGGAGGAGAGAGAAATTGGGACATTCTAAAACTGAAAATGTGGAACTGCATAGGATTAATCAGGACTGTCCCTGCCAAATCAGAACAGTTGATATGGTTTTCTATCCAGACTCAGATCACAAGGAGCTGTGGCTTCTGCCTCTTCTTTGAATACAGAGGGACACTTGCTTGCCCAGTGGAAAGCTGAGTGAGAGAAGCATCCTGATTAATCCCATCATACCATCCTTTCTGCTGTTTTTAAAATGTCCCCATTTCTCTCTCCATCTCCCACTTACTCTTTGTCCTGAGCTTACTTCAAAATGAGTTCAAAGTGCAAAAGTAGTTTGCACTCAGTTAACTCCGCAAAGGGGACAAAAGGAGCCAAGGGGCAGAATCTTGCCCTTCCCAACAGGCTCAGACAGAAGCAAACTGCTGCAACCTCTCCTAGCCTGTGAGTTTTTCCTCATTAATAACTTTTGCCATCTTGACCACACTCTCATGTAGCTTGGCCAGATGTGTTCCAGTACCCTTGAAATGTGTAGACGGTATTCTGTCTTAGTTTAAAGCATCTTCCTATATGCCATGGCTACAGTACCAGAGAAAGCCAGCATGGTGTAGCGGTTTAAGTGTTGGACTATGACTCTGGAGACCAGAGTTTGAATTTCTGCAAAACAATGGAAAGCCACTGGCTGTCCTTGGGGAAGTCACACTCCCGCAGGCTCAGAAAAAGGCAAGGGCAAACCTCTTCTGAATAAATTTTGCCAAAAAAAACCCATGGATAGGGTGGTCTTAGGGTGGAAACATCTTAAAGGCACACAACAAACAATTCCAGAATCAAGACTTTGAATCTGGCCAATTTACTATAGCTAAATTCATTATGACAGCCTTCTAATCTCTGGAATCATCAAATCTGAACTCTGGCTGAAACCTCATTCCACTCTGGAGTCATTTAATGAAATGGTGTTGCTAACGGACGGTGTTTTCCAGGCAAATGGATAATAGCTTCACATCCTGTCTTTCAGGGCCAACTTCTAAAGTGATAATTAAAAGATAAAACAAAGCAAATGTGTACAGGAAAGCCAAAAGAATGATAGAATGCCTGATCCACTGGCTACTGCTTTTGGCAATGTCTCCTCTTTTCTTTTCTTTTTTCTTTGTTTTTGGCAACATGGTTTTTTTCCCCTAACATTGTCAGGAAGCAAAACTTCCTATGTGATTTGACATTGCTGGATGGGAAAAAATGCTTAAAATAAAAGGCAGTCCCAGGGAGAGATTTCAAGATGATGGTTCTCAGATGCCAAAATGTATTTTATTTCTATATTTACATTTTCCTCCCATCCTACTTCTTGAAAGAACATCTCGCCTTTCTCCACATCCAAACCTCTCAGTCTGCCCTAACGAGTGGGCTGAATCTTGCTAAATGTTGTGCTGGGATGCATCCACACTGCAGAAATAATCTGGTTTGACAACACTTTAACTGCCATGGCTCTATGCTATGGAATTCTGGGAAGTATACTTTGTTGCAGCACCAGGGTGGACTACACTTCCCAGAATTCGATAGCATGGAGCCATGGCAGTTAAAGTGGTGTCAAATGCTTTACTCTGCTTTTAATATTTTCATTGTTTTATCTCATTTTAACTTTTGTAACTCATAAATTTTAAACAATGTTGTGGGTTTTTTTTAGTTTGTTGTAAGCTGCTTTCCCAAACTGGGAAAAAGTGTGGATAATAATAAATTACTAGTTTAATGAAAAGTGGTTATGTAAAATCAGTCCCCAGATGTTACAGTTAAATGTAGGCAGGGGTATAGCTTAAATGTAGGCAGAGGTATAGCTACAGTGGGGGCAATATGAGGGTGTGACACTCTACATAAGAATTGCCTTTTGTTGTTGTTAACTGCCTTCGAGTCGATCTTGACTCATGGTGACTCTATGGATGAGATATGTCCAAGACCCTCTGTCCTCCAGTGGTCTGCTTAATTCTTCCAACCCCTTAATACCTGTGACCTCCTTAGAGTCCATCCATCTGGCATGTGGCCTTCCTCTCCTCCTACTTCTCTCCACCTTCCCCAGCATTATTGTTTTTTTCCAAAGAGTCCTCTCTTCTCATGATGTGTCTTAAGTACGACCGTCTCAGTTTGATCATCTTGGCTTCCAGGGAGGTTTTCAGTGTGATCTGCTCTAGGACCCACTTATTTGTCCTTTTGGCTATCTATGAAATCCTCAGCACTCTTCTCCAGCCCCACATTATTTCAAATGCATTGATTTTCTTCCTAGCATCTTTCTTAACTGTCCAGCTCTCACATCCATCCATGGTAATAGGGAATACAATGGCTTGTATGATTCCAACTTTTGTTCTGAGTTGTATATTTTTGCATTTTAGAATCTTCTCTGGTACTTTCATAGCTACCCTCCCCATTCTTAATCTTCTCCTGATTTCCTGACTGCAGTCCCACTTCTATCAATGTTTGATCCCAGGTATGAAAACTCTTTTACTATTTGTATTTCTTCATTGTCTAGGTTGAACTTGTGAAGGTCCTCAGTGGTCTTCTTTGTTTTCTTTATGTTCAACATTAAGCCTACATTTGCGCTTTCCTGTTTGATCTTCCTTAGTAGGTGTTCCAGGTGTGGGAGGTTTTCTGCTAGTAT
>CM034708.1:211566761-211580203 GCA_020142125.1 Phrynosoma platyrhinos | reverse complement strand
AGTTGTGGGCTGCCAAAAATGAGCTGCTGCCTCCGGTTTAATGGAGGAGAGGTCTTGGTTCCATCCCCAGTGTTGAAAGAAGGTTCAGCTGTAAGTCCAGTTGGCTTGTGTCAAGGAGGGAATGGCATCTTGTTCTTTGACTCGGTCATCAAAATGTCTTGGGTTAACCCAAGCAGCTGCTCAATGAAGGTATTTGCAAATGCACGTATAAAAATACACATTGAAAACTATGGCTTAACATTGAGCTCACGATGCCACCTAGTGGTGATCTCAGTAAGTACTGCCAGGGAGGGGGGAAATTCCAGAAATACAAAGATCAGGAGTATTGATTTATTCTGATCCTAGGAAGCTCCCTTACACTGAATCAGAACATTTGTCCGCGTCCCTATTGTCAATTATGACTGGCAGTGTTTCAGGCAGGATACTTTCTAGAGGTCTTTAATACCCCATCATGGTCTTCCTTCCATGTGCTAACTAACACAGCCGGACTCTGCTTGGATTCCAAAATCAGACAGGATCAGGTGTTTTCAAGGCTGCATAGTGCTAGTACTTTATTTGGACATTTTGCTCACTGCAGTATTATGTGAGACCCTAAAACTACACTGATGTTTTTCCTCTGCTGAGATAATTTACTTATTGGAGGAAAGTTAATCTACACCGTCATTTCCTCGAGTGTCTGTTTAGTGTTTACTTTACTTTAAATACACAGCCCCAGAACCCACAACTAGCCTTGCTGAACAACCAAGAAGTAATGGAATCCAATAATTTTAGAGAAGGGGCATCACTAGAGGGGTGCGGGGAGGTATGGACCACAATAAGTGACATCCTAAGGTGTGTGTGTGAGAGAGAGAGAGAGAGAGAGAGAGAGAGAGACCACTATTCCCCAGACATCTGCCTTTTGGCAGAAAAGGACTGCGGCATTTGCCTGCATCCCTTTAAAACACTGGAAATTATGTGTCTGGGGTGACGCTTGGTAAGAGGAGAAGGGGGGGTTCTCAGGTTTTTAATTTTTTAAAAAAAATAATAAAATTTAATTTTAAAAAAATTACATTCAATTTAATTTTTCTTTTAAAAAATCACATTTTACCAATTTTTTTTACTTTAGCTACATGAAACTGTGTAAATGTAAATACTTTTAATCTGTGCACATGATACAGTAAATCAAAGGTATAATTTTAATTTTGCTAGTTGTTTATGTCACAACTATTACCATTACATTCAGTGGTTATTTATGAGTAACCTTAGAGTGGGCCCTTGGTATCCACTAGGGGTTGGTTCCCAGACCCCATGTGGATACCAAAATCTATGGATGCTCAAGACCCATTAACTACAATAGCATAATAAAATGGTGTCCCTTATATAAAATGGCAAAATTCAGAGATATAGCCATGTTAGTCTGTAGAATCAGTATGTAGAGAGATCTTGTAGCATCTTTGAAACTAACTGAAAGAAAGAAGTTGGCAGCATGAGCTTTCGGAGAGTTAAGTCTACCTGAGATGCATTTGGCAAAATACATCTGAGGAAGTAGACCGAAGTCTATGAAAGCTCATGCTCCCAACTTCTTTCTTTCAGTTAGTCTCAAAGGTCCTATAAGATCTCTCTACATAAAATGACAAATCAATGTTTGCTTTTGGGATTATTTTTTTTTAATTCAAGCTGCAGATGATTGAAACTATGGAT
Source organism: Phrynosoma platyrhinos (assembly GCA_020142125.1). Classification (NCBI taxonomy): domain Eukaryota; kingdom Metazoa; phylum Chordata; class Lepidosauria; order Squamata; family Phrynosomatidae; genus Phrynosoma; species Phrynosoma platyrhinos. Next base: position 211,578,523 of record CM034708.1, on the reverse strand, counting down.
AAAGAATCTGCATACAGAATCTGATTGTAGTACAAAATACATTACTAAGGACTCCTTATGATGTGGTATCAGAGGAGGTCCATGTGGGGATGGATTACTGCACTGTGTGATGTCAACCCTAGTGATGCCATTTGGAATTGAATCTTGAAAATCAATAAGACAGATGGCTGAGTACAGAAAACTGGATAGTTTTATATTCAGTTCAATAGTTGGGTAGTTTGAGATATTTGTATCTGCTGGAAGATACAGAGAGATGAGTGCTGTTGTCAAGTTGACCATATCTACCGTAGGTCATCTCTACTTAGAATAGTTTTTTGTGGGTTTTTCGGGCTGTATGGCCATGTTCTACAAGAGTTTCTTTCTGATATTTCGCTAGCATCTGTGGCTGGCATCTTTCTCTGAACTTAGAATGTTTTTCTCCTTTTTCATGTCAGTTCCCCCCACGCTGCCCCCAAACAATCCTCCACATGGCCTCTTCTGAATGTGATTCAGTCCAAAGGCAGCACAGGGCAAAACTGCAAGGCAAAATGGAGAGGAGCCTATCCAGCGCTGAGCCATTATCAGAGGATGCTGGTCTAGCAAAGGCCTTGTTTATACAAACTCTAACCTGTGCCCCCACTTGCATTACTGGGCAAATATTTGTCCAAGGCAGGAGGCAGGACAAAGTTAGGATTTCTCAATAACCATCAAAATACTAGAGGGTCTCACATTGCATGGGGTGTTTCCTGCCCCTTGAACTTGGTTTGAGCGATTCACCATCCAGCCTATCATCTCAGTGGTCTTTCAAAGATGAAGAAGGTACATCTGGCCTGTTTCATGGTGCTGATCTTTGCTTCAGAAATATGGAACTTGGAGTTTATCGTTGAAGAAAAGTCAGAGGTAAGCATCTGTTTCACTCAGGAAATCTGACAAGGGCTGGAAAGGGCTCAATTTTGTTCTTAATTGCCATCAAGTCAGCTTCGCCTGATGCTGACCCTACAACTGCAACCTACAAGACACTCCTACTGTCTTCCAATTTGCCAAGCCTTATCCTCTTTTCTAAAGAATTATATCAACTCATGATATGTCTAAAGTTAAGTATGATAGCCTCACAGTTTAGTCATTTTGGCTTTTAGGGAGAATTCAGACTTGATTTGCTCTTGTTGTGTGCCTTCAAGTTGTTTCTGACTTATGGCAACCCTAAGGCAAATCTATCATGGGGTTTTCTTGGTAAGATTTGTTCAGAGCAGGATTGCCTTTGTCTTCCTCTGAGACTGAGAGAGTGTGACTTGCTCAAGGTCACCCAGTGGGTTTTCATGGTCAAGCAGGTATTCAAACCTTGCTCTCCAGATTCATTATCCAAAACTCAAACAGGACCCATTTATCAGTCTTTTTTGTAGTCCATGGTATCTGCAGAACTTTCCTCTAGTATCACACTTCAAATGAATTGATTCTGTTCCAATCAGCTTTCTCTCCTGTCCAGGTTTCACAAACATATGTAGAAAATGGAACTACTATAGCACTGATATATCCTTACACTTATCTAGTTCCTTCATAGCTGCCGTTCAAAGTCTTAGAATTAAAAGACACAGCCTTGTTGGTCTGGAAAATCAGTATGCAAGAGGATATTGTAGACTAAATGAAAGAAAGAAGTTGGTAGCATTAGTGTTCATAGACTTGAATCTACTGCTTCAGACGCATGGTATGATGCAGTCTCAATTTAGTCATCTTTGCTTCTGGGGAGAGTTTAGACACACAGCCTATGAACGCAAGGTGTAGGTACTTGTGCAAAATGGATGGATTGATGCGCAAGCATGCTACTACCAAGTCCAGAGACACATAAAAATTCTGGGGATGAAGTGCCTCCAGAATTGTCTTGAGAGTCTCCAGTCTGAACTTGCATTTCCTCACAAAGCAATTGACCCATTTAAGCTCTAGATCCACACTCCACATTTTTTGTTTTATCTATTTTTGTTTGTTTTAATTTTATAAATGCATAATTAAAGAAGATTAGAATAAGCATCTTTATGCTTTCCAAAGATGGTATAGTTTCTTTGGTCCCAATCTCAGATGTTCTGTGGCCTCTAACATCAGCTGATGCTTCTCTGCCTTCCTGTACCTTGGGGAAGCAATGAAAAAGTCATGAGAATGGTACCTAAAATATATCAGAGCACCTTCTTTCAGTGTTGAGAAGACCCATTGGTCTGTTGAGTTTCCTCCCAAAGGTGAAAGAAAGACTGTAGTCTTCCTCCCCTCCTTTACCTCCAATCAGTCAGGACTGAGGCTATTTCTATCATTGCTTGCCAGGATAGGTATTGCCACTGACCTTGTTGTTGGCTCTGGTGAAGCCCTGGTTCTGGGACTACTGCTGAGGTTGGTAACTACTTTCAGACCACTATCTGCCAACCCTATTGTCTCATGTATAACAAGTGCCATAACTGAATCTATAGGGACAAAAGAAGGACTGTCTTTGATAAAGAGACCTCTCTTCTTTTTATATGAAAAAAGCTAATGCTTTCCCCTTATCATTCGTCTCTACCAATACTGGATTCAGTGATTCCTCAAAGAGCTTGCCACCAATAAAGGGGCAACTATCAAATTTTGTTTAGAACAGGCATCTAGATGCCAGTTTGTTTGTTTGTTTGTTTTTATTTTTATTTAAAATCTGCCTCCTGACTAGTACAGAGGCTACCTGTGGTCTATTGTTAAATTGTATTACATGTAGATTGGTGTAGCTGATAAAGCAGACACTTTGAGTAGCTTGTAGATTTCTTGCCGTAATTTTATGTTTCCCTGTTTATGAGGGACCTCATAGACAAGATCTTTAGTCCACACAAGGGAGGCCCTCGAGAATATTGATAATTGCCAAGGAGGACACTTTTTTAATGGCCTTTTAAGCACCACATCTGCTCTTCTTCCATCAGTGCATGTACATATACGTGTGTGTGTGTATTTCTAAAGTATAAACATGCACACACAGAGGAGATTATCACACTTACTAAAAATCTGACTGCTCCCCAACGGGATACAGTTGGGTTGTGGGTTGCTGGCGGATTCTATCAGACGTAATTCAACACCAATGCCGCCGGGGTGATTGCAACCTGTCTGGATCCTGGGTTCCAGGCATGCTTCGGAGGCTATTTTTCCAAGACTGTATCCCGTTGGGGAGCAGTCAGGTTTTAATAAGTGTGATAATCTCCACAGTCTTTCTTCATCTTTAGCATAAATGGAAGAAGAAAACCACAGTTTATACTGAGTCATCCATTCATTTTAGTCCCGAAATCTGCCCCAGGATATATTTTGCCCTATAAATATGCCTGCCAAGGCACCCATAATTTGGCCTCACTGAGATTCAGACAGACACTCTGTCAGCATCTTTCATGACTTCTCAGCACTACAGGCCTTATTTTTCAGTTAGGCCTTGCAGTTTTGCTCCTCTCACCTGCTCCCTCCATTCCATCATTTGCATCTCTTTTCACGCTAACAAGTTTGCTAGCTATATCTTGAAGAACTATAGCAAAGGGCCGGGAGACACACATACATTTTTCCATTATATTCTATTGGCATGACATTTCCCGACTGGTTCCTCTTACTGGATTCTTATTTTCTCCCAGTATACCATCAAAACTACATTTGGACCTTGCATTCTGGAGTTCAGTTTTTCAGAACCGGTGTATACACAGGCTTGATCCCTGATTTGAGTTGCCTAAGCCCTCGTGGCTGCTGTAAGTGAGCTAATAATATTCCCCTACTAAATTGGATTGCGAGTACAAAGACTCATTTGTTAGGCATCACACACAAAGTGAATTGCCTTCTTCTTGGGTAGCTCATACAGTTGGCTTTACCATTTTTCCCTTCAAAATATAATAATAATTGCCTCTGAGGTTTATTGTCTTGCTTCCTTGGTTTCATTGGTGGCTTTCCTTATAGGATCTGGATAAGTTGTTTGACTGGGAGGTGGATGGATTTGTTTCAAGATCTACTCTGCGAAAGAGCAGATTCCAGGTACAGTTGCTTATTTACTAATCTTTCAATCAATCAATCAGAGAATCAAAGATTTGGAAGAGACCTCAAGGGCCATCAAATCCAATCCCCTGCTATGTAGGAAGACACAACTGGAGCACCCCTGACAGATCAATCAATCACTTCATTTATATCCCACCCTTTCCCTAAGACTGGAGGCTCATCTACACCGATCAGAATATTTCAGGCTGTTCCTAGAGTATTCTGGCCCCAGAGCTGCCCTGGATTTCGCTGTTACCTCTATGCTCTGGAGCAACACGAGGCAGCTGTCTACATATGTATCCTGTTGAAACAAGATGCTCAGCATCAATCACATGGCTGGGAACCTTGTTGTGACATCAGAGAGAGTGACTTGTGCCAGCATCGCAGGACACATATGTAGACAGCCTCCCAGTGTCACTCCAGAATGCTTTGGATTTTCCTACAAAATCCAGAGTATAAGGTGGGGCTTTTCAATTTAGGCAGGGATGGAGCAGATTCGGTGCAGAAATGGCCTTCCCTCATGACGACAGTGTGCATTTGAATCTGGGCTTTGGCCATGCATTGTGTAGACAGGTCACAATAAGGCTGGGGTGTGGGGAACTGTTTCAATATCCTGTGTAGACATTCCCTGGGACTAAAGGTGGGTTACAAGATAAAATAAATACCAGTAGGACCACATGTAGCTAAAATCATGGGGGGAAAGTTTAAATAGTATTGAACGCTCTATAGGGTTAAAGATATTGAAAAGATTAATTTTAAAAGATATTTTGTTGATTTATTTACCTAATTGATATCCCTCCATTTTCCCAGCATGAGGTTCAAAGTCGCTTGCAACCATTTCAAAACACATAGCATAGAATAAAGGCAATACAGAATGCTACAGCAAAAAGCCTTTTACGTGTGAAACAACTAGTAGTAAAACAACCTGCTGGAATAGAAAGGTTTTCAGCTCCTGACAAAAAGACAGCAAGGAGAGAGTCAGGCTTGCTTCACTTGGCAGGGCGTTCCACAGATTAGGAGCAGCTGCAGAGAAGACCCTGTGAAATTGGTGGGATCAAGATAAGATCCTGTGAGGATCTTAGAGCTTGGACAGAATGGTATGGGAAAATGCAGTCTTTTAGGTAACCTGAACCTGAGCGTGGGAGGTGGAGAAAAAGTGTGAAGAGAGCGTAATGGGGCGGAAAGTTATACCTGTCATCTACACTGTATAAATAATGCAATTTGATATCACTTTAAGTGCTATGGAATCCAGAAATTTGTAGTTTTATAAGGTCTTTAGTCTTCTTTGCTAAAGAGTGCTGGTGCTTTATCAAACTACAAATCCCAGGATTATGTAGGATGGAGCCATGGCAGTTAAAGTGATGCCAAACTGCACTATTTCTACAGTGGTGATGCACCCTTATTTTACCTTACTTGTAGCCGAAATGCTATACAGGGATCTACACTTAGAAATGGCAATAGTTTTTGAATCCGTGGCTGATTAATTACAGAGTTTGGGGAACTGACCAGGACTGGCAAACTTCCCAAGCTCTTAAGGTTGTTTTACATGTTCATGTTGAGTCAATTCTCTTCAATCCAAACTTGTCTGAGCTCAGATTCTCATTTCCTTTTGTGTGTGTGTGTGTTTTCTAAAACTCTAGAGAAGCACGTCCAACGATGACGACTCGGGAGAATCGGTGAGCTTTCATATTGATTATTCCCCTTTCTCATCTACAAAGCAACTTGTCCCTTCTGCCCCCCCCCCCCACCAAGTTAACCATTAGCTGGAGATCAATCCTACTGTTTGCTTAGGGCTTTTCCCCCACTTGCCAGCTCAGTACAGGATATTAACCAGCTGAATTTTTCTAAACAGTTGCCTTCTATTGCACAATATTGTTAAACAGTGCTGGACTGGAAATTGACAAGGCTCACAGCTCAGGGAGAGGGAAAACATAATTTATTTATTTACTTATTTTATGTATCTCCACCTTTCTCCCAAAATGGGACTCAATGTGGTCAGCATCATTTAACAATAAAATAAAATAAAATAAAATAATGATTCATTTAATGCATACATGTTCTTACCATGCTTTCCCAGGCTTAACATATATGCTGTATATTCTAGTATTATAGGAGAATCCTATCCACTTTCTCTGACCACAGCTGCATAATTTTACACCATCATCAAAAAGGGCACTCAGGGCAGCTAATTATCATAAAATGTAGATTAAAAAATATTGATTAAAAACAAAACAATAATACAAATAAATTCAGGAAACATTTTAATAACTCACTCACAGAATACAGCTGCCCCTCCATATCCACGGATTATTTATCCCTGGATTCAACTATCTATGGCTTGAAAATATTCCAAATACTATATGTATGTATGTATGTATGTATGTGTGTCTGTGTGAGTGTGTGTGTGTATAATATAATGGCATAGTAAAATGGTGCTCCTTATATAAAATGGCAATATCAAGGTTTGCTTTTGGAATATACCGTATATATGTGTGTGTGTATATTCCAAAAGCAAACCTTGATATTGCCATTTTATATAAGGGGCACCATTTTACTATGCCATTATATTTAACGGGACTTGAGCATCCATGGATTTTGGTATCCACGGGGGACCTGGAACCAAATTCCAGTGGATTCCAAGGGCCCACTGTACATGACAGCTCCTTCAACAACTGGTTGGGGACTTGTCTCCAATTAGAGAAGTTGCACCAGATCCCGCACAGATTAGCGGCCCAGTGATGAATGGAAAATATGTACCATATATACTCGACTATAAATCAAGAAATTTATGCTCCAAAATTGAAATCCTGTGTTGACTTATATAGGGGTCAATACACTAATACTATTTAGAAAGGTCCTGAAACAAGCAAGCCTGATGCCTCACTTTTGGTGCCATGAGGCACATGTTTTTCAGCATATGTGTGTGTGAAAGAGATTCCCAGCCTGATTTGGAAGGCTTCTCTTCCCATCAAAAAAATACCCCTTTTAACTCCACTTGCTTCCCTTCTCATTCCAATGTTAAAACCTACCTTTGGCACCTGGGAATTGGTGTTAGGTGGCTGGGAGAGGTCCAGACAAGAAGGGACAGAAGTGGTATTTTCCCCTTTCCATCCTTTCATATAGCCCCCTAAGTTTTACCTTCGACTTATCCATGGGTCATATCAAAATCCATGGTTTTGACCCTGAAACGTTCCCTTGACATACACATGAGGTCAACTTGTACACCAGTATATATGGTAATTCATTTCCTCTACTTTTCCAGTCACTTCCTGTATCACCCAGTGTTCCTGATACCTTTAATATTTTATGTATTTCTTGAGTAATTGAGCAAAATAGCAGGGAATCAAGCTTCTTGTCTCACTGAAGCGACATAGCTGAAAATGAATTCATAGGTGAAGAAGTTGGTGTTGCTCTCCAGTGCTCTCCGTATTTCATTCATTTATTTCATTAACTTCTATACCACCACTCCCAAAAGAAGTCACACACATGTAGACAGGGAACTGCTCCAGGGCCCTAACACTGTTAGTCTGGCATTAATGCTAAGATCTATGTTCTCAAGGGTTTCTTATTTGGCTGCCAAAATGTACCCCTTCATCCCAGATCCTTCCCCTGATTGATTATTTGGGGAATATGGGTGTCCTCGGCCAGGTGGTACTTGTTTAACTGCTCATGTTTCTCTGTCCCAAGTAATACAACATTCCTTGGGGAATTTTCTGGATGCATTCTAGAATGGCCCCTATCCCTTCTTGGGATCCCACGATAATATTTTGATGATTGCAGGTGACCGGCGATGACAACATAGTCCTCCACAGCTATAAAGTCCACTCCACAATCACATCTCGTCTGGCCAACACAATGGTCCAGACCAAAGTGGAAAACAGAGCCAGGCATTCCCAGAACCTTGTCTTTGATGTCCAAATCCCTAAAGGGGCCTTCATTCACAACTTTACCATGTAAGTAAGAGCATAGCTGGCTTGGCCACTTGGTAAATGCCTACATGACAAGCAAGAACAATGCGTATCAAGGGTGAGTGATGACATCTTTGTTAGGAAGCAATAATAAGAAATCTGTTTTCCAAGTGTTGTTGGAGTCTGACTCCCATCATCCTTGACCATTGGCCATGGAACCTTGGAATCCAGCATTTGAAGGACTACTGATTCCACATTTCAAGTTAAGTGGGATACCTGGTCTCATAATTTTTCATTTGCCTGGTGCAGATCATCAGTACATTGGTGTGGTTGACTTGATAGCTGTTATTTTACATTTAAATAACAAGAACTATCATTTATATTTGGACGGAGAAGATGAAAAGGGTGGTGCTGGTGGTTGTAAGGTAGTGGAGGAGGGAAGAATATAATCAGCATGGGTATACCACTTATCTTTGCCTATGTAGCTAAGGCTGGACCTGCTATTAGGGTGCATCTACTCTGTAGAAATAATGCAGTTTAACACCACATTAGGTGCTGTAGCTCCATCCTATGGAATCCTGCCATTAGTTTTATGATGTGGCCAAAGTATGACAGCCTCAATTTGATTGTCTTGACTTCCAGGGAGAGTTCAGGTTTAATCTATTCAAGGACCCATTTGTTCGTCTTCTTGGGAGTCCAGGGTACCCTAAGCACTCTTCTCCAACACCACTTCTGAAATGAGTTGTTTTTCTTTCTATCTTTTTTCTTAAATGTTCAGTTCTCAAATTCGTATGTGGTGACAGGGAATACAATGGCTTGGACACTTCTGACTTTTGTGCTCAGTCATAAGTCTTTACATGTTAGGATCTTGTCTAGTTCCTTTGTGGCCGCCCTCCCCATTCCTAATCTTTTTATTATTATTTTTTACTTCAGTCTACACATCCTGATCAATGTTTGATCAAAGGCATGGGAACTCTTCAACTGTTTCTATTCCTTCATTGTCTAGGTTGAATTTATATAGATCATCCACGGTTATTTATGTTTTCTATGTTCAGCATTAAACCTGCCTTTCCATTTTCTTCTTTGACCATCTTTTTTCCAACTCTGTGATGTTTGGTCTAATTTTTCCAAGTACATGGTGTTTTCTACTACAGAACAATAAACCATGAATCTTTTAAATATCTGAATATAGTCTTACTTCTGAGAACTCAAGCTTCCAAACAAAACAATCCCAAGTTATGGTGAACATTGTTCTCAACTTTTGTCACCATACTTTTTCTAATGATTAGGTGCCCTGATTTTTAGCTTGGTTTCTGCCCTACAGGAATGTCAATGGAATCACATTCACTAGTTCAGTGAAGGAAAAATCTGCAGCCAGAAGTCAGTATGCACAGGCCAAAGCCAAAGGGAAAGCTGCTGGATTACTGAGGTAGGTGAATCGGACACATTGTCTAATTCATTCTTTATTTCTGCACCCCAGTAGTATTCTTATAAGATATGTAGGGCATGAAATGAGAAGCATATTTATAACTGGAGCTAGTCTGAATTTTTATGTTTGCTTCCTTGCCTATCCCATAGACAACACCTGAATTTCTCTTATGCAACCACTGAAGAGACAGGAGCCCTGTCCTTTGATTCACCTGGCAACCTTGCATGGAATAGGTGCTAGCTTTTCCAGATCAAACAAAAGGGCTATCAGAGGATTATGTTTTCTGGTATTTCACAGCAATTGATTTAGAGCCTGGTGAATTTTAAGTGACCCCCCCCCCCCAAAAAAAAACCCAACAAATTTTCTGGTGGCATTTTGGTGGTATATTGAGCTGTGTTTTTTATTATTATTATTATTATTATTATTATTATTATTATTATTATTATAGTTTATTTCTAAAGTGCTGTCAATGTACACAGCGCTGTACAAAGAGACAATCAAGCATAAAATAGAACAAAAACCTGCCAAAGGCGTACAATCTAAAATACAAAACAATAGCTAAAATAATAAAAGTCAATTAAAGCAAAAAACAATTACAACAATTAATTAGCAATTAATTATTGTTGTTTATGTGTTCCTAACTGAATACAGGAGCAATGCCCTTGACATGGAAAATTTCAAAGCTGAACTCAATGTCCCAGGAGGAACGAAAGTCCAGTTTGAAATTCACTACCAAGAGCCGATCCGAAGGAAACTGTCAACCTATGAATACTTTATCCCTGTGCAGCCAGGCAGGCTGGCCAAACACTTGGAGGTAAGATGAAGGACATGTGGCTGAAACCCTGCAGATCTCCTGCCAGTCAGTGAAAACAGAGAAAAAGAGGGAGAATGGACAAGGGAAGCACAGAGGATCAAATTAGATAATCTGTTTATCACTTCTAGGGGCTCCCCCAAATCATGATATTTGTTTGTCACAGAATGTGCTTTCTTTACCTATGTATCTTGCATTTAGCAAGCTAGCATGAGCTTAATTTGCAAATCTGCTGAGATAAGCATTTCTTTGGAAATACTTTGTTGGAGGGAAATAGGTTTATAAGAGGAAGAGAACTCCTCCCTAATGTTTAGTTTGGTTCTGAAAATAGTATAGTATTGAATATTCTATTGTAATAGAATAGTATTGTAAATAAGAGTATAAAAAGCATTGCTTGCAAAACTTAAATTAGCTTTTCACAGTCCAGCAACTACCACCAACCACATGTTGGAGAAGACTGACTTTGATATCCAAATGGATTTTCAATACCATATTGCAGTGTTTTTCCCCACCCGAAGAGAGGAGGTGTGCTCTTTTTCAGAATTGCAGCTATCCTGGAACCTAGTCAAGGTATCTGGCCATAGTGAACCATGTATTAGTGACTTCTTATTTAGATTACTGTAGTGCATTGTCTATGGGGCTGGCCTTGAAGGAAGTGCTTGGTGACTACTGTTAATACAAAATGTGACAGATTTTTGTCTAGAATGCTTTCTAGACGCCATGTAGGACCAGTGGCATCACTAGGGTTGGTGTGACCCAGTGTGGTAACTCATGGTGTCACCACCACCCCACCCACCTCCTCCCATACCACACCATACAGAAACTTGTAATATTTTTTGTACTAATGTTACTCATAAATCGCAATTCCCGTATGTCACTGAATATAATGGCAATAGTTGGGACATAAACAATTAGCAAAATTAAAATTATACCTTTAAATTACAATATCATATGCACAGATTTACATATCGATAATTTCATGGGGTTAAAGTGAACATTTTCAAAAGAAAATGTTAAAATTAAAATAAAAACTTGAGGTTTTTCCTTTCTCTTTCCATGGAGCCTTGCCCTACTTACACAATCTCTTCCACTGAGCTCCAGCATTTTAAAGGGATGCAGGTGGATGCAACAGGCTTTTTTTGCCAACAGGCAGATGTTTGGGGAGCAATGGTGTCACCCAATCTTAGGGTGTACCTGGTGTGCGCACCCCTTTCCTAGTGATACCTGCTTTGTTTCTGAGCCTAGTTCAAGGTGCTGGTTCTTCCCTATAAAGCTCTAATGGTTCATAATTCATGCTCATGATTCAAGTCCATGTTTGATGCTTCAATATATTGATTTCTAATCCCTCTTCCTTGTCTTGCCTGTAGGTGGATATTCATATCATCGAGCCCCAGGGTCTTAGTTTCGTTCATGTTCCCAAAACACTTGGTGACCAGTTTAAAGACATTGTTACTATCTCCAAAGGAGAGAAAAAGGTAATGACAGGCAGAAGCGATCACTCCTATAAGAGCAGCAGTTTTCCAATTATCAGTTCTTGGGAAACCACTGTGAGAATGGAATTAAGATGAGCTTAGATAGGAAACCTCTAGGCCAGGGGTAGGCAACCTTTTTGAGCCGGGGGCCGGGTTGC
>CM034708.1:211544434-211556094 GCA_020142125.1 Phrynosoma platyrhinos | reverse complement strand
AGCAGTGGTGTCACCCCTCCCTTTAGGGTGTCACCTGGCACAGTCTGAACCCCCCTGCACCCCCATAGTGATGCCACTGGAATAGAGTGCCTTGGAGAGTGGTGGGCTCTCTCTCTTTGGAGGTCTTCAAAAAGATGTAGGATGGTCATCTCTCGGCTGAGCTTTTGTTGTGCATTCCACTTGAGGATTATGTGATTCTGTATCCCTGATGACCCTCCACCATCCAGTAACACAGAAATGGCTGGGTTGCTTACAGGTTAGGTTGGAACAGAGCAATGGAAGACATAACTATCAAGATGTAGCTATTTGATATCTGCACAGAGGAAAAGAAACGTTCCCACCCTGTTCCTGCACTGACCTTTTGAGATGATGGACAGGGCAAAAATGGGTGAAATTTAGATTCAATCTCACTCCAGGACAATTCTCTGGAGTAAAAAGAGTCCCCATTTGCTCCAAATGGGGCCAGAAATTCCTAGTATGCAGGGAAGGAGCATCAGTGGGTGAGTGGAATAGGCCAGGAGGAGAGTGGGTGAGTTGCTGACCTCTTCCTGCTTGGAAATGCCAACTTCTTCCACATCACTGTCACTTTCAAGTTTGCACAGTTCGATGTGAAGTCATAGGCTTTCATGGCCGGCATCCATAGTTTTTTTGTGGTTTTTTTCGGGCTGTGTGGCCATGTTCTAGAAGAGTTTCTTTCTGACGTTTTGCCAGCATCTGTGGCTGGCATTTTCAGAGAAAAAAAGATGCCACCCACAGATGCTGGCGAAACGTCAGAAAGAAATTCTTCTAGAACATGGCCACACAGCCCAAAAAAACCCACAAAAAAAAAACTTTGCACAGTTCCTTTGCATATACTGCATTTTAACAGGATCGGAGTCAGAATGGGAGGGGGCAGTGTACAGACGGTGCTGCTTGTATTGGCCCATTGTGGGTGCTGGCTAGGGAGACATCTCATCCTCCCATGGTAAGCCAGGATTTCCCATCAGTGCGGACACAGCCTGTATCCCGATGCAGGATCATGGCCTGTGTTGTTGTTGTATTAAAAAAGGTGTACACACATGAATGAAGAACAGTGACACCTCCACATTTGTTAGATGCCATGATTGCATGGTTTTCCATGTCCTTGCCCTTAACAGAGACATTCAAAGATGCAAGGCTTAATTTATGCCCAAACTTGGCCCTGAAAACATGAATCAAGGCCAAGGTGGAGTGCTGGAACATGTAGGAAAAATAGAAGGAGCATATCCAGAACTGGTGCAGAGTAAATTTCTTTCATTAAGAACACCTTCAGGGGGTCTCTGTACCCTACTGATTAGGGGAAATGGCTTCCAGATTGTAGTCTGATGTTACTAGATAATCAGGTACAACAATATCTTGCTTTTCAAGAACACAAATAATTTGCCTATGATTATGATATTAACACTGTTTGTGGCATGTACTGACATTTCTGAATTTTGTTCACTGCCGGTTTCCAAAATGTGTTCTCGTGTAAATGTTGCAAATGTTCCATATTTTTGGCTGTACTTTCTTGTTGACCTTGGCTATATTCCTTGGGGAAAACAGTGTGAAAATATTCCCACAAGGGATATTTCAGGACTATACAGGGATAACTCTGATATGGAAGAAACAGAGCTTGAATGGCAACTCAGATGCCACCCTCTGTTCAGGTATGGAGGTTGGCAGGATTTTGAGTTTACTGACTGTTACACCTCTGGTGTTAGTTCCCTGGTTGAATCTGGTTTTCTGGTAGGGTAAAAATCATGGTTGATTGACAATCTTGAAGCTCAAGATCTGGGTGAGATCTTACATTGACATAAACCTTGGGGAAATTGTTATTTTTCAAGCTATAGCTTCCAAAATGCCCCAGAGAACATAGCCAGCATACCCAAGTAAATTCCCCAAGACTAGCATCTTCAAGACTTTGGGTCAAGGACAGAGAACCTTGGGCTCTCCTGATGTTACTGAACTAAAACTAGGTCTGTGCCTGGGTGGTATGGTGGGGCATCATCAACAGCTCTCTGCCCATTCTCCTCTGGAAAATAGCGCTGTCCTCTGTGTTGAAGGGTAGTCTACCTTCAGGGGTGCCCAGTGGCATCTCCCAAGTCAGTGGAGCAGTGACACATTCATGGTTTTTAAATTCATGAATGCTAAAGGAGGTGCCCAGGGTGCTGAAGCTATTTTGGAGATGTGGTTCAGCACTTTCAAGAACTCTTTCAAAGCTGAGGCTAAAATGTAAAGTTCTTTGACACTGGAGACATCAGACCATATTTGGTGGGGCAGAAGGTGCCATCCCATCACCAATGTTAATGATACAATTTATTTTCCTATCTGGTCAGCTGAGTAGGGTCAATGGAGCATGATAAGGCATCATATCTTTAGCCTTAGGTAGCAGCATGTCTTGGGCTACATCAACTCTGACCATCATGTTTTGAACTAATGGTAGTTGAAGTCTAATGACATTGGGATGGTTTACATGTTCCCTACTCTTTCTTTGGGGCAGGGATAAACTTTATAATTTGCTTTGTCCTTCCTGGGCTTCTAGTTAGGTCCTGTAGCTCAGTGGTTCTCAAACATAGGGCCTATAAATGTTTGGGACTTCATTTTCTGTCATTCTTGATCATCAAAATAACTGGAGGACCAAAGTTTATAAGTGCTATCTGGTGATTTGGCTCCTAATTCCCAGGCACTTACCTATTTCTTCCTTGAGTTCCATTCTTTCTTTCCCTGTCTCAGAACTAAGAATTGTTGTTTCCTGAGGCAAAGAGGAGACACACATACACCAGTTCCCTGTATAGAAGCTAGCTGGTCTTGCAAATGAATCCTGCTTTCATACTGTCAATGGGATAGGATTCTCCCACATATTTGAAGACTGAAGGAAAGGCTGAGATGAATCTTATCAGTGACATACGTTGGCATAATCAACTGTTATGTGCTTATTCATTAATTGTGTAAAGGCATACTGAGTACCACCTCCTGCAACCACATTACTAGATGCAACAAAGCAAAAAGCAGCTTCATTTATATACTGCTTCATATCGCGCTATGGGATGTCTAAGCGGTTTACAACTGTGAGCTGATTGCCCCCCAACAAGCTGGGTACTCATTTTAGCGACCTCGGAAGGATGCAGGCCTGAGTTGAGCCTTAGCCCTGGCTGGTATTGAACTCGCAACCTTGTGGTCTATGAGTGAATGGCTGCAGGACAGGCATTTAACCACTGCGCCACCAGGGCTGTTTCAGTTGCAGATCACACACACACACACCAACCTTTCAGTTGCAGATCACACACACACACACACACACACCATAATCAATTAGTGGCAGCATCCATTTGCAGTTCCTCAGTTGGAACAAGAGAGATTTCATCCTCCTTGATCTCCACTAAATCTTAATGGATTTCCATGCTTGGGAAATCTGGGAGGCCTGCATCTTCTCCTGGGTGTGGAACCACAGCAGTATACTGCCTGGATGCTCCCCACCATCCCTCCACCACCAATGACTGGCCATGGGGGCATGATCTGGTATAGAAAAGATTGGTTGCCCTGGCTCAGAAGTGAGAGGGTTGGGGAAAAGTCTGATAACAAGGTGTCAGAAGGATCCCAGCTGATGATGTGTACCATGCAAAGCCCCATCTTCCAAGCAAGGGGATAGACCAGGGTTTTCTGGAATAATAGCTAGTGGATTATCACTACTGCCTCCCAACATCTGCTGCCTGAGGTGGTTACCTAAATTTGTCTAAAGGTAGGATCTCCCCTGATCCATCCTCAGAGTTTTCTCCCATCAGTCCAGTCCATTGATGTTGTGGAGAACAAGATATTCTGATCTGGTATCTCTGTAGCCATTTTCACAATGTAGTCATAGTTTATATAGTTAATTCTTTTTTTTTTTTAAATGGCTGCATTCAAACTATTTTTGGAAATGATGTACATAGCCTTTCCTAATCTGATGTCCTCCAGATGTGTCAGGCTACAATTCCTATCATCCCCAACTTGGGGATAATAGCAGTTGTTAGTTTGGCCTATCTGGAGGACGTCAGGCTGAAGAAAGGTGAGGCAAAGGACCAGAAAAATGTCTAAATGAAAATTTACACTCTTTCAAGAAGAGATGTCCCAAACTTTCTGTGAACAGTGCACTAATCACAGATTACATTTATCTTCTTCATTTATCTAAACAGGATCCTTAGTTATTGGCCAAGCACCGACTGAAAATCCCATCCCATCTTGGGTGAAGCCCACATCGAAACCAGGGGGCCCATTAGCTGTTGTCATGGGTCCAACTATTTCTGCCATACATGCAGGTAATAGATGTTGGACTGGGTCCCCCTTTCATTTTCATCTGCATTTCCTAAGTGGAACATCAGCTCTGTGGATATGTATGAGACAAGAAGATGGAGGAAATTTCCCTTTTTGTGAAGTCCTAGCACAACTTGGAGTGTATCTGAATTACCAAAACTTACACAGCTTGAGTCTTCCTTATTCAAAATGCTTGGCAACACAGGTGTTAAGGGACATTTTTTAATTTTATTTTGGGATATTTGCATAAGGAGATATCTTGGAGGTGGGACCAAGATCTAAATTCATTTATGTTTCATATACACCTTATATACTTAGCCTGAGAGTAATTTTATGCAATATTTTAAAATATTTTTTGCATGAAACAAAGTTTGTGTACACTAAACCATCCAAAAGCAAAGGTGTCTCAGCCACCCATGAAAAAAAGTTTTGGTTTTTGGAGTATTTTGGATTTTGGAATTTGGATAAGGGAGAGTCAACCTGTTAGCAGTTTGATACTACTTTCACTGCCATTCATTTCATTTCTATCCTGTCCTTTTCCCAGAATGGGACCCAAGGTGGCTAACAAGAAATTAAAACAAAGTACAACTAAAGTCTTCTTATGCTAATTTTTTTTAAAAAATAAACAAATATATTAAACACACAAATAGTTTAAAACATGTTAAAACATAATAAAAGCATAAATGCATAACACATTAAATGAAGAGCCAAAGGCCTTTTTAAATAAAAAGATCTTTTGCATGATGGCAAAATGAAAGCAAACAGGGAGACAACTAAACCTTTTGTGGGAGGGAATTCCAGAACATGGGAGCAGCCACTGAGAAGGCTCTCTCCTTTTTCTCCACTAAATATAACTATGATGATGGTGGGACAGAAACAACAAGACACCTTTCCCTGAAGACTTTATGTCTTCATAAGTTGGCTTCAGCCAACTTGGCCGACAATCAACAAGTCCAAAATTTTTGGAGGAACAGCGGTTGAGAACCACTGCTGTAGAGATTTAATGATTATAACCAACACTTTGAATTACACACATAAACAGATTGGACATGGCTCCATCCTACAGAATCCTGGACCTTGTAGTTTGGTGACAGGCTGAGAATTCTCAGCTAAGGAGATCTTGCGCACTCCCCTGAAGCACAATACTCATGCCACCCAACATTTCATAGTTGAAAATTAGGACACCTGTGGTCAAGCACCTCCACAGCATGGTCAAAAATGGGAAAGGCTATTAATGAGAAAAAGGCTAGGAGAGTCTGCAGCAGTTTGTTTTTACCTGAGCCTACTGGGAAAGGCAAGATTCTCTCTTCTACTGTCCTCCTCACCTGCACTGAATTAATTGAGTGCAAATAATTTTGAACACAATTTGCAGCAATTCAAGTAAGCTGAGGACAAAGCGGGGGGAGTAGAAGAGAGGAACTGGGACATTTTAAAGCAACTGAAAAAAGTGGGGCAATAAAGGATTAATCAAGACTGACCTTGCCAAGTTGGGGCAGTTGGAGGGTATGCATCATTAGTGCTCTCCAGCAGAGAATTTTGAGTAGCTCATCAAGCTACAAATCCCAGGATTCCTTAAAATGGCATCACAACATTTTAAGTGGTATCAAACTGTTTTAAGAGTGCTGTGCCGATGCAGTCTAAGTCTTAATCCAACCCAATGTTTCTGCGTTGATCCACTCATTGTCGCTTACTCACATATAAATAATTCATGGTTAATACATATTCAAAATGAAAACAGAAACCTCGACAGAAGAAAATAATGTTCCAGAGCAAATCTTTCTGTGTACTGACAGCATATAAATTTTTCCCACATTGTATTAAAAATTTTTAAAATTTTCTTTTTAAAACACCACAGATGGCATGGTGTTTTTTTGTCCCGATGTTACAAACATTAGGACCACTTTAGTGAAAATGCAGTTGCAAGGATTTTAGAGCTAATTGTATGTGTTTTGGGTTTTTTTTAATCATTTTTGGAATTCCCAAGATGAAGTAGCTGAGCAATGCCTTTTATTTGTGACCAGGATGATCTCTTTGTTAGAGGTCCAAAAAGTTACCGTACTTTTGAGGGCCCAAAATCCCATTGATGAGGCCTAATTATAATTAGTGCACATCTTTGACTCAGCTACTGAATTGTAAGTCAGTACATTTGTAAATATGTTGGCTTTTGACTGAGTTGGCTTACTCTAGTTGGGACTAGCAATTGGATTTAGAGCTTGGACTGAAGGATTTTGTTAATCGTAGTTCCTTTTGTAAGAATCCAGTATTTCACACCCTGTGATACCTCAGTGGCCATGTTTTCTTCAATCCTTCTGAATTAAGAGGGCAAGTGGAGGCGTAATAATGACAGGACAGCTCTGAGGTCATTGATATGACTGCCACTGAGTCTTACCCATTGCCACAAACATAATTGTGAGAACATGTCATCCAGCCATGTGCAATTCCCATTTTAACAGGGTTCCCCCCCTCCTGCACAAGAGATAATTGATGATCATTGGGATAATTAGATTTCATCCATCTTCTTCCATAACAGGGCCTTTACCTTTAGGGCAATCCAAGCCTGACAATTCCTCCACATCTCTGAGCAAAAAGAACCCAACTGACAGCAACAGGATACATTCAGGTAGAGGATATAATAATGACTTTGTTTTAATGTCACTAACTTTGGTTCAACACAGATTGCCTGTGCAAGATACAGGGGGTGGGTTTAGGAGTTATCACTCATCCTTTTGCATCTTCATTTTTGGAATTCCCAGTCTTAGGATCTGGGCCCTCTTGTCCAATCCTCAGAGTGAAGAGGAAGGATCTCAGGGCAAGCATGCTATCTTGAAGGTGCATGTGTTTATGATTTTGAAACAGAACTAAAAAAATGTAAAATGAGCAAAACATTTTGGCTTCCACATTCTTCAGTGGCTAATGATGAAACTGAGCTTAATCCAAGGTGGCATTTTAGAATACTCTATTTTCAGTATTCTTCTGTGAATGATGGTGGAAGTGGTGGAAAACTCACTAAAGCTTCTGAGCAGTATCTGTCCATGTTAGTACTGGACGAGCCCTGAAATTGTAAGCCAGGAGAATTGAGATATCAGCCCACTGCATCAACCCTAAGTTGAAACACGGACTCACAAGTTAAACCATAAATCTATGGGGAAATATTTTTATCCTTGGCCAAAGGGATTCTCTTTCCCTCCTGAACAGTGATACAGTCCTCTTGGTTGACGCCATGTGATGTTAGGGTTTTAAGACTGACTTTAGAAATTCTCCCTTTTGTCCAAACTTGAAGCTTGAAGGAGATGGCCCTTCAGTACCAAACAGGGACAAATCAGAGAGGCTGTGATGTTCATAGTTTTAAAATGTTTGGTCACTAGTTGCTTAAGCTTCCTGGGCAGGATTGCAGACGTGCGCTTGCTGATGCATGTATGCATACTTTGTCAGAGTTGGCATCCTTTCTGAATTTGAATGGTACACTTAGTGCAACTGTGATTAACACAGTATATACAAATATTGTACTTAATGACTGCTAGCAGCAACAGTAGAGAGCTAGTGTGGTGTAGTCACGTGATTCAAGCATTGGACTAGAACTCCAGGAATCATGAGCTCATTCACACTACAGAATTATAGAAGTATTATTCCAGTTTAACTGTTATGGTTCCATTCTCTGGATTGCTGGGATTGCCAGTTTAGGGAGGGACATTTACAATTCTCAGCCAGAGAGCTCCATGGCATCACTAAATCACCAGACCCCAGATTCCATTGAAAGGAACCATAGTAGTTAAAGTGAAATAAAGCACTATAATTTTGTAGTGTAAATAGACTCTGGATAAGTCACATTCTATCAGCCTCGGAGGAAGGCAAACCTATTCTGAATAAATTTTGCCGAAAAAAACCCTATAGCAAGGTTGCCGTGAGTTGGAGTTGATTTGAAAGGCACAGAACAGCAACAGCAACCAGCAACAGAGGGTTGCTTTTATGCAGACGCAGACACATACAATATTTTGTACAGTTTATGAGCTAGAAGAAACTTAGAAAGATCCATGTGGATTTTCTAGCCCAGATACAGACAGCTTGTGACTTTCCACCTTTTGTCTGGCCAACATAGCAAGTAACAATGGGTGATGGGAGTTTGCAGTTGAACATTTGCTGGGCAACGTGTTGTTCACCTCTCCCTTTCCCACAATGGTGAATCGATGCTTCTGAAAGATCCCAGTTAAGTTGGGAAAGCAATACTATCTTCATTTGTCTTTTTGAGTTATTATTGAGTAGTAGTACAGTATAGTCGGCCCTTCATATCTGCAGGGGTTCCATTCTGGGGACAAGGACACACCCTGGATAACAAAAAAACATGGAACCTCAAGTCCTGTTGTTCCCAATAACTGTGTGCTGCACACACGGCCATGTGCACACATCACCATTGGAGTGAATGGAGTGGGGCCATCTGCAGATGCTCAAGTCTGTGGATGGCAAGAGCCAACTGTGCGACCCCCATATCTTTGGGGAATACATTCCTGGATTAACCGTGAAAATATAAAACTGTGGATAATAGTGAACCCTATTGAAATGAGGGGAAGTTGGCCATTTGTGTCACGCTGGAGGAACTAGAGAAAACACCCCTCTAGGCATTTCTAGGCCCTCCAAAACAACTCTGGAAGCATATTAGAAAATTGTGCTGGAGGATCTAGAAAATACCTAGAGAGAACATATTTTTTTGGATGTGGGAAGTGAAACTGCAGGTCTTGGTCCACCAGGGTCGTATAGTATTTGGAAATTGTTTTCTATTCTAACAAAAGGGAACCTTTTCAAAGGTTCAGTCTCATTCTAAGTAGTGTTCAGGTGCTGGAAGGGCCAGGCTTACATTAGGCAAAGTGAGGCATCTGCTTCAGATAGCAGATTTTGGGTGTTGTAAAAGGACAGCAAGTTGTTGTTTGCTTCTTCTTATTGTATTTAATTCCCTGTTTATTTACTGTCCAGGAATGGGGAGATGTGTCTGAGGCACTTTCTGCCCCATGTGCCAAAATAATGTCAGCCTGGCTATGTCCCTTGATGTAGGTGGGCAGAGCAAAGAAGGGGGGCAATTTGAGGCAAAATTTGAGACAAATGCCTCAGATTGCAAATGTCTTGGATCAGCCGTGCATGCTGCTGTGGGATTAGTAAATTATTATTGGTGGTGGTGGTGGGAAACTTAGTAAGCTGCCTTATCCTGGTCTATACGTTTGGTCCACCTGCTCCCAATCCATTGTATATGGACATTACAGGCATGCAATTCTTTACTAGAGCCCGAGTGGTGTAGTGGTTTGAATGTTGGACTACGATACTGAAAGACCTGGGTTCAAATACCCACTTAGCTATGGGAAGCCACTGGATGATCTTGGGTGAATCACAGGACCTATCCTTAGTGGAAGGCAAAGGCCAACCTCCTCTGAACAAGCGAGCCAGACCATATTGCCTACCTATCCCCTGATGTGTTCCCAGCCAACCTCTTGTGGTTGTTCCAGAGCCAATGACTGGGAAACATGCACAAGAAATGCCATCTCATGGAGTTTTGAATGTCTTTCCCTTACCCTCTGTTTTTGCTCCCCTCCCACCTCTTTGCTTTCTCTGCTCAAACCTGGTCAATAATTAGATTGTAATGGCAGACCACTTCTTGTATTACATTTTAAATTGTAATACATTTACATTTAGAAATGTATTACATTTTGTAATACATTTAAAAATGTATTACATTTAAAAATACCATAGACATAGATGTTGGATGGGTCTATAATATTTGATGGTTAAGACCTGCTACCGTTATTCTTCTTGGAAGAACCCAAGGGGTATAACTCCACAGAGGGCAAAATACGGACATAGCCCCCTCCTCAAGATACAAATTCTGGAGCCCCAAATGAAATATTCCTCCAGTCCAGAATTTCTACCACTACAGACAGTGAGACATTGAAAATTATTCACATCCAGAACTCTTGGGTAAGTTTGCCTGCCCCTTTTCTTTTGGATGCCTGAACTGTATTTCTAAATGATCAACTGGAGTTTTAGGTTTAGTTTTAGGTGTGTGCAGTGCTAGAAATCTGGAGACTAAAGGAAAATTTCATTTGGGGTGGTAGAATTTTTATTGGGGGGGCAATTCCCTCATTATCCTACTCCCTTACTTACCGAGTAGCTAACCCAGATGGCAAGTCTTTATATTTCTGGAAATCAATGGAAATCAGTGTAATTTGAACACTCTGAAATCCTTTAACAGATGTGCCCCAGTGTTTGTGTGTGTACACACATGTACATTTATTGTTGTTAACTGCCTTCAAGTTTACTTCAACCTATGGCAATCCTATGAATAAGAGACCTCCAAGTCCCCCTATCCTCAACAGCCCTGCTCAACCCTTTTATAGATTCATGGTTGTGGCTTCTCTGATTGACTCTGTCCATCTGGTATACAGTCTTCCTCTTTTACTATTGCCCTGAACCTCACCAAGCATTTGTCTAATGAGTCCTTTTTTCTCATGATATGGCCAAATGTATACAATCTCAATTTAGTCTTCTTTGCTTCTAGGGAGAATTCAGGCCTAATTTGCCGCCATGTGCTCCAGGGCCCATTTATTGATCTTTTAAAGTAGTCCACGGTATTCACAGAATTCTTCTCCACCATCACATCTCATATGACTTGATTTTCTTTCTATTTTCTCACAGACATACATAGAAGTGGGAATCATGATGGTATGGACAAACCAAACATTAGTATTTAGTGATATATTTTTACACTTCTGGATCTTTTCTACTTCCTTCATAGCTGTCCTTCCAAGTCCAAGTATTCTCCAGTGAAATGGATGTGTGCAGCAAATGCTTTTAAGTCTTTTTCCCCGTACCAAATATATACCATTTGTTTTGTTTCATTTGCAGTGGACAATGACCCTCATTTTATTATCAACCTGCCAAGACAACAACAGAACATCTGCTTCAACATAGATTCTGAACCTGATGCAATTTTGAATTTAATTTCAGATGCTGAGTCTGGTAAGAAAAAAGTGCCACCTATTGTGGCATTTATGTGCATTTAGGGTCATAAAAAGGCAGAGTTTATACAGCATTTTCTGAAACCAGAGGGTTGAAGTTGAAAGAGATCCAAAACTTGTTTTTTGGTGCTGAATGGGCTGGCTTTTATCTAGTCTGCTCCCACCAGAACTGATCATCATCCAGTCTCCCTGCCAAGAGGGGAGTCTGTTGTATTTGGTCCCTGGAGACAGGACCTGAGAGAGATAGACATTGATTCTTATTACTGACCCTGAAATTTTATTCTTTCCACTGGAGATCTTGGGTTGTATCTGATGCTGTTTAATTACAAGGATAGCTGAGGAAGAGGATTTTCTAGAATTGGTTGTTGTTGT
>CM034708.1:211532943-211544334 GCA_020142125.1 Phrynosoma platyrhinos | reverse complement strand
AGAGAGTAAAGCAGGATAGAGTTCTGTATAGAATTCAGATCAGCTTATCTAGAATTCTAGAAACAGTTGCTGATATTCTAGGAGTGTGTCTACACTGACAGGAAAATCCTGCTTACCTTCGGGTTACCCTGATTCACAAGGACCATGGGATTGTCTACACACACCAGGCAAGTTCAGCAGAAATGTCCACACATGAACATACCTGGTCTGATAAATCACAGTATGTCTGGCCACATGGCTGTGGCTGCTCCATTTTCCCCCTCTCCACCTCCCCATGCATGCAAATGTATGCAGAATAGACCCATCAGTGCAGAAATGACTTAATAAGTCCCATTGATTCAATAGATCTAGATGGGACTAACCATTGGTTTTAACCCTTTATCTTTGAACTGAGATGGACTTGTTAAGCCTTCAATGTCTTGTCCTATGTAAAACATGTAGAGCCTGGCAAGATCCTGTGTTCAAAAGCTCCAGAAGACTCAGCTTGTTCAGCTGAAAGATATGCATACATATGAAAGAATCCTGAGATACCATGCTGAACTCATCAAAAACACTGAATTCTTTCCTTTTTGTAGGAATCACCATTAATGGGCAGCTTGTTGGGGCTAAGAAATCATTCCATAACAAACTGAACACCTACTTTGGCAAAATCGGGTTCAGTTTTGAAAAGAAAGGCTTAAAGGTTGAAGTCAGCACTGAAGCCATAACCTTGAAAGATGGTTCCTCCAGCACTTCCTTCTCCTGGTCTGATACAGGAAGCCTCATTCGGAGGAGGTACGGATACCATTGAGGGCTTTGTTTTGGTCTCTTGATCCTTACTTGGAGAAACATCATCCAAATCTTTTGAGATTTAGGCTGTGTCTGCACCAGGAATCCTCAGGAAGTAACACAGTGCAAATAATGATGTCATCTGTACTTTGTTACTTATGCAGGTAACACGGGGAAACAGTACTTTCTCTCCCATCTGTGTTTATGGATTTGTTTGCTCACTTTTGCCTAGACTGCAAGTCTCTGTGAAGAGAAACAGCAATGTCACTATCACAGTCGATGGAGACCTGTCTTTCATGGTTGTGCTGCACCGTGTATGGAAAAAACATCCCGTCAATGTTGACTTCTTGGGGATCTATATCCCACCTGCAAGTAACTTCTCATCTGGTGTGCATGGCTTGATCGGTAAGATTCTCTGTATGGCAGGAAACATTTCTGTTCCTCTGGGCATATAGGATTGCCTGGGAGGGAAAAGATCTTTTGTGAAGGAGATGAAGGGGAAGAATGAGAAAAAGGAGAAGAAATAATAAGCTATTTTTTTAAAAAAAATTAGGGGTTGGAGGAAAGATATATTAAACTTTTCTTTCACCGAAGCTGCTAGTTCCCCCTTCACAATACTGGAATCTTAATATAAATCTTAACATAAAAATGCAAGGCAATGTGTGCATCCACACTGAAGAAATAAAGCAGTTTGACACCACTTTAACTGCCCTGATACTATCCTACAGAACCCTGGGATTTGTAGTTTGGTGAGACACCAGAGCTCTCTGACAGGCCAGGCTGAATACTGCACCAAACTACAAATCCCAGGATTCCACACGATGAAGCTGTAAAATGGACCTGAACTTGGGGAATTGTAATAGGAACTAAGGGCATAGATCCACAGAGACAAGGTTTCTTCAAATTGATTTGTAAATTTATTATGGGATCAGGCATACAAAGAAAAATGTTCACTCACACATTTTCACAAGAACTCACAAATAAAGCAAGTTAGCATCGAACAGACACAAGGCTTTTCTAATGGTGATATTACCTCTCTGGAGTGCTCCAGGTGGACCGATATATAGTTGGACTTGACTGGATGAAGGGCCAGGACTACAGAGCGAGTTGGAGCTGGACCAGAATTCAGAGTGACATAGTGGCACCATGAATTCTAACCAGTCACACCTAACAAGAATTTTGGTAGTCTTTTATAGGTTGAAAATAGCCCAGGGTGAAGGTTGATTGCTGTACATCAAAACAGCCAAATTAACATAAAGGTTTCCTTAAAGTAGATAGATTCCAGGGGTGGGGAGGGGGGTAATGGGTCTTATCTGTCTTGTGACCAAAAGTCATCCGGGCCATAAATCCTCTAGCTTCCTTGTCTCCTGAGGTGTGAATCTCTCTGTTTGCAACTCCTGAAATTAGTTGATTTATCTGTAAATGAGTGTTGGGGTCTATGTGACCAGGGTGCCTAAGTGATCAACTCACCTCTGGGCACATGGCGGCAACTGGATTTCCATTTTAGGATTATACCAGAAAACATACAAACTCATTGAAAATGCTTGATTCATCAAAACAGACCCTTGACAGTTAAAGTGGTGTCAAACTGCTTTATTTCTGCAGTGTGGAAGAGATGTGACTGTGAGGCAATGGCTAGGTAGAGTGAGACAACATTCAGGCAGTTCCTCCTGAACTCACTAGCCATTCCCTCATTCTTGGATGATACAGTTACATTTGGGTCACTGATCATTTGAATCAGGGAGTAGAATTGTGTTTAGGCACCATCCAGCTGTCACTGCACAGTCTGGGAAAAACTGCTGTGCAAGGAGGTGCTGGATATCTCCTTGCACAATGTTGTAAACTATCTTACTTATATTTACGCAACTCTTGGTTACGCAAAGTGGCTTACAATAAGGCTAAACCCAGACAAAGCTTTAAAAAATGTGATGGTATAGAAGTCAAAGCCTAATTAAGCAAAATAATAAAATGTAATAATAATTCAAATGTAAGGCACCCAGAGAATTCTGGACTATTTAAATATTGTTTCCTTCTTCATTCATAAATATCAAGTCCTTTCTATACCAGTTATGTAATTTGCAAATTCCAGTAAAATGTTCAAACGGAAGAAAGAACCAAGACAAAATTCTTCATCTTCTGTACTGGCCAAATTCAGTAGGTAGAATTGTCCCCAGTGTGGAGAGAACCCTATTGCAATACTGCCTGCTACACAGATATTAACTTTGAGCAGGCAAAATGTGGGTCACTTATAGCCCAGGTTTTTCTTGCTAGGCTCTCTTCCTCTGAAATTTTCCACCCAGAGAATGGCCAATAGTGGCCTGTTGTAGCCTCTTTGAAGCCCCTTGTAACCAACCAGTTTGCTAAATACTGCATAATGTCAAGGTAACCCCCTCCAGATACTAGATCATGAACCAGTGGATTCAAATTAAAAGAAATGAGATTCCACCTAAACACTGGGAAGAACCTCTTTACTGTAAGTGCAGTTTTGACAGTGGAATAGACCACTTTGGAGGGTGGTGGAGTCTCTAAACCAGTGGTTTTCAAACTTTGATCTTCCAGATGTTTTTTTATATCAGCTCCCAGAACAGACTGTTGGCCAAACTGGCTAGAGCTTCTGGGAGTTGAAATCCAAAACATCTGGAGGACCAAAGTTTGGGAAACACTGTGTCTAAACAAAGGCTGGATGGGCATCTTTCATGAGTGCTTTAGTTGTATATTTCTGTGTGCCAGAAGGATAGACTAGAATAGATGATCCCTGTGGTCTCTTTAAGACTGTGTAATTCTAACCTTCTCAAACAAAATTCTTCTTTCCAGGTCAGTTCATGCTTGAACCAGATGTGCAGATCTACAATGAGAGGCCTGGTCAAGAACCTGGGAAATCTGTGGCCACCATGGAAGTCAAAGGCCACAAGCTCACTGTCACCAGGTAAAGTATCTGAATCATCAAAGAACAAATCCTTCATGCTCCTATAGATGCTCTGGGCATGCCTATATATAGTTTTTGCTTCCACTTACATTTATGCAAAGTAGCCTATATGAGCCCATGAGAGCTCTAAGATCTTCTGTGGAGGTCCTTGTCTCTCTCCCATTAGCTTCTCAAGCTCATTTAGTGGAAAAAATGGAGAGGTCCTTCTTGGTAGCTACTCCCAGACCTTGGTACTCCCTCCCCTAGGGAAGCTGGTATGCATGCCTTTTGCCTTGCTCTCCTTCCACCAGCAAAAAATTAAAAATAAAAATATTTGATTCTTGTTCTGTCAGGTTTTTAGAAATTCACTGTAATGGACTGTGCTGTACTTGTTTGGTTGGTTTTTATATAGTCTTTTAATGAACTGTAATAGTGTTAACTTTACAAATTGTTTAATTGTTTTTTAAAACAACTTTTAGATTTATATTTTTAGATTTTTTGGTATAGTTTTTTAAATCTGTATTGTTTTTAGAAAGTCATAACTTGCCTTAAGTCCCACTATTGGGGAAGTAAATAAATAATTTCAAGAAATCCAACATTCTGATCCAAGGACATGAAATTCGACAAAGACAAAATTCTACATTTAGGCCACAAAAAACAAGTCAACAGGTACAGGATGGGGATATTTGGTTTAGCAAATAGCACGTGTGAAAAGGATCAAGGGATTTTATTTTATTTTATCACAATTGAACATGACCCAACAGTGTGATACTTCAGCAAAGGTAATTAAAATATTTTAGCCTGCATTAATAGAACCATAGTGTCCATGTCAATGGAAATAATCATGCCGCTATATTCTGCACTACTTAGGACTCATGTGGAATACTATGTTCCATTGTGGGTGCTTCATTTTAAGGATATAGACAAGTTGGGGGAGTTGAGAAAAGGGAAACTAGGATAGGATATGTTTTGGAGAACAAAACATATAGGAAAGTTTGAGGGAGGGGCAGAAACATCATCTGTCTATGCCCCAATTGCTTGTAGAACAGACATCCTTCTCTCAGAAGTGGCTGATTCCTAGTAAAACAGGATTGGGAGGGCACTGTTGGCATGGTCATGATAAGGATAGTGAATACGGAGTAGTTATGGATGACTAACCCTAGCTTATGAATCCATAGTTGCAATACAGAATGTTAACCCCAATGATAAAAAATTAACACACAATTAAACAAGGTAACATATTAAAATGCCACTAAATTTGAAAAGTATAACATCATTTTAAAACATAAAAAATACCACACACAGAGAGACATCACAAAAATGACTCCCTGTAGCCAATGAATCATGAACTGCTTGTATAAATAAAACAGAATACTGGCAAGGTCGGCAGGTTGGCAGTTCAAGGCCTGGGTGCTGCATGATGGGGTGAGCTCCTGTCACTAGTCCCACATTCTGCTAACCTAGCAGTTTGAAAACATGCAAATGCAAGTAGATAGATAGGTACCACTTCGATGGGAAGGTAAACAGCATTCTGAGCAATCCTACTGGCCACATGATCACAGAGTAGACTCTGACAATGCTGGCTTTTCGGCTTAGTAATGGAGGTGAGCACCACCCCCTACAGCTGGACACAACTTGACAATGAGGAATACTTTTACCTTTACCTTTTACTGGCAAAAGGAGAGCAGAGAACAGTTCTACCTACCATTCTGTGGGAGGTTATTCCACAGCGTGGGAGCAGCTTCCATGTAAAGCTTTCTCCTGTATCCTCATCAGGTGGGACAATGATGGCACCTGAAGTGAGAGAATACCCTCCACTGAAAATCTTAGAGTTGGGTAGATTCATATAGTGAGATGCAGGTTTTCATACTTCTAAACCTAAGCTATATAGGACTCTATACTTCAAAGCCAGCACTTTGAACAGCGGCCAGAAATGGACTTGTAACCAGAAAAGCTGCATCAACAAAGGAGTTACATGCTACTTGTAACTGGCATGACAAAGGAAAACAAAAATCAGGCCATATACCACAGGAAAGCAGTGCCTCACATTCAGTTTGCTTGGTTTTATCTTCTAATGACAATTATTTTTTATTTTGTCTCCCGTGCAGAGGTCTGCAGAAAGACTACCGCTTGGACCGAGTGTTTGGAACTGGCGTTCATTGCTGGTTTGTCCACAATAATGGAAAGGGCTTCCTGGATGGTCACTACAGTGATTACCTTGTCCCCAATTTGTACAGCTATTTGAAGCATCTCTGAGGGAGTTGGGTCTAAAACAACGGCAGGACATAGCCCACCTCTGATCCGCCAAAGCTTTTATTCATGCAGCTCCTGTAGTGAGTCACTGGTGAGCTCATTTTTCAAAGTGAAAATCTTTTTCCAAGATAAAGGCCCAAGTGGGCAAGATATCTGCTCCCAGTATCATAAAGCCTCTTTTCTCCAAAAGAGAGCAAGCCATTCAGCTCATAACTAGAATGCTGGTGGAGAAGGCCACAATCTTGGAAGAGTGCAAACAAAAACCACAGCTGCCATTCAACACTAACCTTGACATTAAGCCCAAGTAAGGTTAGCCATCAACAATAGGAAATTGGTCTCTGACAGACAATAAACACATTTTTAAACATAATAATAAACCTCTTTGTGAAGACTGTGTCTTTTGTTCACTTTGTTGGGGGAAACTTCACAGCTTCAATAGGCGTTCATAACTGACACCTAAAATGGAGTCTTAAGCAACCTCAGATGTTCTGAGGAAGAATGTCATTCTTCCAAGTAGGACAGAAAACTTGGACAGAATTTTAACCTGTCACATCTCAAAGGCTCACAGTACATATTAATTTAAACTGGAGGAGGCTGTCCAAATGTTTTGAACTCCAGCTCTCAAAGGCCCAGCCAGCACATGTAAGGTTTGGGGGGAGCTGAAATTCAAAATATCTGGAGATTAGAGTTACTTTTCTTAAGGAAGCTAAATACAGAGGGGGAAATTCTGGCCCTTGAGATATTTTAATCAATGCTACACAAAGTGATGGTCCATGTACTGGTAACAGTCTGAGGCTGAGCCATTGGTTGCTGGTTCCTGGCAGGTTTTCAAAATATGGTACACTGGAGAAAGTAATGTGCATCTCGCACATCAGATAGCTCAAGATAAACTGTTTTAGATGAAAACTCTCACAATCCCAGATTACTGGGCATGCTGATATGGGGCCAAAGAGAGTAGTAGATCAAACATCTGGAAGGTCAAAGGATCTCTATTCCTTTAAAGAACACACTTGAAATTCAAAATGTAGTTTGATTTCTAGACAAGAACATTTAGTTCTAGAAGAGGAATTTTGGGAAAATTAGGAACTAATGACACATCTATAATTACTATGATCCTTTCCTCCTGACTTTTTCAGGTCCTTGAAGATATTAAATTATCCAAAAAGACTGTAACCTATATTCACTTCAGAGTGGTTTATGACAGCCTCGACTTTGAGATTGTCACTCAAAGTCAGTTATGAATTTGTGGGAAATAAAACATTGCTCTGAATATTTGCTCTTAATTCTGAAATTAAATTCAGATTTCCAACTCCTGGACAGTTTTAAGACCCTGGGAAAGAAAATACCAGGCTGATCTTTTTTACATTTTCCCTTGCTATGAAAAATATTCTTAAGACATCCCTGCATGGACAGGTGCCCTGTTAAAGAAGACATCACACCAATCAAATATTCCTTTGTTTGTTATTCACTGGCAATAAAAAATCACTGTACAAAGTCATTATACATTTTTTTACAAATCTATAGAAGATGAGGCCTGTGCTCATGCGAGAGCAAGAAAAGGATCAGCTGAATGCAGACTGACTCACACTACCTTGACTTGCTTTCTGACCACCAAAAATGGCTGCATCCCATTCACCCCCTATAGGAATTATGGGGTTTCTTGGAAGCCTGTTATACACAAGGAGGTGCTGTGGGGGGAAAAAAGTTTAAAAGCCTCTGGGCTTGCATAGGACTATCTGCATCCTGGCCACACTTTCTCACTGGTTCATTCAGTGAGGGTTAGGGTTGAGCCTCACTTGGACACAGCCCTGTTTCAGGTCAAGCCAACATACTACTTTCCCAGAAGAGGTTTTTCCATCTGTGCATTCATCAATCAAGTCAGGGTCATGATAGGAAAATGCAGAACTTGGTAAAGTTACATTTTTTTAAAACCCTGCAAGACTTAGAATCCAGTTGCCATTCTGGATGGAGGATTATGAGAATTGCAATACAAAAGATAACTTTTCCAAACTATGGTAAAATATGACATTCCCCTCACCCCCACCCCTAAAAGGGAGGAAAAGTTGGGAGTGATCACAAAAACATGTATCTTTTCCCTGAGCAAAGAAAAGCTGCCTTTTCCTGAGCATAGAGAACCTGACACAGTGGCAGAAGCTGGTTCCTCAAGAAACGGTGATAGGCCATAGTGGGCCTCAAGCCACAAACATTCCCATGACTTCCTCCCATGTGACAGTGTAGTATCAATGGGGAAAATGACAGTCTTTAATGTGTCTCTCACATGCTTCATGAATACAGCAGATGATGACCCCTGCCTGAAAGCAGAAAAAGAATACACTGGCCTGCTTTGACGCATGGTTTTAAGTGGAATGCAAGAGCTTAAGAGCATGCAAATACAACTATTTGTGACAGCTGGAAGGGCTGTTGTGGCCATGGGGAGGTCTGCCCACTAGCACAGACAGTCAGTATATACCTTTCAAATATATTGGATTACAGCCCCCCATAACCTACAGCCAGTATGACTACATGGGAGTCGTGGTTCAAAATTTGTGGTAGGTACTGCAATGAGGAAGGTTGATATCAAGGGTGTTCAGCCCATCTTAAAAACTTTACCCATAATCCTTAACTCTACAGGTAGATGAACTCACTTCTAGTAGTTTGCTTGTCTTCACCTTTTGCAAGAAACATCAGTTACGAAGCGTTCCACTAAGTAATGGAGAAGACAGAGTTATTCACAGCTAACATACAACACAGTAGGCATAAAGAAGGTTTCTAGCTGCAAAGTGTAGACAGGTCTGGAGACAATGGAAATAAATATTACAACATTACAGAAGAGACTGAGGTCTCTTTCATAGTATAGTTATAGCGCTTTGGTTGCCATGGCCTCTGGAATTTGTAGTTTGGTGATGCCCTAGAGCTCCCTGGCAGACAAATCCTAAATTCCTCATGAAAATAAAAACCACAGGATTCTATAGGATGAAGCCTTGGCAGCTAAAATGGCATCAAAGTGCTATAACTATGTAGTGTGAAAGAGACCTTATGCGAGCTATCCTGTCAAACAAGATGGTACTAAAACTCTTTGATTTTCAAAGTATATAAATTTGAGAACTCCGACACAGTGGAGTCTAGTGCAGTGCTGCTCTTAATCTGAGGGTTCTCTCAGCAAAATGTATCCAAAAATCCATCTGCTGTTCTGCTTGTCTCAGGCCAACTTGGAAATGTCTTCATATGGAATACTTTCAACTTGCCGTCCTTTCAGAGGCCCCTGGAAGAGAAAAAGTCAAAACAAAATGAAATCCTAAGACTGACCATCTTCTCAAAGGATGATATGTGACAATGGGCCAAACTTTTCAAACCAAATGAGAAAGTTCTAGTAAAGTAGCAAAGGGAATCATGCAGCCCACATTTGGTTCTTAAGGCTATTTTAAGTCCCCAGTTGATACCTTCCCTAAAAAATAAATCTGACTCTGAAGGGAGAATTGCCACTGCAGGAAACTTCTAGGAGACACACTTTTCCTGTAGAAGTAAGCGCAGGGGACTCATTCTCCCTCACTCCTCCGCTCCCACCACAAACTGAAGGCTTTACAAAATGAAACCATATCCTGCCACTTCTGGTTTTATCTTTGGGGCTTATGTAGTCCATGGTGGGTTGCAGAACTGATCACAGATGCCTAGAATTTGCCCACCCCTACAGTTATAGTTGGGTTCAAGTACCTTCACATAAAAAGAGGGAAGCCTCAAGGTTTGTAGGTAACAGTACAGCATTCCCACTTTCACTTTGTTCCTGGTCTTCACTGCCTTGTGGAGAGGTTGCTTATGTGCCTTTAAGTTAACTCCAATTTATGGTGATTATATCTTAGGTTTTTTGGGGGGGTGGGGTGGGGGAGATTTCTTCAGAAATTTCTTGCTTTTCTCTAGGCTAAGTAAGAATGTGTGACTTGCCCAAGTTCACCCAATCAGTTTTCACAATTGAATAGGGACTGTGAAAACACAGGGGAGCAAAACTAGCTCCTCATAGCTGCCTTTAGCTGGTGCAGACTGAAAACACCTTTTTCCTGGTGCATCTTTCCCTGAGAGTATGTCCCAGAGAACATAAGGTAGTTTGATCTTGAGTAAGCAAGCACAGAAGTTACTTATTTAAAGTATTTTTATATTGCCTCCCAACCCACAAGGTCTCCCAAGGTGATGCACAACCAATAAAAGCATTCAAACATATTAAAATACTTCCACAAATCTTTAAAAAGTCTAAAAATAATATTTACATTTTATTTTAAAACAAATGATTAAAACAAAGCAGTTTCAATCATCAAAAGCCATGTGGTACATCAATGTTTTAGCTGCCCACAGAAAGATCAAAACAGATGGAACCAGCCTAATGCCCTTTAGCAGGGAATTCCACAGTTGGAGTGCTGCTACACAGAAAGTCTTATTATGTTTGTATAACAACCTAACCCCATGAAGTGTTGGGATATGCAATAAGGCCTTCTCTAAGGAGCTAAAATTTCACACAGACGCATATGGGAGGAGGCAGTTTTTCAGATATCCTGGCCCAAATCATTTAGGGATTTGTAGATTAAAATCAGCATCTTGAATTGAGCTTTGAAGAGGATTAGAAGCCAGTTCTTGTAAGAAGGGTGTTACGTGGTCACTAAAATGCACAGCCAACATCAATCTGGCTGCTGCATTTTGCGATAGTTGTAGTTTCCATACACTTTCAAGGGCAGCCCCATGTAGACCACATTACAGAAATCTAATTGGGAGGTAACTAAGGTCCAAAACAAACTGCAGAAATAATCCAGTTTGAGACTGCTTTAATGGCCCTGGCTCAATGCTAGGGGATTCTGGGAACTGTAGTTTTGCAAGACATTTAGCCTTCTCTGTCAGAGATCTCTGGTGCCAAAATAAACTACAATTCCCAGGATTCCCTAGCACTGTGCTAAGGCAGTTAAAGCGTTCTCAGACTAGATTATTTCTGCAGAGTGTTTTGGACCGAAGACATGAACCACTGTGGCCAGATGTGCTCTCCCCAGTTAAGGGTGCAGCGATTTGGCCAACCAAAGCTGGCTAAAGGTGCTCCTGGCCATTACAGCCACTGGATCCAAGAGCACCCCAAGTCCTCTTATATTCCAAACAATGACCTAAATTCAGAAAGACTTACTGATTCGATGGTTATGGTTGCTGAAAATGTTTTCTCATTGATGCCCAGCAAAGTCGCTTCATTTCCTCTGTAGCCTCCATTCAAAACCCGCACTCTTTTGCCTGAAACAGGGCCATCAAAGAAACTTCCTCACACCAAGGCAAGCCACTTCCAGTTTGGAAGGAAAAGGGAGTGGACACAGTTCCCAGACCTTCAGATGCTGCCCACCCCTGATCTAGATTACTTAACTGTGTACTATATTCCATATGATCCTCCCCAAGCACTTCGGTCCTCTGGGATGAATCTGCTACAGCCTATGAAAACTAGGCTG